>CM030366.1:178346326-178593192 GCA_017893485.1 Hemerocallis citrina | reverse complement strand
CCCCCCCCCCCCCCCCCCCAAAAAAAAAAACCTAGAATGACTAAATTATTTCACAATTTAGTCCATCAATTGTTGAGTATTTGTAATTTAGTCCCCTAAATCGTAATATTTATAAATTAGTTACTCAATTAGAATGACATAATTAATTTAGTCCCCAAATTTAACATACATTAGGATACTCTCTCCAAACTATATGCCATTTCTCAAATATTCTTTAAACTAGCATATATCACATGCGATGCACGAACATATATAATGATATTCTCAAAAATGTCAGCTAACTAATAGCAACAACAATATCGAAATAATAAAAGACTAATTAGATAAGTCATAAAATAATCAAGCTAAAGCATTACCTTCTTACTCTTCTTATTTTTTCTATGTTCTTTTTTCTTCAAAATTGTTCTTTTCTGCATCTTCTAATATTATACTAATACGCATATGCTTGAATCTATTTAGCCATTAGCTTTGTTTGATGAAAATTTTAGTCATTTAGGTGATTAAGATTCTAATTATGAGTCTAAATTCTAATGCTATGATTTGAGGGACTAAATTGTAAAATATTTCAATTATGTCATTATAATTGAGGGACTAATTTGCAAATATTATGATTTATGGAACTAAATTGTAAATATTAATCAATTAATAGACTAAATTACAAAAAAGAATAATTAAGTCATTCTAATTGAGGGACTAAATTGCAAATACTATGGCTTGGGGACTAAATCACAAAATATATAAATCAATGGACTAAATTGCAAAAAAAACTCATTATGTTAAAAAATGTTATTTTTGTCCAAAAAAAAGTGGAGTAACTTGAGAAACAAAGTTGAGAGATGTTTGTTAAAAAAAAAAAAGTTTATAAAGGTTTATATAAAAAAAAAGGAGCAATAGTTGATGGACGTTTTTTAATTTAGCCCATAGTTTATACTCGATTTCTTCTCGCCAGGGACAACATTGGCTAGGACGAGCGTTAGATTAGTAATATCTTAGTAGAGCTGAAGAGATACTGCATTGGCAAGGACGAGGGTTAGATTAGTAATATCTTAGTAGAGCTGAAGAGATGCTAATTAGATATAATGTAGTATCGGTTGAGAGATAACAGGTGTATAGGAGTGATATGGCTAAAAATAGAACTAAATCGGGGCCATTCAAATTGGGCACGAATCTCGAAGCTCTCAGGGGTAAAACGGTAATTTCATACATAAACAGGTCCGGAAATGGGAAACTGGGTTTTTACCAAGCCCAACAACCCAATAAAGGGTCGTCTTACTGGGTCAGGGCTACAGCCCATCACAGTTAAACCCAGGACAGTCAGGAAGTGGTTTAAATTCATGGTTATCTCTAAGGGATGGTTTAAACCGAATCCCTTATCTTGAAACCACTCAAACTGAGTCTCTTATCCATAAACACCAGGAATTAGGGATAAGTGATTATCTCTAATCTCTCTCTCTCAGGCGACTATAAATACCCCTATCCCCACCATAAAGAGGTAATCAGTTTTTTTCTGCAAAAACTCTTTCATAATCTTTTAGATTACTGACTAGAGCGTCGAAGGGCTTGTCGCCCCGGTGTTTCAGGCATTTTGCAAGTCAGGAGCAAGAGTTCGCAGCAGTCAACATCAACAGAAGTCAAAATTCAGATTCTCAACTGTTCCACAAAAGAATCCACATTACCTGGTTACTCCCGCACAGAAAAAAGCAGTAATAAGGAGTTTAAGTTTGTGTGTTTTTTCTTAAAATATTCTGCTAACCATATGTTGTTTATCTTTCCGTATCTTGCATATATATTGCACTTTAATTTTTTTTAGGTAATTAGGTTATTATTACTATTATATATCTTAAGCTAATAGGTCACCCCATCTGTCATTTCTCTATTTTGAATTAGAGAAAGGAGAGCAAAAGTAAGAATTAACACGTGCAGCCCACATCAATTGCAAAATTTAAAAAAAACACAAAAAAAAACCTATCTTCTACCACATCTCTCCCAAACCCACTAACCCTAACCCTCCCTACCCCAAAAACCCACCAAAATCTCCTCCGCCGCCCGTCGATCTCCTCGCCATTGCCGACCGTCGATCTCCTCGTCGTCGTCGCCCGTCGATCATTCAAATGTACGTTTCATTAGATTTGCTCTCCATTTCTTCATCAATTTCATTACCACTCACAAAGCTAGGGTTTCATCTATTATCTGAGCTCGGAATATTTGGTGAATAGTATCTCAAGTATTTACTGTAGTTTGTGATCTTTTGTTGATTGGCTTGGATTGGGTTTGATTTGGAGATTAGGGATGTGTGATTTTGTGAGTACAAGGGTTCATTCATATAATCAAATTTGCACAGATTTTTTTTTTTGTGAGAATGATGTTGGCACATGTTGATGTTGGCTATAATTTCATTTGTATGTTCACATTTACATAATGTTTCTCAAGAAATATTTAGTGGACATGTACATTTTGGTATAAAAAAGTGCTAACGCAAGGAAAAATGATTAGTAATTGCATATAAACTATGAATATTTTGGTTTCATTTGACATTATTAACAGGTGTTGTGGGTCCCAACTAATCCATGAATAGTTAAGGGGCATATCTAAATTTTTGATTTGCATATAATTTTATGAGTCTCTTAATAATATTTTAGTCTGTATGATTTGCACGGTTAAGACTAGTATTTCATTATTTCCTTATTAATGCATCAGAGTTGCCGTAATCCAATTTTTTTTTTATGTCAAAATAAAATCAATGATAATCTTTGTTTGAGGCTCTCCGCTCTCTCACTCCCTTTGCAACAAAATATTTAGGTTGTGATCTTGAGGAGGAGACCACCTATGTGGATCTACCTCCTTCCCATCCCTCTCCCTTTTCCTATTTGAATATTGGAATAATAATGGAGTAAGGAAGTCAAAGGGACATCACATTCTCACATCCCTACTGACAATAGGCTTGAGGCTGTGAAATTGAGATCGATGGGTTTAACGATGGCGGTCTCAATGGGTCCTATCATTGCCTACACGAGATGGGCATCATCATTGGGTCGTCAAAGCAGCACCTATCCAAATTATCATTGTGGAACTGCCGAAGCCGCCGGAGCATCGATTGAAAAGGTGTCGATAGCAAGTAAATGGAACTTATCACTCATGCCAACAAGGGGATAAAGGATAATAACAAGATCTGGTTTGTGACAACGTGAAAACCTGGCCAAAAGACAACTACAGATTGCGACCGACTGTGGATTCTGCAACATGCATACGAAGACTTTGAATCACCTGTTTATTCACTGCCCAAGGAGTAAGGCGACCATGGTAGAAGTCTTAAGAGCCGTAGGAACAAGTGACTACCCGGCGAATATGAGGATTTGTGGATTGGCCCCAGATTTGCATCGATTTGCAACGAAATGAAGGAGGCATGGCACATTGCCATTGCGACAACTACATGGGTGTTATGGCTTGACAGAAAAAACTTTTATTTTCGTGCTTCGTGTAATATTATTTCTGGTAACCTTACTCATATCATGCATCTTATTTCTTTTTGGGCTACAGCTGCCGCTACAGGAGCGAGAGGGAGGATTGCCAGCGTTTTCCAGGTGGAGGATTTTGATGATGAGGAGGTAGAGTTTGGACCGACATTGGACAAAGAGATTGCCGCCTTCCATACTCGTCAGTGTTTACAGTCTCTTCTAGTTTGTATTTGGCCTACTGTACTTTTGGTCATGTGAGACATGGAGGATTATAACCCCCCCCCCCCCCCCACGGGTTTTGTTGGGGGTTTATGTTTTATTTCCTGCACTGTACTTTTTCCTGCACTGTAATTTTGTATTTCTCGGGGTTGTTTTATTAATTTCTGATTAATGAAATAGGGTGGCTTTATTCCACCTTTTACTTCAAAAAAATAAAGACAATGAGAGATGCAGGGCTAGAGGGAACATCGTTGAGCAAGCCCAAGGGCATGACTATCGAGGAGGGTGGTCGACGCACCACGTGGAGGAGAGAGAAGACTACAATAGATGAAACCACTCTACAATGAAGGTCAAGATGATTGTTGGTGGTTGGCCTATTGCAGGAGGAGCCGAAATGTGGGAAATACCGGGGCTCGACTAGCTTCTATAGGTGCTGCTGCTATTTTCGGTGTGGGAGGGATCAGTACAAGTCTTTTATTACGAAAGCATTGGTCTAGACTGTCGATCATATTTTGGATTTGGGTAGTTGGAGGCGTACGAGAACCTGCAAAAAAAAAGTATCAAGTCAGAAGTTATTCCGGTGTAAGACCGGTCGACATTCAAGTCAGTCACCAGAATAATTATTAGAATTTTTTGTGGAAAAAATGTAGTTACCTTTGACTGATGGAGGTGGAGGGTATTTATATGCCATGAATTAGTTAGGGAAGAAATACCAGAAATGTATCTTCCACTAGTTTGGCTAGAGATGATCGTGGTAAGTTCATCCACTATCGTTGCCGCTATATTATAGGTATTTGGCAATAAAGAAATGGAAATAGAAGAGTTGCGTTGCTATCGTTAAAGCCAAAACTTGGGTTAAAAAATAATAAAATATACAGACGGAATAACATCCTCCGTCTAATAAAATAAATAAATTTTTTAATACCCAAAATTCGATAGACGGAAGATCATGTTTCGTTTGAAAATAATTTTTAAAAAAAATGAGCCAGACGGAAGAAGATCTGGTCGCGCGATTTATTAAAAAAAATTAAAAAATTACCCAGACGGATGACGATCTTCCGTTTGGGGGATTTTTTTTATTATATATATACCCAACGGGAAGAAAAAATTGCCTCTCTTTCCCATGTCTTTTTCCCATTTAAGAAAATGACTTTACCATTTTAAAAAAATGACGTAAAAAAATAGAAATGAGAGGGACGGAAAAGGATCTTCTGTCTCTCCATTTTAATTTTTAAAAAGAGAGAGAGACGGAAGATCTGTACTAGACGGAAGATCATATTTGATCTTTCCTCTTCTATATTTTCCGTCTTCTATATTTTCCAAAAGTAAGATTGGAGAGAAAGAGAAATTAGGACGAAGATGAGAAATATCCCTAATCGACACTCATTTTCGAAAAACCGAGTTTGGTTAAAACCAACTCGGTTTTTCGAAAAGCGAGTGTTACTCTTCGATTTTCCAAATAGCACACTCGCTTTTCGAAAAAACGAGATGGTTTTATTCAAACTCGGTTTTTTGAAAACCGAGTGAGACAGTTTGGAAATTAAAAAAAAAAAAAAAGATAGTTTGGCAAAAACCTTCAAAAAGTGGGACAGTTTGGGAAAAAATTCCATAATACATTGTATAGAACGGCGTACTAAAATGGAGCACATGCTCGTCAGGTCATCTTTTTTCTGATCCAGATTGACTAAAATACCCTTGTTTTTGTTTCATCTGAACATTTATTTTCTTGGGAACTAAAAATACAATAGAAAAGCGGCCGGGGAGAATCAAAGCTTATGATAAATATTTAGACAAAATAGTAATTCAAATGAAACCAGGACAGTTGGATTTTGGTTAGTTCATGTTAAAATTTGAAAGTACAATCATCACATGCTATTTTGCTGAGTAGAACGGAATGTTTTACCAAACTATCCCACTTTTTGTAAGTATGTACGAAACTGTCCCTGCTCAAAAATTTAATACTAAAAGATCCCTATCGCTAATGGGGTTAACGAGTCTAGTAGTTTCCCTAGCGTTAACCCCGTTAGCGTGCTGATAGGGATACAACTTTTCCCCTCAAGTGGGGGTGTGTCAAAAAACTCATTCAATATAGTAACGCTAACCCCGTTAGCGTTAGTTTTAAAACCACTTGCATTAACGGGGTTAACGTTCGTTGTTGGGACAGTTTGGGGGGGGGGGGGGGGGGGGGGGGGAGGGGACTTTTTCAAAGAGGGTGTTGGTAAAAAATCATTAAGTATATACTCGTTAACCATGTTAACGTGCCTCATTATACCAGGCGCGCTAACGGGGTTAACGAGTGTCGATTGGGTTCATCTTTAAGTAACCCACGCTATCTCACTCTCTTCTCACATCTCCTCTATTCGAAACCCTACCGAGGCGATTTTTAACCCAAAACCCCCAAACCCTAGTCTTCGATTTCGCCATCTGCCCATCTCAATCTATTGTAATTTTAGGCGGAATCTCTTCATCACTCCATTTTAACCCATCTAAATCTCCTAAAACACGCCATTTAAATCCATTTACCCGTTTCCCCAATTTATCGAAAGGAGTGGATCGTGGTGCTTGACGTGGACTTGTTACTTCCACCCTACATTAGTTTGTAAGTGTTCCTTATTTATGCTATATATTTTTTTTTCTGATTTTGGGTCTAAGGTTGTGGTTTTAGTTAGAGTATTAAGTTGAAAATGATTCAAATTGGAGGTGAATTTGGGTCGACTATTATCATACTACTGGCTGCATGAGCTTTTGGATTTTCTTTGGAGGTGATTTTGGAGGAGATTTTGGGTATATGACTAGTTTGCATTGGTAGATTTTGAAGTAGTTCGCATTATGAGATTTTGGATGTTCATTTAGTGTTATGGTTGCATTAGCTATTGTTGTGAGGTTATATATGATTATATTTGATATCAAACTTGTAGGATTTTATTTGTTATAACATATGGCACAGACAATGGGTAATACCGAAGAAGGAAGTGGTAGTAGACCTCTAACAACCCGGATAGGTCCACGTACATGTCGAGGACAACCTCCCAAAAAAACGAAGCGTGGTGGACGTACCAATGTAAGATGATTTGACTTTAATTTTTTACGTTCAATTTTGACATCAATAAAAAATAGAAATATGTATGTTGAATTTCCCTTTTTTTGGTGTAGGATGAGACCGGTACTTCTTCTCCTCCGGCCAATCAAACGGCCTCGCCTCCTCCTCGAAATGAACAGCAAACTACTTTTCCATCTACAGATCTGGGCCCATCTACTTCCTCCAATGTTCCTCCGGTGGTTTCCGGTCCGATCGACCCTAGGTTGTTGACTTTACAAAGTCAACATCGATCTAAAGACGTTTAGAAAGGGAATTCTTCGGAGTGCGTATTTAGGGGGCACGGCACGTTAGAAATGCATCCCCGTATACATGGGTTGTTACAAACATGTGGATTATATGGCATATGATTGATGAGCTCCATTAAGGCGGATCGACCGTTATTAATGGCACTTCTCGAGAGATGGCGTCCCGAGACACATAGCTTTCATGTAATGCCCCGCAAAATAAGCATATGGCTATTTTGCATTGTAATCTGTGCATAATTGAGAATTGCGCGCGATTATGTATTTTGTACTGTTCGTATTATTAAAGTATCAAGTTGGGATTTATTTGAAATATTTTGGAGATCTGGGGGCCTATCTGCAAATATCCTTTTATAAATATATATTTATATTATAATTTTTTTATATAACCCCCCCCCCCCCCAATTCCCCTCTCCTCCTTCTCCCTTCCCTTCTTGTTTTCATCCCGACCGAAAAGAACCCACCGACCCAACTTTCGGTCCTCTCTCTACGCCCAAATCCGCTCCATCTCTCCATGATTTTCAAATTAAATTGAGGGATAGGCTAATTAGAGGGTGCTCTAGCTCGTGGTAGCATCTGTTTTTGGAGAGGGCTTCGGGAAGGTATGCTCTATTTTATGTTATTGCATAAAATTAAGTGTTGTTAATTTCTATTGAGTAGAAATATTATGGTAGGAAGATTAAGGGATGTTGGAATGCTAGAGGCGAGAAATTCGCAGATTATTAGAGAGCTTGCAAGTTGTTAGTAAATTAGGATTTTGGGTTTGTAAAAGAGAATTAAATATGTAAGAATTAGTTCTCGTATGGTAGTGAAAATTTTAGTTGAACTACTAGAATTATTTGGGGAGTGATTTTAGTAATTGTTTGAAAATAAGAATCTTGTCGGAATTTGAATAGTACGTGTGATATGGGCTAGGAATGACATGGCCCATCCTGGGCCACAGGATCCCCTCAGGATACGTGCGCCTCCTGATTCTCCAGATTCGCCACGTCAGCGTCGAAAAACCGCCCGGACCACTGCCACGTCAGCCCGGATACCGCCCGAGCATCTGCCACGTCAGCCCTAAACCGCCCGGGTTTCCACCGCTTCAGCCACACGGGCAAACAGGTCCAGACCCGGCCCCAAACGGGTCCAGACCCGGTTGGGATCTTCTATAAGTACCAGAACCCTACTCCTTCTCCAGGTAATCAATCTTTGGCCACCAAAACCCTAGTTACTGTTACTCTATCTTAAGTGACTGACTAGATCGTCGGAGGGTCTGCCACCGG
This sequence comes from Hemerocallis citrina, assembly GCA_017893485.1. Taxonomy (NCBI): domain Eukaryota; kingdom Viridiplantae; phylum Streptophyta; class Magnoliopsida; order Asparagales; family Asphodelaceae; genus Hemerocallis; species Hemerocallis citrina. The sequence continues at coordinate 178,584,908 of CM030366.1, read as the reverse complement.
GACCAATCCCGGTGTTCCGAGACTGTCTGTAGGTACCCGAAACCTCGGATCCGAGCCGAGCATCCAGCCTTGCCTCACTCCAGCCTGTCACCGGTACCGTTCGGCCAGCCGAAGGTCGTCTGATTAGGAGCTTCCTCCTTCAAATACAAATCGAGTAAGAACTCACACCTGGTGCATCCACACATCTCCCAGAAAACAACCGCATCAGGTTGGCACCGTCTGTGGGAAAGCTACTTCAGAAGCCGACCCGAGCCCGACCATCAAGGTACCTCGATAGCCGAGCTCTCATGGCCCCCAAAGCCAAGAAGGCTGCTACCTCCGCACCTCGGCAGGACTTGCCCCCGCCGGGTGCCGCCACCGAAGCGCACGCATCCAATCACGGGGCTCCCCATCAGGAACCCCAGCGGAGTGCCTCCCATCCGGCCCAGCCCGACTTACGGGGGGTAATCGTAAACCGACAGGTTAGCCGCAGCAGGGGAAGGGCCGCTTCCAACTCGGTCCCGAACCATCCAAAACCACCATCCCAAGGGCGGAGGCCAGCGCTCAGTCGCGCCAGACGGCAACCTTCGGCTCGACCGAACCGGGTCGAGGGAGCCCCAGTCACTCACCAGGAGTTCTAGGACTTCCGGAGGGAAATCCTGGGGGCCCTCCGAGGGGCCCCCAACAAAGAGGATGTCTGCCATTCTCAAACCAGGTCGGACGCCGAGGCCAGCGTGTCCCGCCCATCAACGATCCCCCCAGAGTACGATGGCGATCTCCTAAGGCGCCTCCAAAAATTGGAGGATCGCCTCGACCACATAGGCAACGGCGGTCCTGGAGCGGCTCAGGGGTACAGACCTTTCTCCCCCCTTATTCTCCAAGCAGAAATACCCCGAAATTTCCGACCACCTCAGTTCGAGACCTATGACGGCGAGGGAGATCCTGCTGATCACATGGAGGGTTTCAAAACCCTGATGATGATTCACAGCGCTTCGGACCCCCTGCTGTGCTGAGCCTTCCCTGCCACCCTCCGAGGTCCGGCTCGGGAATGGTTCTCCAAGCTAATCCCCGACTCTATTTACTCCTTCGACCAGCTGGAGGGCAATTTCCTTGCCCACTTTGTCACCAGCCGGAAGGCCGAGAGGACAAGTGCTTCTTTACTTGGACTCAGGCAGAAGGAAGGGGAGTCGCTCAGAGTGTTCATCCGGAGGTTCACCGCAGAGGTAAGGTCGGTCTCCTCCCTCGATCCTGGCGTCGCCTCCGCGGCATTTCGGCACAACGTCCGTAATGGAAAGCTGAAAGCCTCCTTGGCAAAGAAACCCCCCATCGATTTTCTCGACCTCCTCAACAGGGTCGAGAAGTACATCAGGGCAAAAGAGGCCCTAAACCCAGAAGAGTCCAGGGAGGCCCCCGGGAAGGGAAAGCGGAAGGCCGAAGAAGTCGAGCCATCAAAGAAGGCTCCAAGGGATGCGGGCGCCATGAAGAAGGCCCCGCCGGTCCTTCGCTTCGAGAGGTATACCCCGCTAACCCAAAATGTGTCCTCCATTCTCTTGGCGATCGAGGACAGGGACCTCGTCCAGTACCCTCCTCGCCCGTCCAACAATACCAGCAAGAAAAGGGATCAGCGATTCTACTGCCGCTTCCACCGAGACAACGGGCACGACACGGATCACTGCCGTTCCCTGAAAGATGAGATCGAGGCCCTCATTCAACGAGGGTACCTCCGGGAGTACAAGCGAGAGGAAGCCTGGGGACAGAGGAACACGAGGAACAGGAGGACTCCACCTCCTCCTCAAGCTCCCCGGCAGCTCCTCGAGTGAGAGCAGGAGCTTGATGAGCCTGAAGGCCAGGCCATATTACACTGCATCCACGGGGGGCCCATGGGAGGGGAGTCCAACACTTCCCGCAAGGCGTTCATCCGGGATGTTAATGCCGTCCAAGGTCCTCTCCCCCCTCAGGTCCAGTAACTCCCTGTCTCCTTCTCGGGGGAAGACCTAGATGGGGTGCAGCTCCCTCATTGCGACGCCCTCGTCATCAACCTCGGCATGGCCAATTTTGATGCTCGGTGAATCCTTGTGGACAACGGGAGCTCGGTCAACATTCTGTTTCTCGAAGCCTTCGAGAACCTAAAGCTCTCCCGCGACAAACTAAAGCCGGCAGGGTACACCTTGCATGGGTTCTCGGGCGTCCCTGTAACAATCGAGGGAATCGTCACACTAGACGTCATGGCGGGAACGAACCCAAATCGAAGAACCGAGTCCATGGACTTTATGGTGGTAAACATCAAGGCAGCCTACAATGCGATACTCGGTCGTTTGGGCCTCTGCTCCCTCCAGGCTGTCCCCTCGGCCTATCACCAGAAGATGAAATTCCCTACTAATACCGGAGTAGGTGTAGTCCTGGGGAACCAGGAAGCTGCCCGCTCATACTACATGACAGCAACCGGGAGCAGCGTGTTTCCCCTCGACGCCGTCGAGATGCAGCCCCAGCGGACCCAGCCAGAACCCGAGTCGGCAGACGAGCTGGAAAATGTCTCGTTCGAGACAGGGGATCCGACGAAGCACTTTCTTGTAAGTTGCTCCCTCACCCCTCACCTTAAGTCTGCCCTCATCACCTGCATTCGCCGCAATGTCGACCTCTTCGCCTGGAAGCCTTCTGACATGCCCGGTATTTCCGAGAATCTCATCATGCACAAACTCAGCGTGATCCCCGGGTCGAAGCCGGTTGTCCAAAAGCGACGAAAGTTCGCTCCGGTGCGACAGCAGGCGGTAAATGCAGAAGTCGACAAGCTCCTGACCGCACGCTTCATCCAAGAAGTCAGCTACCCCGAGTGGCTGGCGAACGTCGTAATGGTCAAGAAGGCGAGCGGAAGCTGGAGGATCTGTATAGATTTTACGGACCTCAACAAGGCGTGACCCAAGGATCCATTCCCCCTCCCCAGAATCGATGCTCTTATCGATACAACATCGGGTCACGAGCTTCTATCCTTCATGGATGCCTTCTCAGGCTACAACTAGATCCGCATGTTCCCTCCCGACATAGCCAAAACGTCCTTCGTCACAGACCAGGGGCTATACTGTTACAGGGTCATGTCCTTCAGGCTGAAGAACGCCGGCGCCACTTATCTGAGGCTCGTCAACCAGGTCTTCAAGGAGCAAATCAGGCGCAATATGGAGGTGTACGTCGACGACATGCTCGTCAAGAGCCAGTGGGGGGAGGATCACGTCGCCGATCTAGAGGAGGCCTTTGGGGTCCTTCGAACCCATAACATGAGGCTCAATCCAGCCAAGTGCGCTGTCGGCGTCTCCTCGGAAAAGTTTCTCGGCTTCATTGTCAGCCAGCGAGGCATCGAGGCGAACCACGAAAAGATCCAGGCCATAATAGACATGGCCCCTCCAAGGAACATCAAAAAGGTCCAGCGGCTGACGGGAAGACTGGCGGTCATCGGCCGTTGTTGTTGGTTTCTAGTTCCCTAAATAAAGAGACTAAACTAGACACAAATTATAAAAACCTCGCAAGTGCACGAATCGTTTGACAAAGCGTAGCAATAGCAAGGGTCGATCCCACAGAGATTGTAGACCTTAACTTACTAATCAATAAAAAAGAATAAAAATCATAAAGAGTTGTTCTAAAGGTCTAAAAGAAGTAAAAAGATTAAAACTGAATGAAGGAGTGTTGAATCACAAATATTTATGAAGTAGTTGGGTTTAGATTGTCACCAATAGTCAGTAATGCTAAGTCACCTTCTAAACTTCTTCGTATTACTCATGTTTGTTCACTTCAAGGGCATGGTATCTACTCCTTAAAGTATTGTTTCCCTAGGCCAAGAATTAGGCATGGTATCTACTCTAATTCGTTTCTTTCATTAAGTGTTTAGCATGGTATCTACTAAGTTGCATTTAAAGAAAACATTAGATCAGTGGAAACGAACAAACACTCAAGGTCCTAGAAATTGGTATCAGATCTAGATCCCTTAAGTTGATTGAACCAGGAACCCCTAAAGATTCCCTTGTTACAATTACGGGCACGAGATACGGGTCGTCTCAATATGCTCATATAACAGATTCAGATAGATAGTAATACAAACTTGATATTCTCTAGCTCTGTTTGTCAGTCGACTGGCTCTCACCTCAGTCGACTGCTCTCAGGCTGTTGAGAACAAGTTTGATTACCATCAATCTATACCAATACAAACGGATTCAATCAATAAGTAAAGCAGAATAGTTCAGAAGAATATAGCACTACATAACTACGGTTTCAATCTACCCAACTATGAAATTAGTTCCACATAATAATACTTTTATTAATCAACAAGTTTGAATACATGATCAACATAAAAGAATAAAAGGAGAAGAAATAAACTAATGAAGCCCGGTAATGAGGTCGACTGGCTGTCACACAGTCGACTGCCTTCGAATACTGGATCTCCTCTCTCCTTCCTCGATGCTGATAGAATAATGCCCCTGTTGATTACTTGAATGCGCAGAAACTCTTGTGATTAAGTCGCTTCCAGAGAAAAGGATTCGTCCCCTGAATAATGCTTCTCTTCTGATATTTATAGAGCCCGGCTGAGAATTAGGGTTTTGCCCTTTTTCAGGAAAATCCTTCTTTATTTTATTTGGTGATTTATATCTTTCTCTTTTCTTCTTTCCTTCCTTATCTGTTAACCACGTGCTCTTGGAAATACCCTGTCTTTAGATTTGATTCTTCGTATAAAATCTGGATCCACATAGATTCGCAATTAGATGCAGGTGTATCTTTGAATATCTTATCTGTTTACTCCGCCGCAGATCAGTCGACTTGTCTTCGAGCCAGTCGACTGAGTCGAGACTTCTGAAGGTTTCATAATTGATCAGACCAGTCGACTGTCCTTGAGAGTAGGTCGACTATGATGAGACATCTGTGTAAGCTTGAGTTCTTTGTCCAGTCGGCTGTTGTGGAGAACCAGTCGACTGATGCTTCTGTAATCTTCTGAGTTCATCCTTAAGATCCTGAATTTGCTTCGTTTCGCTGTCTTGAGCTGTTTCCTATGGAAAAGAGAAAATAAGGGTTAAATACCACATATAGAGCTTTTAAATGTCTAATTTCATTAAGATTATTGCCTCTAAATGTGAATAATAATGTGTTCATCAAATACCCCCAAACTTGGATTTTTGCTTGTCCTCAAGCAAACTGAAATTATGAACAAGGGGGAAGATAATAATAACAGCCTTAATCACCAAGAGTTCTTATTATGTGGGCATCAACATAGAAAGGTATAAACAATTTCAGATAAAGTAAAATTAAACATACTCACTTTCTCTAGTGCAATTGTTTATTCATAACTCCAAACTCAACTACACTTGTCATGCAATTAATTGTAGTTATAGTATGTAATTACTCAATCTGTGATTATCCCCTTTTCTCTACTACAAACCGAGTAGCAAACTAGAGTTTTTTTTTTTTTTTTTTTTTTAAGTCGCTTCTCTAAAGTTTTCACTTGCCTTTTTACGCGAATGCGAAACATTTGTGATGAATCCACCCGGTTACTCAGCGAGTCACAAACTCTAAAGTGCTTTGCATACTCATATTTCAAGTTGCCGTTTGACGTAAAGGTAAACATTGGTGATGAATACCCCTAGTTACTAAGCACTCAAAACATTGGAGTAGATTGACTTTATTCAAGTATATATACTCATATATATAAGTTTTTATCACTCTATTTACTTAAACTCAATTTAGGACTAGATCTAGAAGGAATAATCACCAGAAAAAGCATCACATTTGGTTATTATGTATAATTGCATGACTCATATAATTTTGTAGGGAATTTATGAAACTCAACAATCCTAAAGTAAATACGTATCCTTCTTCTTACTTTATAAGAAATAGTTTATCCTAAAAAAAAATTCAAAAAGACTCTGATGCCCCTAATACCCCCAAACTTAGATGGAACATTGTCCTCAATGTTCGATAGAAAATATAAAAATAGGCATATGTCATATCTAGTAAGGAGAGACTGAAAATAAAAATAACTAAAAAGAAAAATAATAATGAATAACTGAAAGAAAATAAAGGGAAAGTGTAAATACTCCCCTGAAAAATTGGGTTGCCTCCCAATAAGCGCTGTGTTTTCTGTCTTCAGCTAGACTTGATGAGGTCATGCCATGTAGTGAACGGTTTGAAGATTCACATCTTCCTCTTGCGGTCCTATGCTCGTCTCTATGTATGGCTTCGCTCTATGCCCGTTCACCTTAAATGTTTGATTTTTTTCTTTGCTATGAACCTCCAACGCACCATGTGGAAAGACTCTCGTGACAGTGTATGGCCCATACCATCTTGACATAAGCTTGCCTGGAAAAAGTCTCAATCTTGAATTGTATATCAGTACCTTCTGTCCTTCATAAAACTCCTTCCTTGCTAGCTGTTTGTCATGGTACAACTTGGTTCTTTCCTTGTACAATTTTGCATTTTCATAAGCGTCGTGCCTCAACTCTTCAAGCTCATTTAGTTGTAGTCTTCTTTTGTCACCTGCTTGTTTCATATCAAAATTGAACCTTTTGATGGCCCAATATGCTTTGTGCTCCAACTCTACTGGAAAATGACAGGCTTTTCCAAACACCAAACGGTATGGTGACATGCCAATGGGTGTTTTGTATGCGATTCTATAGGCCCATAATGCATCGTTCAAGCGCAACGACCAATCCTTCCTCCTTGTGTTGACTGTCTTTTCCAAAATGCTCTTGATTTCTCTGTTGCTAATCTCCACCTGCCCACTAGTTTGAGGATGATATGGGGTGCCCACTCTATGTGTGATACCATATTTCTTCATCAAAGAAGCAAATGGAAAATTATTGAAGTGGCTCCCTCCATCACTTATTATTGCTCGTGGTGTCCCAAACCTAGTGAAAATATTCTCCTGCAAAAACTTGACAACAACTTTGTGATCATTAGTTCGTGAGGGGACAGCCTCGACCCATTTGGACACATAATCCACACCAACAAGTATATATAAATAACCAAATGAGTTAGGAAAGGGACCCATGAAGTCGATTCCCTACACATCAAAAAGCTCGATCACTTGGATGTTTTGCAGTGGCATTTGATTTCTAGAAGAGATGTTTCCTGTTCTTTGGCATTTGTCACAAGTCCTGCAAAAAGAAAAAGCATCTTTGAATACTTTAGGCCAATAAAATCCAGATTGCAATACCTTGAGTGCTGTTCTTTTTGGTCCAAAATGTCCTCCACATGCATAATGGTGGCAATGTTGTAGAATACTCAATTGCTCTTCTTCTGCCACACATCTTCTTATAATTTGATCAGGGCAAAATTTGAACAAATAAGGATCATCCCAATAGTAGTGCTTGCACAGAGCCACCAGTCTCTTTCTTTCCTGACTTGTCATACCTGGAGGGAAAACATGAGCAGTTAGATAATTTACAATGTCAGCAAACCATGGAAAATTTTCGCAATGAGATACCAGTCGACTGGTCCTGGTACCAGTCGACTGTCCCGAGGGTATGTTCATTTCGAAGAGCTGTTCATCTGGGAAAGTTTCATTAAGTGGGAGCACAATTCTTTCGTCCTCCTGCAGTAGCCTGGACATGTGATCTGCAACAACATTGTCGCTTCCTTTTTTATCTCTAATCTCAAGATCGAATTCTTGAAGCAACAGCACCCATCTGATTAACCTAGGCTTAGCATCCTTTTTAGCAAACAAATATCTCAAGGCAGCATGGTCAGTAAAAACAATAACTTTAGAACCAATTAAATATGATCTAAACTTCTCTACAGCAAAAATAACAGCTAACATTTCTTTTTCAGTAGTGGAATAATTTAGCTGTGCATCGTTTAAAGTTCGAGAAGCATAGTAGATAACATGAGGTTTCTTATTGATTCGTTGACCTAGAACAGCCCCTAAAGCATAATCACTTGCATCACACATCAGCTCGAAAGGATGGCTCCAATCTGGTGCCATGACTATAGGTGCAGAAATGAGAAGATTTTTCAATGTATTAAAAGCATTTGTACATTCTTCTGTCCATACAAACTCAACATTCTTAGCCAACAAGTCACAAAGGGGTTTGGAGATTTTTGAAAAATCTTTTATGAATCTTCTATAAAACCCCGCATGTCCTAGAAAACTCCTAACACCCTTAACTGTAGTGGGAGGGGGTAGTTTTGATATTATATCGATTTTTGCTTTGTCTACCTCTATTCCTCTTTTGGACACCACATGTCCCAACACAATACCTTGTTGTACCATAAAATGGCACTTTTCCCAATTCAGCACTAAATTGCATTCTTCACATCTTTTAAGCACAAGCTGCAAATGGTTAAGGCATTCATCAAAACAAGATCCAAAAACACTAAAATCATCCATAAATACCTCAATGAACATTTCCACCATGTCTGAAAATATACTCATCATGCATCTTTGAAATGTAGCTGGTGCATTGCACAATCCAAAGGGCATCCTCCTGTATGCAAAAGTACCAAAAGGACATGTAAAAGTGGTTTTTTCTTGATCTTCTGGAGCAATAGCAATTTGATTATAGCCACTATAACCATCTAAGAAACAATAATGACTATATCCTGCTAATCTTTCTAACATTTGATCAATAAAAGGAAGAGGGAAGTGATCTTTCCTGGTTTCATTATTTAATTTTCTGTAGTCAATGCATACCCTCCATCCTGTGGTCACTCTAGTAGGGATAAGCTCATTCTCTTCATTTGTCACCACTGTGACTCCACTTTTCTTAGGCACTACATGTATAGGACTTACCCATTTGCTATCTGAGATAGGATAGATGATGCCAACATCTAGTAGCTTCAGAATCTCTGCTCTTACTACTTCCTTCATGTTTGGGTTAAGCCTTCTCTGTGCCTCCCTGCTTGGTTTTGCGTTGTTTTCAGGGAGTATTCGATGCATGCATTTGGATGGACTTATTCCCTTGATATCTGCAATGGTCCATCCTATTGCACTCTTGTATTCTCGTAGTACCCTTAGCAGCTTATCTTCTTCCTGTGCACTCAGGTTCGCAGCAATTATCACTGGTAGCGTCTGGTTCTCACCCAAATATGCGTGCTTCAAATGGTCGGGCAGCTGCTTAAGCTCTGGGTCTGTAAGTCTTGGGGCAGTCGACTGGTCCCTGGTAGCAGTCTGGACAGTCGACTGATCCCCTGCGGCAGTCGACTTGTCTAGTGCACCAGTCGACTTATCTGCAGAAACGAAAAGTTCATCAGTCACCAATTGTTCAAATGCTGGTGCAAACTTACCTGAGTATGACTGTGAAGTGTCAAGGTGATGTATTGTATCTGCAATCTCCCAGTCATCATATTCCTGTTCAACATTAAATAAAGTTGGAGATTGTGTAATTGTGGCCTGTAATGGTTCAACGCTATGTACCTGAAATGTTTGCTCAACAATCTCCTCCACCACGTCAACATTATAGCATTCATGATCATCATATGGAAATTTCAGTATATCAAACATTTTAAATTCAACCTTCTCTCTATTTATTTTCATGCTTATAGTACCCTTTTTAACACAAATTTTTATATCAGCCGTACTCATAAAGGGTCTGCCTAAAATGATTGGTAGAGAAGATGGCATTGAAGATTCCTCCATGTCTAACACAACAAAATCAGCAGGCAAAATGAAATCGTTTACCTGAACTAGGACATCTTCCAAAATACCTCTAGGTCTTTTGATACTGCGATCTGCCAACTGCAATGTGATGGATGTTGGTTGGAGTTCCCCCAATCCTAGCTTTTCATAGATGGTGTATGGGAGAAGATTGATGCTTGCCCCCAAATCTAACAGTGCTTTTTCAAAGAAGTGCTCGCCAATCCTGCAAGGAATGGTAAAACTACCTGGGTCTTTTAATTTAGGAGGTAATTTTCTCAATAAAACAGCGCTCACTTCTTCTGTCAAGGCCACATCCTCCCTAACCTGAAATGTTCTTTTGTGAGTACAACATTCTTTCAAAAATTTAGCATAAGAAGGAATTTGTTTAATAGCATCAAGTAGGGGGATATTAATTTCTACCTTTCTGAGAGTTTCAAAGATGTCAAATAAATGTTGATCTTTTTTATGTTTGACTAACCTTTGAGGGAATGGTGGCACAACTGTTCTTTCTTTTTCACTTACCTTGTTGGAACCCACAATTTTTGATGGTTGTTCTTCTTTTTCTTCGGTGTGTGTTCCAACTTTGTTGTCAATTATCTTACCACTTCTTAATGTTGTGACTGCCTTGAGCTGTTCTTGGCCTCCAGGGTTTGGTATAGTTTGTGATGGAAGTTCCCCTGCCTTTCGCTCGCTTAATTCTTTAGCAATCTGGCCAATTTGTGTTTCCAACTTCTGAATTGCTTGCCCTTGTTGGTTGCTTGTTTGATGTTGTTGTTGGAGCAGTTGAAGGACGGTGGATTCAAAATCCAACTTCTTCTGTTCTTGAACTGGCCTATCAATCCCACTTCCCATTGGGAAGTTCCGTGCATGTCCTTGTGTGAATTGAGTCCCTTGATTATTCTGATTATTGCTCCATGAGAAGTTGGGATGGTTCCTCCACCCTGGGTTGTATGTGTTCGAGAATGGATTGTTCTTTTGTGGGAACACTCCTCGACCTACATAGTTTGCATGCTCCTGATCTGTGAAAGAAGACATAGGACATGTATCAGTAGTATGATCTACATGAGAACAAATTGCACAAATTTCATTTGTTTGATTTTTAACTCCACCCATCATAGACATTGCATTAACAAGCATATCAATTTTCTTATTCATGTTTATCATTTCCAATTGAATGTTATTGCTACTAGAAATTTCATAAACTCCCTGTTTTTTCGAAGGGCCCCTCCTTGTTGAGAATTGTTGTGAATTCTCGCTGAGTTCTTCAAATAGTTCTATGGCCTCTTCGCCGCTTTTCCTCATCAAGATCCCGTTGCAAGCTGAATCCACAATTGCCTTATTAGTATCATTTAAACCTTCATAAAAAGCTTGTACCTGATCATCTTTAGGCATGTTGTGTGTTGGACACTTGAGAAGTTTGTTCTTGAAATCTTTCCATGCTTCGAAAAATAAGTCTCCATCCTTTTGTTGGAAGAGTTGAATCTCCCTTTTCAGTTGTTTGGTCTTTTGGGCTGGAAAGAATTCTTTTAAGAACTTTGTCGCCAATTGCTCCCATGAGTTTATTGATCCTGGTTCCAAAGAATTATACCATAGTTTAGCGTTAAGTTTTAAGGAAAAATGAAACAATATTAACCTGATTTGCTCAGGGGTGAGCCCTTGAACGCTTTGTGTCCTGCAAAGATCGAAAAAATCTTGTAAATGGAGATGAGGCTCTTCATCAGGTCTGCCACTAAAATGGGGAACCATACTAAGTAACTGAGGAGATAGATGCATGTTCCCTGTGACATTAGGTTGATACGCAATGCAGGAAGGTTGCTCGATGTTCTTAGGCGTGAACTTGTCCTGCATTGGTACGCGATTGGGTATTTCTTCTGCCATTGCTGTATGTGTACTAGGTCTCTGGTCAGTCGACTGGTTCGTGTGGGCAGTCGACTGGTGTGCTGCAAATAACTTACCTAGTCTGTGCAAAGTGCGTTCTGTTTCTGCGTCAATAGGTAGTAGCTCTGGACGAAGTGATCTCCTTCCGTGCATCCACCAAAAATCCTGTAACCTAAAAGAAAAATATATTAATAAAACTAAAAGAAAAAAACTTCCTACTGATCTGTAAGTTAAAATACTAGACAATCCCCGGCAACGGCGCCAAAAACTTGTTGTTGGTTTCTAGTTCCCTAAATAAATAGACTAAACTAGACACAAATTATAAAAACCTCGCAAGTGCACGAATCGTTTGACAAAGCGTAGCAATAGCAAGGGTCGATCCCACAGAGATTGTAGACCTTAACTTACTAATCAATAAAAAAGAATAAAAATCATAAAAAGTTGTTCTAAAGGTCTAAAAGAAGTAAAAAGATTAAAACTGAATGAAGGAGTGTTGAATCACAAATATTTATGAAGTAGTTGGGTTTAGATTGTCACCAATAGTCAGTAATGCTAAGTCACCTTCTGAACTTCTTCGTATTACTCATGTTTGTTCACTTCAAGGGCATGGTATCTACTCCTTAAAGTATTGTTTTCCTAGGCCAAGAATTAGGCATGGTATCTACTCTAATTTGTTTCTTTCATTAAGTGTTTAGCATGGTATCTACTAAGTTGCATTTAAAGAAAACATAAGATCAGTGGAAACGAACAAACACTCAAGGTCCTAGAAATTGGTATCAGATCTAGATCCCTTAAGTTGATTGAACCAGGAACCCCTAAAGATTCCCTTGTTACAATTACGGGCACGAGATACGGGTCGTCTCAATATGCTCATATAACAGATTCAGATAGATAGTAATACAAACTTGATATTCTCTAGCTCTGTTTGTCAGTCGACTGGCTCTCACCTCAGTCGACTGCTCTCAGGCTGTTGAGAACAAGTTTGATTACCATCAATCTATACCAATACAAACGGATTCAATCAATAAGTAAAGCAGAATAGTTCAGAAGAATATAGCACTACATAACTACGGTTTCAATCTACCCAACTATGAAATTAGTTCCACATAATAATACTTTTATTAATCAACAAGTTTGAATACATGATCAACATAAAAGAATAAAAGGAGAAGAAATAAACTAATGAAGCCCGGCAATGAGGTCGACTGGCTGTCACACAGTCGACTGCCTTCGAATACTGGATCTCCTCTCTCCTTCCTCGATGCTGATAGAATAATGCCCCTGTTGATTACTTGAATGCGCAGAAACTCTTGTGATTAAGTCGCTTCCAGAGAAAAGGATTCGTCCCCTGAATAATGCTTCTCTTCTGATATTTATAGAGCCCGGCTGAGAATTAGGGTTTTGCCCTTTTTCAGGAAAATCCTTCTTTATTTTATTTGGTGATTTATATCTTTCTCTTTTCTTCTTTCCTTCCTTATCTGTTAACCACGTGCTCTTGGAAATACCCTGTCTTTAGATTTGATTCTTCGTATAAAATCTGGATCCACATAGATTCGCAATTATATGCAGGTGTATCTTTGAATATCTTATCTGTTTACTCCGCCGCAGATCAGTCGACTTGTCTTCGAGCCAGTCGACTGAGTCGAGACTTCTGAAGGTTTCATAATTGATCAGACCAGTCGACTGTCCTTGAGAGTAGGTCGACTATGATGAGACATCTGTGTAAGCTTGAGTTCTTTGTCCAGTCGGCTGTTGTGGAGAACCAGTCGACTGATGCTTCTGTAATCTTCTGAGTTCATCCTTAAGATCCTGAATTTGCTTCGTTTCGCTATCTTGAGCTGTTTCCTATGGAAAAGAGAAAATAAGAGTTAAATACCACATATAGAGCTTTTAAATGTCTAATTTCATTAAGATTATTGCCTCTAAATGTGAATAATAATGTGTTCATCAGCCGTTTCCTCTCCAAGTCTGGAGAGAAGTCTCTTCCGTTCTTCAAAGCCATGCGCAGCACCGGAGGGTTCGAGTGGGGTACCCAACAGCAAGAGGCCTTCGCCCAATTGAAGGAGTACCTCGCAAACCCTCCCCTCCCCAGCAAGCCCGAACCGAGAGAGCCACTCTGGCTCTACCTGTCAGCCTCGGAGAAGGTGCTCAGCGCCGTTCTCGTTCGGGAGGAAGAGGGATCACAAAAGCCACTCTACTACGTCAGCAAGATCCTGCTCGACGCCGAGACCAGATACTCTCGGATGGAGAAAGTAGCGTACGCCCTGGTCATGGCCTCGCGAAAACTCCGCCCATATTTTCAATCTCATTCGGTCCAGGTACTGACAGACCAACCCCTGAAGGCCGTGCTCCACAAGCCGGAGAGCTCGGGTCGACTCGTCAAATGGTCGATCGAGCTCAGCCAGTATGACATTGGCTATCAACCCAGAACAACCATCAAGGGGCAGGCCCTCGTAGAATTTATCACGGAATGCACCATCTCCGAGCATCCCGTGAGCAAGGAGGCCGACCAGACGTGGGAAGTTTACGTCGATGGCTCCTCCTGCGAGGCGGGTAGCGGAGCTGGAATTATCCTGCGAGGCCCAGATGGTTTTCTTCTCCAGTACTGCCTTCGCCTCAACTTCCCGGCCTCCAACAACAAGGCCGAGTACGAGGCCATGATCGCCGGGCTCATCCTGGCTCATCAGGCCGGCGCCAGACAGATCAGGGCTTTTAGCGACTCCCAGCTTGTGGTCAACCAGATCACCGGGGAGTACGAGGCCCGTGACGATCGAATTGTCCGATACCGAGCTGTAGTTCAACGCCTACTAACGTCCTTCGACGAGTCGGCTGTTTTGAGGATCCCCCGGGAACAGAATTTCCAGGCTGACGCCCTGTCAAAACTGGCTTCCTCATCCTTCGAAGGTCTCGACCGCACGGTCCTGATCGAAGTCATGTTGAAACCAAGCATCGACATCCCGGAGATCCTTTGTGTTGAAGACGGAGCTCCCCCCGATGACTGGACCACTCTTATTAGCCGATTTCTCGTCAAAGGAGAGCTCCCCGAAGACCGAACTGAGGCAAGACGAGTCAGGACTCGAGCAGAAAGATTCACACTGATCAACTCAACCCTCTTCAAGAGGTCCTACACAACCTCGGATGGCCGACCCTATCTCCGCTGCCTCACTCCAGATGAAGCCAAATATGCTCTCAAGGAGATACACGAGGGGATCGGCGGATGCCACATGGGAAGCCGCTCGCTCGCGCGGAAGGCTTTGAATCACAGGTACTACTGGCCCACCATGTTGCAGGATGCCCTAACCCTTGTCAAGAAATGTGGTCCCTGTCAAAGGTTCTCGCCCATTAAAAGGACTCCGCAAGCAAACCTCCGCTCAATGGCCAGTCCGACCCCCTTCGCCATGTGGGGAATGGATCTGGTAGGCCCCTTCCCAAAAGCAACAGGGCAACAAAAATTTCTCATTGTGGCGATCGACTATTTCACCAAGTGGATCGAGGCCGAGCCATTAGCAACGATCACCGAGCGACAGACTCAGCAGTTTTTCTGGAAACACATCGTCTGTCAGTTCGGGATTCTGTAGGTGCTCATTACAGACAATGGGACTCAGTTCGCGGGACAAACCTTCCACAAGTTTTGCGAAGATCTCGGGATCCAGCAGCGCTTCTCTTCAGTATGCCATCCTCAGTCTAACGGTCAAGCTGAGAACGCGAACCGCCAAATCCTTGACGGCCTCAAGAAACGGCTCGATAACTCATCTAAGGGTTTATGGGTCGACGAATTACCAAGCGTTCTCTGGGCCCACCGAACGACCAAGAGAATCCCCACGGGAGAATCCCCTTTCAACCTGACATACGGCATGGAGGTCGTCATTCCCTTAGAGATCGGGATCCCTTCACCCCGAATCATGGCTTTCGACAAGGCCGCCAACTCCCAACAGCTGCGGGCCGACCTGGACCTCATAGACGAGGTCAGGGAAAAGTCCGCCCTTAGAAGAAGCATCTACCAACAGAGAATTGAGAAGTTCTACAACAAGAAGGTGCGTCCAACTGATATCAAACTCGGAGATCTTGTTCTCCGAAAACTGGCGGTTTCCAACCCCGGCCAAAAGAGAAAGTTGGCACCAAATTGGGAGGGCCCCTACAAAGTATCCGAAGTCATGCATCTGGGCACGTACCGCCTGATCAGTATCGAAGGCAAGCCAATCAAGAGGCCCTGGAATGCAGAACACTTGATCAAGTTCTTAGGAGAAGAATAGCCTCCGTGTAAGTATCATGATTGTAATCGGCACGTCATGCCTAGTCTTTTGTAAAGTCCTGTAATCGGCACGTCGTGCCTAGTCTTTTGTAAAGCCCTCATATATTGTAGACATGCCAGCTTTCTTAAAACAAGCTTACGGCTTCCTATTTTGCCACAAATAAATGAACCAATCCCAAGTTCGGAGCACGGATAACAGTGCAAGCCCAAAAAAGCTTCCCTTACAAGCTTGGGGGGCTCGGCGCTCGGATGACAGCGCGAGGCCAAAAATGCTTTCCTTACAAGCTTGGGGACTCGGCGCTCGGATGACATCATGAGCCCAAAAAGCTTCCCTTACAAGCTTGGGGGCTCGGCGCTCGGATAACATCACGAGCCCAAAAAGCTTCCTTTACAAGCTTAGGGGCTCGGCGCTCGGATGACAGCGCGAGCCCAAAAAGCTTCCCTTACAAGCTTGGGGGCTCGGCGCTCGGATAACATCACGAGCCCAAAAAGCTTTCCTTACAAGCTTGGTGGGCTCGGTGCTCGGATAACAGCGCGAGCCCAAAAAGCTTCCCTTACAAGCTTGGGGGCTCGGCGCCCGGATAACATCGCGAGTCCAAAAAAACCTCTCACAAGCTCAGGCTTGGTATTCGGGCGGAGCGGCCTGGTTGGTTCCTCGGTAACGTGCATCCAATCAAACAACTCTGCTTCTTCCACGCCAGCATCGTCTCTTCCCAAGAACATGTGTGGGAGCTCGGCGCCGACCCCGAGCAAGGCGGGTGCCTTTTCCAAGGCACCGCGACCTTGACGCTCGGCGGCGACCCCCTGCTACGCCCGCAGTTGTCTTTCTCACCGGTATGGGGGCTCGGAATCCGTCCCTCGCTCGGTTTGGGCTTCTTGAAGCTCATCAACCTATGTACGAGGCGACATCCGCCAGCCACGCCCGCACCGTCTCTCCCCGAGAACATGTGCGGGAGCTCGGCACCGTCCCCGAGCAAGGCGGGTGCCTTTTCCAAGGCACCGCGACCTTGACGCATGGCGGCGACTCCCTGCTACGCCCGCAGTTGTCTTTCTCACCGGTATGGGGGCTCGGCATCCGTCCCTCGCTCGGTTTAGGCTTCTTGAAGCTCATCAACCTATGTACGAGGCGACATCCGCCAGCCACGCCCGCACTGTCTCTCCCCGAGAACATGTACGGGAGCTCGGCACCGTCCCCGAGCAAGGCGGGTGCCTTTTCCAAGGCACCGCGACCTTGACGCTCGGCGGCAACCCTCTGCTACGCCCGCAGTTGTCTTTCTCACCGGTATGGGGGCTCGGCATCCGACCCTCGCTTGGTTTGGGCTTCTTAAAGCTCATCAACCTATGAACGAGGCGGCATCCGCCGGCCACGCCCGCACCGTCTCTGCCTAAGAACATGTGCAGGAGCTCGGCGTCGACCCCGAGCAGGGCGGGTGCCTTCTTCAAGGCGCGCCGACCTTGATGCTCGGCAGCTACATCGACACACTTGCAATTGGTTCTCTCACAAACATGGGGAACCGATGATCCGAAGCACGGCCGCGGCTTTCTTCAAAGCTGCTCGACCACCATGCTCGGTTACGAACAAACTGTGTTAACAAAATTCCATTAAGGTTTAGAGCGTCCGCCTTCGGCAGACGCCCCGAGCCTCGAGTTGAGTTACTGACCACCCTCTCACCCGCGAACAACTCGGGATTTACAGCTTTTGCAAGCCTAAACCCCGAACTATTCGAGGATGGTAGGGGGCCATCGACCCTCTGCTCTCTCCGTCCCGGAACAAACACTCCGAGCCTTAAAACTCGTCAGCCGACCCTTCTCTCGCCCCCGAACAACTCGAGGTTTTACGGCTCATACGAGCCCAAAACCCCGAATTGTTCGAGGACGGCAGAAGAGCCACCACGCGTCGGCTCTCTCCGAACCCCCGAACCGATCGGTCGGCCCACCGCTCACCAACGAACAACCCGGGGTCTCGCAGCTCTAACAGCCTGAACCCCGAATAGTCCGAGGGTGATCGGTGTGCCTCTGATCCGGAGAACTCGGAAATATTATATTATCCGGGCGCCTGCCTTTGGCAAGCACCCGAGTCAAAACGGCTCACTGTCTGACAAAAAACAAGGGGAGTGAGGGATTATATAGCCCCCTGAGGCCCTCATTTATTGTATCTCGGAATGCAAAACGACGGAAGGCGAAACATCGCCATAAATGCTCATGGGAATGCGAAACGTCGCAATTAATGACGCAGTCCCGCCAGCAGCGACCCTCCGTAACAGCCACACAGACCACCCTCGGCGGCCGAGGTAATCAAAATTCAGGAAGACGAATGTTCTTATTGATTACTCATTGCTTACAACTCAATGAACGTCGATACAAATACAAGGAAAAAACTTAACTCACTCACTCCGCTGGAAACTCGAATTCGGGGCTCCTCTCACGCTCGGCTGAACCGACCCAGGAAGGAACTCCCGCCACCGAGCTCCCCACATCTTCGGGCTGCGCCCCATCCGACAGAAATATCGGAGAGCGCCCCGGGGTCGCGTTGCCGGACCCTTCTCTCAGACCAGCGCCTAGCAACAGCTTCAGTCGGCGGATCTCCAGTTCCTTTTCAACTACGGCCACGCGAAGGACAGACTCCGAAGCCGAACTCCTGCTAGAAGAATTCGAGAGGGACCAGCCTGTTTCGATAACCCACCAGCCCCAGTCGGCTACGGACTTTTTCAGACGCACCAACTCCGAGCCGAGCTCCCGGGACTTGTTCAGAAAATAGTTAACCGCAGCGGCTCGGTCCCGAGCCTGCTTCTGTTGACGAAGCAAAGCCACCTCCGTGACCTCCCCCACTAGACTTGGAGGCACCTCGGCAACGCCGGGGAAGGCGATGTAGGTCCCGTGCATCTATCAAAAAGATGAGAGCAAAACATCACAACAAACACATGGAAGAGTCGGTCCAAAAAAATATATTTCATTTCAAAAAAGTTCAATACAAAATCTGCGGTGGCCAGTCCGCCCAAGGCATTTTACATCAAAATAAAAAAAATAAAAAAAATAAAGAAAAAGATCTATTCTTGATTGGGGTTGGGCACCTCTTCATCGACCTGGTTGCCCCCCGCATCATCACCACCCGGGGTGGGAGGAAGGTTTGGCGCCCATCCGTAGAAGAGATGGTCCACGTTCTGCTCAGGGTAGATATGCTTGAAGTGGGACTTGGCTTGTTCGTACGCCGCATCCTTCGCCACCACAATAGTTTCCCCCAACACGGACTCCATCTCCTGCAGTGCCTTCCTCCCCTTCGCCGCCTTGGCTTCGATCTTCGCCACGAGGTCCTCCCGATCCTGCTTGTGGATCTTGGTGAGCGACTCGATCTGGGCTTCATGGACCGCAATCATCGACCGAGCTTTTTTCAACTCATCCGTGACCTTGTTCAGGTCACGAAGATACCTCTTCGCATTCCGCCTCTCTGCGATAATCTCCTTCTCCAAGCACTTGTGGAAGTGTTGGCCATGGAGCACCGCCTGGTCGAAGAAGAGAAATATCAGAAAAAACTTCGTTATCTAAATGTGAAATAGGGCTAAGCCAACTTACCGAGAGGGTCGCCTGAGACCAGCGCATGTAGGCCTGGTCCGCCGACTGCACCGTCAGGGCCATCCGGTCACGCTCGGTGGCGGCCTTCGAGATGAACTCGACCGCCACAGGCGCATCGAGAAGGGAATCCCCCCGCACAATTGACCAATTGGGGGCAAAAGGCAGCGTACTCTGCCTACCCACCATCTCCCCAGCACTCGATCGGATAGGTGGGAGCCTTTTCTCCGGGGCATCAACTGTCTTGCCCGAACCACCAGCGGCGTCCCGAGCCCCCCTCGACGAATGGGTAGACTGGAAGTGGTGCTTCTTACCCTTCTTCACCGGGGAAGGCTCCTCGGCCTCCAACACCGGCACCTGGGAGGACGCGCCGGCCTGCGCGACCAGCCTCTGCTTCTCGGCCGCCAACCTCTCCTGTTCGGCCTTCTTCCTCTTCTCTACCCTCGCCTTCTCGGCGACAGCGAGCAGCAACTTCTTCGCATCAGCCTGTTGGGTTGTCATCCCTACAAGAAAACAGAAGAAAAGCTAAACATTAATGCGAAGGCAGGAAATGAACGTATTCGGAAAGAGACATACTAGGGTCGGCAGGACTCAGTTCGGCCCGGGCGAGGTGTATCTCGGTCACTCGCGGCCACGCTATACTATGACCCCCGGTGATCTCCTCCACCCTCTTCCACTCCTTGGCTATCAAATCGCTCTTCCTCGGAGGCTTATGCTTCGGCTTGACGAAGTTCCATCCGGTCAGAATTTCCCAAGACCCCTCGGTCCGAACTACAAAATATTTTTCCTTCCATCCCTTTATAGAGTCCGGATGACCATGCATAACTTTCTTGTGCAGCCTCGGCGAGAAGTAAAAAATCCCCTCCTGATCTCCGAGCGAACCGATCCCAAAGATAGCTCGGAAGAATGTCAGCCTCGGCTTCACCCCCTTCTCTTGACACTTAAGAATGAAGCAGACTAAATGCTTCCAGGAGTTCGGACCATACTGCATGGGACACAGCTTTGCCCAGTTCAAAACCCTCTTCACGAACGGATGCAGCAGCAGCCTCAGCCCCGAGAGGAACGCGTCTTCAGGAAACATACGGAACCCCTCCGCCAGAGGCGTAGTGGGCCGGATACCTGGGCTCGGAAGGAAGATCTCGATTTCCTACGGGATATAGTAGGCGGCCCTGATAACATTGAGGTACTCTGCCTTCAGAATGTTCGGGATATTATCTGCGCGGATCTTCACCCGAGTGTTTTCGCCCGGTACTGGCGGGATCGGCTCGATATCCTTAATATCATCGGGATACATCCAAATCGACCCTGGATTCCAAAAGGTTACCGGGGGAAGCTCGAGACCGTGTCTCGGTGCGTACTCATCGGGTGAGGAAGGACTGTCCGGAATGGTCATGGCTTTCTTCTTCCGACGAGGACGAGCCTTACGCTCAGGGGACGGCATCGACAAGGGGGGAAGTGGTGGAAGATCTTCTCCTTCCACGGTCGGTCCGCCAGCCGTGCTCTGACCAGCATCCTGTCCTTCGACCTCATCCTCCTCGTCTTCTTCACCACCCTCGGCAACCTGCTCACCTTCATCCCCCTCCCCTTCATCACCTTCCCACTCCTCATCCTCTTCCTCCTCGTCCCCCTCATCCTCCTCGTCACCCTCCTCCATGGGCTCCTTCCCCGGTCTTCTGGACCTCAACGGGGAAACCACAAAGACAACAACGTCCCCATCATCTGACCCGGGGTCGGTAAAAACCTCCTCCTTCACCTTATACATGCTCAAGGATGATGATGTTTCCTACTTTGATTCCTCCGCAGAGCGACCTGACGAGCTAGCCTCGGATCCGGACTGAGTTCGCGACATCACTAAAAAGGAAAAATACTAACCTGGAACGTAGAAGGTTACGGTCACCGAAAAATCTGCCGACGGCAAGAAAAATTCCCGCTCTTGTTAATAAATTGGAAAGTGAGTAATGAAAGTGAAGGAAGAAATGAGGGAGGGGATGGGGTTTTAAAGAGGAGACTCCTCGATTCACGCGAAAAAGATCTGGTCGTTGGATCTTATCTAGCAAGATCCAACGGCTACCAAGATCTGAAAAAGCTTTGATCTTTGCGCCCATAACGTCAGCAATAAGCGTAAAATTACCCCACTGCCCCTCCACATTTTCTACAACAAAAGAGTTTTTTCCGCCAAATCAGAAGGGTCGACGCTCGGATGAAAGAGCGAGCCAATTCCCCCTCTATTTTTCATAGAGGGGTCGACGCTCGGATGGAAGCGCGAGGCAATTCCCCTTCTATTTTTCACAGAAGGGTCGACGCTCGGATGGAAGCGCGAGCCAACTCCCCTTCTATTTTTCACAGAAGAGTCGACGCTCGGATGGAAGCGCGAGCCAATTCCCCTTCTATTTTTGACAGAGGGGTCGACGCTCGGATGAAAGCGGGAGCCAACTCCCCTTCTATTTTTCACAGAAGGGTCGACGCTCGGATGGAAGCGCGAGCCAATTCTCCTTCTATTTTTCACAGAGGGGTCGACGCTCGGATAAAAGCGTGAGCCAACCCCCTTCTATTTTTCACAGAAGGGTCGACGCTCGGATGAAAGCGCGAGCCAACTCCCCTTCTATTTTTTCATAGAAGGGTCGATGCTCGGATGGAAGCGCGAGTTAATTCCCCTTCTATTTCATAGAAGGTTCGACGCTCGGATGAAACCCCAAGCACCAACTGCTCTCCTTTGACATAGTGGGGCTCGGCGCTCGGATAGAATCCCGAGCGCCAACTGCTCTCCTTTGCCATAGTAGGGCTCGGCGCTCGGATAGCATCCCGAGCGCCAACTGCTCTCCTTTGACATATTGGGGCTCGGCGCTCGGATAGCATCCCGAGCGCCAACTGATCTCCTTTGACATAGTGGGTCTCGGCGCTCGGATAGCATCTCGAGCGCCAACTGATCTCCTTTGACATAGTGGGGCTCGGCGCTCGGATACCATCCCGAGCGCCAACTACTCTCCTTTGACTCAGGTGGCTTCGGCGCTCGGATAGCACCGCGAGCACCAACTACTCTCCTCTGATATAGAGGGGCTCGTCTACCGACCCCTAATGCTCGACGAATCGAGCCCCAGAAAGAACCTCCCCTCCTCACTCTTCCAACTAGCGAGGAGATCGTTCTCCGACCCAAAGAGCTCGTCTGCCGACCCCCAAGCACTCGGCAGGCCGACCTCCCACAAAAACCAATCTATAAAAACGACCTCAGTGCCCCCTCGCTCTTCCAACTAGCGAGGTGGCTGTCTGCCGATCCTTGGGCTCGTCTGCCGACTCCATGGGCTCGTCTGCCGACCCCCATGCCTTGGCGAGCGTCGCTCTGGCTTTCCTACTCTACATAGCCACTCGCGCAAACTCCAGTGAGGGATCCATTCCTCCTACCCCTCTGGCCTCCTCGGAAGGTAGCAGATCCTACTTTCTCACCCCAACATCCACCCTGCTCTTCCTACGGAGGCGAAGAATCACTCCTACATGGCTGGCTCACCCAGCCCTACAGGAGTGTAGGGCTTGTGATATGGGCTAGGAATGACGTGGCCCATCCTGGGCCACAGGATCCCCTCAGGATACGTGCGCCTCCTGATTCTCCAGATTCGCCACGTCAGCATCGGAAAACTGCCCGGACCACCACCACGTAAGCCCGAATACCGGCCGAGCATCTACCACGTCAGCCCTAAACTGCCCGGGTTTCCACTGCTTCAGCCACACGGGCAACCGGGTCCAGACCCGGTCCCAAACGGGTCCAGACCCGATTGGGATCTTCTATAAGTACCAGACCCCTACTCCTTCTCCAGGTAATCAATCTTTGGCCACCAAAACCCTAGTTACCGTTACTCTATCTTAAGTGACTGACTAGATCGTCGGAGGGTCTGCCACCGGGACCAACCCCAGTGTTCCGAGACCGTCTGTAGGTACCTGAGACCTCGGATCCGAGCCTCCTGATCCGAGCCGAGCATCCAGCCTTGCCTCACTCTAGCCTATCACCGGTACCGTTCGGCTAGCCGAGGGTCGTCTGATTAGGAGCTTCCTCCTTCAAATACAAATCGAGTAAGAACTCACACCTGGTGCATCCTCACGTCTCCCAGAAAACAACCGCATCAATGTGCAATGCACGTGTGCATCCCAGGCATTCAATAAACGCTTGTGTGATATTTGGAATAGTGTTATTAGCTCTCGTGATTGGTTTAGATGACTCGAGTCTTAATTGCTTTGAAATTTGATGATAGGATATTATATTAGCAACTTTGGATGCGGGGTGGCGTGGTGGCACTTCGAGTCTTCGCGGGATATTTTGTGAGTATGATATCTTTTATTTTACGTACATGGTGTGTTGTGAAAATTCTAAATTACGAGTTGCTGTGTATTTCCGATTTCGTATCTCAGTGTAGCTTGGGTATTTTAAGCTAAAAATTCTTGTGGACACTCTTGTATGTGACCACAACTATAGTCTAAATTTCATAAATTTTCGAGGTCATTTGATACCTCAAAAATTTGTGGAGTGCAGCTGGTCTGAAAGGGCAGAGCTGAAGCTGATTGCTTTTTGGCTAAAGTTCAAAAGGTCATAACGAGTTGTGTATGAATGATCTTACTATGAAATTTTAGGAGTAGATTGTGGTATGAGTCTATTTGATGATTCCCAAATTTTAGAATTTTTAGAGGTCATTTGATGAGGTTTCAAAACTATTTAGTGAGGAGTAGTAAATACCCTACTGAAAGAGAACAGCTGAAAATCTTGCTATGTTTGAGGAGTCGTAGATCATTATGTTAAATGAATTTGAATGTGAATTTTGGACACAATGAAATGGTATATGTGTAGATTAAGAATCTCAAATTTCATGAGCATTGGACTCAAGGTTGATTTATTATTGAATTTCCAAGTGGGCTATGTTCAGCCTAGTACAAGTAGACTAGTTTGTGAAGATGAGAAATTGGGAACTATTTGTTAAGAATTTGGGAAATTGACCAACTAAAGAGTCGTAGTAGGGAGTCATAGCTTTCTAACCCATCTGGAATTTTGTAATTCCAGTTTATAGGTTGAAAGTTATGATTTTCCAAAGATGAAACGGGTCCAGTCTAAGTTAAGGTATTACTGGCTAAGTAAAACAGTTCCTCCCTATCTGTACACCTGATGGAACTTAGTGTTTTCGAGAACTCAATGATAGAATCTGAAGAGGTGTTCAATGAGGAAGTTGAAGTAGACACTCCCACCTTCCCATAGGATCCAGAATCGAGAATTTTCGATGAGTGAGCAAACTTTTATGATATTGGAAAGATGCAGCGAGTGCAAGAAGAATATACTATTGAGAGTATATGAGGTTTTATAGTATCAAGATGATTGAATTAGAGGAAATGGTTAGCTGGAGAGTTGTAAACTAGGGTTTTATCTTTCCAGAATGGGTAGTATCAAGCAATCCTGTATTGTGTGTTGGAAGTTATGGACGTAGCAAGTTAGCAACCTGTTGTTTAGACTAAACTTAAAGTTTAAGTTGACGCGGGGACTTGAGTTCTATAAGAAGTTGAGGGAGTCGTCCACTAGGAGGGTTGCAGTGGATCTCTCTACCCTTCTAGAAATTCTGAGTGCGTTGGATTCCGATGAGTGTAGATTGGGTCACAGCTACTGCTTTTTTTTGAACTATTCCATCGGACAATTGATGAGGAACCACTCTACATACCGCAGTGTGGTGATCATGAGCTATAGGGTTTTTAATGATGTTTTAGCATTTCATTTGGAACTTAGATAAGTTCCTGTGCTTAGCACTCATGGTGGGCATGAGTGAGTTGGGATATAGCTCTGGTCGGTTTGTGTTTGGTGTCTCAATGCCTGAGTCTGTCAATGGTCGAGAATTGATGGTTATGTGTGTGCTTACCTTCATTTGATTGTATTGCTTCCATGGGGAGCCGTTGGACCACTCGCTGAGGGTCACGGACCGGGATTATTTGGTCGCTGACCTGTGAAGGTATTGGGAATCAGTGGATGTGATTCCTATAATGATTGTTGTTTGACAACCGGACAGGCTCGACATTGTTGATCGACACCGAGTGTGATTTGGAAAACAGCTTGTCTTCAGTAAACCGCATTGATTAGATTTTCCTTCATTGTTTTGCTTGAAGACCGAATTGGTGTTAGGGGTGATTTTCTATAATCCAACTCGTTCTGAGAGTTAGCACTAGGAGGTGATGTTATGGGATTGTCTCTTCCTGTCATTAGGAATATGTGCTGCGGTGCGTATCTTACACTGTTAATTCCTGAAATACAGTGATAAGGACGGGATGGGATTTCCTAGCGGATAGGGGGATTAAACCTTCGAGGCCATCAAATCCATGCTGGTGGACACGAATGGATCGTATGGGCTGCGGTCCTGTGAAATACGGCGCCATAGGTATGCTGCGGTATATCTTTAAGTTTGTCACGACTATTGAATGGGGTCCAGGCACATGCTGGTGGACACGAACGGGTCGTATGGGCTACGGTCCTGTAAAATATAATGCCATAGGTATGCTGCAGTATATCTTTAAGTTCATTACAGCTGTTGAATGGGGTCCGAGCATATGCTGGTGGACACGAACGGATCGTATAGGCTACGGTCCTATGAAATACGGTGTCATAAGTATGCTATGGTATATCTTTAAGTTCGTCACCGCTGTTGAATGGGGTCTGGGCATATGCTGGTGGACACGAACGGGTCGTATGGGCTGCAGTCCTGTGAAATACGGCGCCATAGGTATGCTGCGGTATATCTTTGAGTTCGTCACGACTATTGCATGGGGTCCGGGCACATGCTGGTGGACATGAACAGGTCGTATGGGTTGCAGTCCTGTGAAATACAGTGCCCTAGGTATGCTGCGGTATATCTTTAAGTTCGTCACGACTGTTGAATGGGGTCCGAGCATATGCTGGTGGACACGAACGGGTCGTATGGGCTGCGGTCCTGTGAAATACGGCGCCATAGGTATGCTGCGGTATATCTTTAAGTTCGTCATAGCTTTCAAGGAGGATCCGATGTGACAATTATGGGTGACAATGGGGTAGCGCCCCGAATTATGTCTTTTATTTACACATCCTCAACCATGTCATACTATCAGGAACAGGAAGTGGACCGAATTAGAATGCATTGCATAACGAGGGTTCGAATCCCTAAAACTGGAGAAACGGCTTGATCTGGGGCTCATGTAGTATGTGATGCATGTGTGTCCAGAGTCTTGCTAACATTAGATTAAGTGCATCTATTCTGTACTCTGTATTTTGTATTAGACTTTAAGTCATGGCATACACGAACACTAGGAAATCAGGATACACGTTTATTTTCCATTCAGGACGAATTGTGAGTGTGATAGTTGAAGTGTATAATGAGTGTGAAAGTGATGTATTGCGAGACGTGATGATATATGTTGTAAGAAATGAATGAATGCGATGTTATGTGATATGAGATTGAGAAAAAATATGTTCATGAATGAAGATGAGTACGAAAGAATATAGTCGTGAGTCTGTAAATGCAAATAAATGGTAAATGAGGTGCAATTTATGTGAAAGTAGAGTTATTTGTGAATGATTTCCAACTAAGGATAAGTATGTTATGAGCGGGTATGGATATACATACAGGTGATGACTCAGAGGGTATGTGAAATCCCATTTATGATGTTTACATGTTCAGATTTCAAGAAAAGTTTGATTATCTTGGTATTCGTAAGTTCGTTCTGTTTTTACTTATAAAGTTTAATTTATTTGCTTAATTAGTAAATTATACTCACACCAGAAATGGTTAACCCCTTAGTGTTTGGGAGGTTAGGGAGTCCCTGGACTACCCTAGATCCCCTACTGTTACAGGTCCTTAGTAATGCAGAGGTGAGGTGTGGATTCTGCAGAATGGAGCTTTTATTTTTAAAATTGTTGTTTAAGTTCAATTATGTGAATAGTGAAATTTATGATTTAAATTGTATTTTAGATGTATAAGTATGTGGATGATGATGATGAGTATAGTATGGAGTGGCATGTTATGTTGTTGACCCGTACCCATCTCGTTATGGAGTGTCGGATCCTGTGGTATGTTTTATAAGTTATTTTCTAAAAACTTTACTACGTTTTCAACGGAATTTATGGTATTTAATTGATAATTGATATCCTATTTTGAGTTTGGCCCCCAGAGCATGATATTTATATTGCCTTTGTGATTCTGCTCATTTTGGCCTGGGGAGCCTATGATATTATTGTCTGTGATGTGAGCTACGGAATTTAGAGCAAAATTCCGTAAGCTTTTTGTGTTTCGGGACAGAAATTTTAGAGAAAACTCTGCCAAAATTTTCTTTGAAATATAATTATCTTAGTTTATGTTTAAAGTGATATAGAAATTGAAAGAATTGAATTTTGAACTCAAAAGAAAATGGGGGAGGCATTACAGTTTGATATGGCAGATTTATATTTGTAATTTTTGATGTGATAACTCTAATGGCAATAAAAGTGTTTAAATTTTTGTGTTATTTATGTGTTGAGATGCATTTGAAGGCAAAGATTCTGGTTGTGTCACGGATGTCCGATAACGGGGATCCGGGGCATTATATTTCACCTGCTAGCCAGCGAGACTACAGTGACGCTACAAGATATTTCTGTGATTACGGGTCTGCCAATTGATGGACAGGCCGTAACTGGCTCATTGGACTTCGATCCGGAGTTCATTATTGAAGAGTATCTCGGAGTCGTGATGGATCGGTCTGCCCTTGTAGGGAAATCATTGAGATTGGAGTGGTTGAAGGAAAAGTTCGCTGGTACGTTGACCAATAACTCCACGGACAACCAAGTACACCGTTATTGCGGGCGTACATAATGACACTGTTCGGAGGTGTCATCTTCCCAAATTCATCCAGAGATTCTGTTCCATTGATGTACCTACCACTAATAGCCGATCTTGGGGCAGTTGGGGGGTATAGTTGGGGAGTGCTGCGTTGACCACCTTGTATCGCGCATTGTGCAATTGCTCTCTTGGTGCCAAGCAAATGAATGGATCAATGCTGATGCTCCAGGTGTGGAGTTGGGAACGACTGCACATCGGCCGTCCCATTGTGGCGAAGCAGTCACCAAAGTGGTCGAACCTTCCCGAGGAGGTGAACATGAGGCCACCTCAAGGTGTGTATTGGACGGGTTCGTTGACGTGGAAGGCGAGCCCAAATAGGTGCCTATCATATTACCGGGACGAGCTTGACCACTTGCACGATGATTGTGTTAAGTGGCAACCGTATACCGAAGAACGTTTAGCTCGATTACCTCCAGTTTGTACCTCGGCTCGTCGGTTGTGGTTTACTAAAGCGCCGCTGATCCACTTCGGTACAGTTGAGGCATATTTTCTAGACAGGGTTCTTCGTCAATTTGGGTTGCGTCAAAATATTCCAGTTCACTAACCATACAATGCTGATCTTTACATTGTCACTGGTATGGGTAGACAAGCAGCACATGATTGGGCAGCTTCACTCAGTGTTCACGTGGAAATTTGGAACCATCGTCTCGATCACCTAATTCAGAATATTCCAGCATTCGATGCAGCCCATCATGTCCCTTACATGACTTGGTTTAGGAGAATGACTCGCCTATACATTTCTCCAACAAGCCAACGACCAGCCGGGGTGCAAGTACCAACACGTAGACATGCCACCGATCCAACTGACACCTACTCCGTTAACCTACCAATGTATCAACCGAAGACACCATTGCTTCGGAGTGTCGTAAGTGTTATTTCATTATTTACATAGAATTTATTATTATGTCTACTTATTCAATTTATTATAACATTTGTTTTGTTTTGGTGTAGATGGACCAAACTTGGATTCAAGTTAAAGAATGTGCGAAGATTTTGAAAAGCAATGTAGCCAAGCCATTGAAAGTTTTCGCGCAAAAAATTGTTGATTTGTGTAGAGTACAAGCTGATCTTGTTGGCAAAGGTAACAGAATTGATGCGATCTTGTCCGGACCCGTGCACCAAACTGGTCGTCGGCAAACGGTTGCTAGAAAATCTCGTCCACATTCAATACTACATGAAGAAAGACAAAGGAGAAGAAGGAGTCGTCTCCTCCAATTGATGATATCCAAGAAGAGGAAGAAGAAGAACTTGACGAAGATAATATTCCTCTATTCGGATTAACTCAGGCCACCCAACAGCGTCCCAAACGAGCAAAATAACCTCAAACTCTATTCACCCCGTCGTAAGTTAAACTTCTATTAAGTTGTGTATTTTTCCAATTTTAGAGAATGGTGGCTTAGAACAAAAGACATGTGGATGTAAAGCAATCTTCAAATCAGTTTTTGTTATGTTTATGTTCTGTAATGGGTAGGAAATGCTGATCTGGTTTGATTTAAGGAAATGCTGATTTGAGTTTATCTGATCTATGTTTATGTTATGTAAAGGTGTGTATGTTATGTCTGAGTTTATCTGATTATGGCTGGTCTGAATTGGTTTGATATGTGTTTTGAGTTGAGTTGAGTTTATCTGAGTTGGTTTTATACAAGTTTATCTAAGTTTATCTGAGTTTATCTGAGATATCAAAGTTGACATATGAAGATATGAAGATTTTAAGTTTTGATATGAAAGTTGAAATATGAAGATTTGAAGGTTTAAGCTGAGATATGAAAGTTGGTTTGATATGAAGCTGATATTGATTTGGTATGAAAGTTGAGATATGAAGCTGATATTGTGGAAAGCTGGTTTGAAGATTTGAAGGTTTCTGGATAGTGAAGGATACAAAGTCGTTAACTTAGTTAACGGCCCTGGTAAAACCACGGCCGTTAACTGAGTTAACGAGTCTTAGTAACTTCAATTTCCAGAAAGTTTCAACTTTCTGGAAAGGGAAGTTACTCCACAGTCGTTAACTCGGTTAACGGCCCTGGTAAAACCAGGGCCGTTAACTGAGTTAACGAGTCTAACTAACTTCAATTTCCATAAAGTTTCAACTTTTTGGAAAGTGAAGAATCTCCACAGTCGTTAACCAAGGCCGTTAACTGAGTTAACGAGTCTTAATAACTTCAATTTCCAGAAAGGTTCAACTTTCTGGAAAGTGAAGTTACTCCACAGTCGTTAACTCAGTTAATGGCCCTAGTAAAACCAAGGCCGTTAACTAAGTTAACGAGTCTTAGTAACTTCAATTTCTAAAAAGTTTCAACTTTCTGGAAAGTGAAGAACCTCCACAGTCGTTAACTGAGTTAACGAGTCTTAGGAACTTCAATTTCCAGAAAGTTTCAACTTTCTGGAAAGTAAAGAATCTCCACGGTTCAACTAACAAAACTCCAAAACATTATGCTTTATCACATAATAAAAAACAGTATGAAATATTACGAAATATTACATAATCTGGAAAGTGAGTAATAGTGATGAATCTCCACAGTACAAAATATTACATAATCAAAAAAGCGTGACTAACAAAACTCCAAAACAGCTCAATATTGGCTTTAAGTAGATTGACTTGAGTTTTTCTGACATCGGCGTTTATTGTGACCCCTCAAACCACATTTTGAACACGTCATTCCCAAAGCCCTGCTAGACTCATCTCGTACATCCATATCATTACGTACTCTCGTACTCTTTGGACGACCTTTTCAAGAACGTAGAAGGCTTGCATCAGGTACAAGTTTGTTTCCAGTATTAACTGGCCAATATGCAGGATCTAGTGTTGGATGAAAATTGGGAGCCCATGTTTGTGCTAACAAAATAGTTGAGTAGAATGTATCAACATACAACTTGTAATCAATAGCGCGATATGCACAAGCTGCTAGAACATGAGAACATGGTATATGATATAACTGAAATTTTTGACAAGTACATGTTTTATTGCCCAAGTTAACAGTGTGCAAGTTACCACCCTTTTGATTCTCACCTACTCTTCGTATACCTATTTTGACTGCAAAAACTCTAGTTGATGGCTAAACAATATCACATCATGCATGTTGGCTCTTTCACGCCGGAGATCTACCAAATCCTGTACGCTTTGTGCAAAAATTTTACCCTCCGTAAATTAGCTTGTTAGCTAACTGACGCCGTGTGGAAAAGTACGAATTAAGACGGTAAAATATCATGTCCACAATAGCAGTTACTGGTAAACTACGCACACCTTTCAATACCGAGTTGAAAACTTCTATTAGATTGGTAGTTATTATCCCATATCGTCGTCCTCCATCTCTAGAAAGGGCCCATTTCTCAACTTTTTTCTCTTTCAACCAATTTGCCGCTTCCGCATTCACTGTTTCCAATTCTGCGAGTTTGCTTTGAAATTTTTTCGGTTGGTTTTGACATGCTATAATTTTGACTTTCGTTCTCATTGCTTTGCTACCAAATTTGGTAAAGAAATTTGTAGCAAAATGTAGCATATAATAACGATGATAAGCATTGGGTTCGTTCCATGCACCATTCTACGATTCCATGGCGACCAAAATACCTGCGTGGTGATCAGATGTAACACATAAACCAAAACGATTTATGAAATAGAAACGAATACAACTCATAAACCATGTCCAAGTATAAACACTCTCTCCGTCAACTATTGCGAAAGCAAATGGAAACAAACAATCATTCACATCCGGTGCGACTGCTATTAATAAACAACCCTTATATTTACCATACAAGTGTGTTCCATCAACACTAATAACAGGTCTGCAGGACTTAAACCCTTCAATTGAAGCACCAAATGCCCAAAACACACCCCTGAATGTTTCTTCTCCGGGACCGGATTCATACTTATCCCAATGGACAACAGTTCCTGGATTTGCTTCTTGTATTGCTGATAGAAGTAAAGGAAACTTAGTGTACGCCTCTTCAAATGGTCCATACAACTTCTCAATAGATTTCTGCTTTGCAATCCAAGCCTTCCTATAAGATATCTGATAATTCAATTTAAGTTTGACTATCTCAATAATTGCATGGGGTGTAATTCCTATATGAGCCTTCACAACATTCATAATCAAACTGTATACAAGTTTAGCGTCAACTTTGCAATGGTCTTGACTCAATACGGGATTCACACATGTATGCGGCCCTACTAGTTTTTTAACCATAAAATTTGTCCGGCCCTTTGGAACAATTGCACGTAATCGCCACGGACAACCACCCTCACTTGCAACCGGTGGAATTTGTACAAACTCCTCAAGTGAATGTTTTCTCGGAGCCAATTTACATTTTACAACAGAGATGGTAGGTGAAGATTTCATTGTGATAAATTCCCGATGTTTGTTGATGTAGTACAACTTTGCCGCATGCTGAATCGATTCTTTACTTTGAAACTCTTGCCCAATGTAGAACTCATCTACGGTAGATGAACCGGACGATTCTGTGGACCATGATTTACTCTCGCACTTTGTGCCATTTCCTCTGTAACATGAGCATTGACATTATTGAAGCCATCAGTAAAGTTCACATCGACATCAATACTGTCATTTATATTAATATTCAAATATTCGTCTATTTCTTCCTCATCTTCATTATGTAATCCCGCTTCAGCTTCATCATCTGTTTCTTCGTCTTCTTCTTCATCATCAACTAAATCATTATTAACGGTAGCATTTTCAAATATCCCAAAAAAATTGGTATTCGGAACAAAATCATTATCCAAATTTGGTTGACCTGGCAATTTAAATTCAGTGTGATTCGGGTTTGTAGTATTTGGAAAGGTGTGTTCTTGTGAGGACGGAGGGATTTCTTTGGATGTTTGATCTGGATTCGAGATGATCTTACGGATCGGCAATTCACAAGCAGAGCTTGAACCAGGGTTAGCATGTGGTTGGGCATTAATATTTTCAATTTGTTGAATATATAGCTCTAGTGCAAACCAACTAAAATTCGGATCAAGTGTTCTACCAATCATGGACTTGAGATAGTTATTGTTTCCTACGGGCGCAGTCATAACATATTGACCATCACCTTTTCCCGCTGCATAACGAGCTAAAATTTTAATCTTCCATCGTTCTCTATCCCAATTAGTGACATCATAAACCTTCTCTACAAGTTCTTCCATTGTGATTGTACGAGATACCCAAATTATTTCGAGATCAACGACACTATAAGAACAACCTATTTTTGGGTCACGGATAATCTCACCACCAAAATAAAGCCAAATATGAAGATCATAATCCATACCTATACATATTTAAAAAATAAAAATTAAAAATCAATATCTACTATACAAAATGTATTCCATAAAATGATATAAAAATCATACCTTCAAATGGATGATCAAAAAAGATGGGGAATTTTGAGCTTGAAGAAGACGGGGTAGTGAATGGGTTGACAAAAAATCTGCTATGTAAATCCCCAAACTAACAATACTCCAAACATGGATTTAGGGTTTTCAAAGTGGAAGGATATATGAGTGTCAGAGAAGAAGAAGAAGATGAATGTGAGAGAAGATGAAAAATATTCCTTTAAGATTTTATAGAGTAATTTTGGACTAAGATCTATAATTGGGATGCTAGGGTTTTGGAGTTGGGTTCCGAAATTGAGGGAGAAAGAGAAGAGAGAGAGAGAGACACTAAAAGTATAATGATTTTACCTATTAGCGTGTCTAATTCAAAACTCACCGAAACGACACACGCTAACACGGTTAACATGCCTGGTTTAAATAGGCGCGCTAACGGGGTTAGCGTCCCTATACTAGGTTATTTTCAAGTGAAACAACTCTTTGAAAAATTCCCCCCCCCCTACTGTGCCTACTACAAACATTAACCCCGTTAACGCGAGTAGTTTAAATACTACCACTAACGGGGTTAATGTGTCTATATTGGATGAGTTTTTCTGCAAATTCCCACTCAAGGAGAAAATTTGTATCCCCATCAGCACGCTAATGGGGTTAACGCTAGGAAAACTACTGGACTCGTTAACCCCGTTAGCGATATGGATATTTTGGTATTAAATTTTCGAACAGGGACAGTTTCGTACATACTTACAAAAAGTGGGATAGTTTGGTAAAAAATTCAGTAGAACGTAGATATCACACCTCCCCATATATTATAGATGGGGTTATTAGCAAGAATCTTTTAGTGCATCAACTTCTCATAGAACCTTTATAATACACGAGATTAAAAATATAAAAAAATTAACCAGTGTTTGGCGATGAATGTGTATTAGTCTAAATAAAACTAGTGTTACCTTGTGTAAATTGCACAGACTAAAATACTTTTAACAGACTCATAAAATTATATGGAATTTAAACAATACAATGATGATATGCACTGGGTCTTTTTTTACCAGTTTATCTTATTTAATAACATGTGATGCTCTTGTCTGGAAAACCCAAATATGATATTTTTATTTATTTCGGTCATATTCTTTGAAACCACTAAATGAGATTTCATTAGTTCATATTGTTTTATTATCATGTACATGCACATTAAATTTAGTTCTTAAACAAAAACATAAGTCATTAAATGACGGAGGTGACCCTATTCAACACCGATACAACACTAAGACATAGTTAAACCCTAGATCCCTAAATTTGGAGATGTCCCTTAACTATTTCGATCACAATATAATTAAAAGATGACAAATCTACAAATTAACAAATTCACATTTTTCAAATCAACCAACATATCATTCTATATTTCTAAAGCAAAGAAAAAAAGTTGAATAATTATCGAAGTTGAGCTTACAATGTTGTAAACGGTGGGAATGTGGCTCTTCTTAGACTCCTCGTTTTAAAAAATAATTAATTTTAACAATATTTGATCCGATGATTATATATATCTTCATATTTTATCAAGTAAGAATCCAATGCAGTAATTATGTCATGGATCAATGTTGAGAAGAAAAATTATTGAGATTGCAGCAAAAGAAAGCAACTTTAACCAAAATTGAAGTAAAAAAGTAAAGTAACTTTAATCAAGATATATGTTTCCTTTTCAGAAACACCTTCAATAAACTTTGGTAAGGTGCTAATGCTAGCCAGAAAAAGTATAAACATATGTATTGTTTTGAGCTTAAAAGACTTACATCAATCCTTTTAATACAATGCACATGATGAAGCAGCCTCTTTCTGTACGCCTACATAATGGCAACAGATGCTCACCATAAAACTGGAGCATGGATCAAAAGATATAGTATAGGAAAAAGTTCATCAGCATTGAGAAACCATTACAGAGGAAACCATCGAATACAAAAAACGTAATTGCTAAGTGGTAGATTTTTACCTTCTATATCTACATTCGTCAGCCATCCAAAATCCGTCGGCAAGATAACACATGAAAGAAGGTAATTTGAATGACTAAATTGAATCTAAGTAATGCCAAATAATTATAAAGGTTTTTTGAGTATTTTCATAAACACCTCGTGTAATCAAATTTGGGTTTAGTAAGATGCTTATAGATAATCCCGAACCCAAATTTGAACCTTCCCACATCTATAAGCATCTCACTGAACCCGATATTTCGAAGATTGGTGTATAAATCCCAAATCAAATTAAAAAATTAAAATCCATCCACTTGAGTTCCTTATGCCCCCACCACACAGCAGGCTCCTACAACTAACATATTTTCAATTCATTCATCCATTTTATCAAACAGGATGAGCACATATAGTAAATAGAGATAAGATTGAAGAATTTAACATGGAAAGACGAAGCCGCACATAATAAACCAAAGGATCTTTAGACATTACTCTTAGATTCATCAAATATTTTTATCTATTTAGCAAATAATTATACTAAATATACAATCCAAAATAAGAGAGGGTGTTACAACTTGATCAATACCTTAATCTCATATTCTCAATATTCTAAAAAATAATAAATATATAATCCAGAATAAGAGAGGATCTTACAACTTCCTGAATACCTTAATCTCGGTTAGGATTTGGGGTATGGCGTACGGCTGCTATTTGGATTTGGGCGGACTGGCGAACGACAACGATTATGGTTGAGTTTTGGGTTAGGTACGACGGCGAGGATAGGCGAACGGGGATGACTTGTATTTGGGTGGACTGGTGGACGGCGAACGACGAACGGCGACGGTTTGGATTGGGGCGGATTTGCGAACGGCGAACGGTGATGGGTGGGTTTTGGGCGAGGATGTGTTGGGGAAATTTAGGGAGAGGAAGAGTTTTTTGTGTTTTGTATATTTTTTAATTTTGTTTTATTAAGTTAAAGATGTGGTTTGCATGTGGTAAGATAAGTTTGAACTCCTACTTTTATTCTCCTTTCTCTATTTCAAAATAGAGAAAGGAATGAGGGGGTAGTCCTATTAGCTTAAGATATAATAATACAATAATTCGAGTTATAACATTTAAAAAACAAAAGATGGAAGTTTTAGATTTTCTTTTTCTAATATCTTGGATGAGGAGTAGTTTATTACCTATTTGTTTATTTATTTTGGGAAATTAGGCCTTAACATCCATTTATTACTTGTTAATAAAAATTAGGGTAAAAAGTAACACAAAAAATCATAACATTTTTAAAAAATATATAAAACTCCCGTAACAATTATTTTGAGTCAAAAAGACCTGCACTATTTAAAATTAGTAATATGCATGTGCAATACACGTTCTAATTAATTTTTTTAATATAGTAAATAATAAGATGTAATCTGGCCTCGAACCTAAGATATTTTTTTACTCATCGCATAATATTTACAAATTATTCCTAGTGCACAAACTTTTTATTGTATATGAGTGACACATTCATAAATAAATTTAAACTTTGAGAATATTATAGTAACTAATAACAATTGAATATGTAACACCTGTTTTCTAAAATAATATATATATATATAAACATTTGTTGGAAAAGAAAAGTATAGTTTGAAATGTATACAAATGGCTGTTTATAAAAATAAAAAAATGAAAATTGATGTGATGGCATGTGGTAAAATTAAAGGAATTGGAATGATTAAGGAGGGGGGCCCACACGGTAAAAAAGACTCAGTAGCAAACTGAGTTGCTGCTGTTGACTTCGTCAAAAACAGAGGGTGACGTGGCCATGCCTTGGGGCCCACCCGTAGAGCTTCGGCTGTACATGGAAAATTTTGCCGTGCTACCCCACTTTTTAAAAATATATTTGGCGCTCTGCCCCACTTCCGAAAACAATTAGCGATCTGCTCCTGTTTAGGACACGTTAGCATAAACCGTTATTGGAAATAACGGCATAGGTTATTTACATGCTGTTATTTTCAATAACGGCGTCTATATTTAAAAAAAATGTCATGCCGTTATTTGGAGTAACGGCATAGGTTATTCTGTTTTTCGACAGCTTGTAGTCTCCATTTAGAGAAAAAATTGCAAGTGTGAAAATCTTATAACAGATGCCGTTATTTCAAATAACGGCATTCTCAATACTGATGCCGTTATTTAGAATAACGACATCAGTTATAATTTTTAGGATGAATATGGAATAACGGCATCAGTTATAAATTTTTTTTATAAAAAAGTAACTTATATTCATCCTAAAAATTATAACTGATGGCGTTATTCCAAATAACGGCATCAGTTATAATTTTTTTTAAACTTATTATTCATTCTCTCTGTTTCTAAACAACGGCAAGAGTTCATTTATATATAACTGATGTCGTTATCTCCAATAATGGCAACAGTCATTCGAATGCCGTTATTCAGGATAACGACATTATTTATAAGTTTTTTTCACACTTAGAATTTTTTAAAGTTAGAAGTTCACACTTGTAAGAGAAATAAACTGATGTCGTTATTCTAAATAACGACATGAAAAAAAATTGTAAAATAGATGCCGTTATTGGAAATAACGGCACGTAAATAACCTATGCCGTTATTTCCAATAACGGTTTATGCTGACGTGTCCTAAACAGGGGCAGATCACTAATTGTTTTCGGAAGTGGGGCAGAGCGCCAAATATTTTCAAAAAGTGGTGCAGTACGGCAAAATTTTCGTTGTACATGTAATTTAAGAAAGAGAGAAAATTGATTCAAGATTGTCCCATATCGGGATTTAAAGAGAATAAAATATAATATAAATAATATAGCCTATGATCAAGAGTCACCAATCCGGTTAACCACTTTTTGAGAGGCTACCTGTGGTGGGCAGTTGTACTACATCTAATTTGTCTTATAAATTGTATAAATTGTCCGAGCTAGGGGTAGGGGCGTTACAATAACTCCCACTTTGAGATTAGATGGTTGAATGTCTATAAATTTTAGGTTATTTATAAATGACAACCCCAACACTCCCATTATAATATTAGACTATTATAATGTACGTGTGATGCACGTCTAAAAAAAAGCAAAGTCATCAAATTAAATGAATGTATATCGAATAAGAAAAAAAATAGTTAAAATTTGAATGTTTTGATTTGGGCTACACGTGCAGTGCACATTTATATTTGTTGGATATAGTTTGAACGTGTATTATACATGTTTATATAATTACAAAGTTAGAGTTTGTTTGTTACAAACCCCAACTCTTCCATTAAAATAATAAAGAAAAGATAAAGATAAAGATACAAGACAATTTTTACCAATTTTTCCTTTATATTAATAGTTGCTAACTTAAAACAATTGTTAGGGAAATTTTTTATTATGTAAAAAATGTTAGGAAGGCTTTTACAGTTTATCCTAAGGGGGCGTTTGGTACATGAGAATGTGCAAGGGAATATCAGATTCCCCTTAGATTACCTTGTTTGGTATGCGGCAAACATAGTTTTGGAAGGAATAGTGGATTCCCATGGGAATCAAAATCCTTAGTTGGGAAGGCTTCCAATTCCCCTAAAAAACCATGGGATTTTCATAACAAACAATAAAATAACTAAAAAAAAAGAAAAAATCTCCCCCTAAAATCATGGGATTTGAGGATTCTCTTTAGATTTCCATAACAAACAATAAAATAACCCAAAAAATTGAATTAAAAAATACAATTATAAAAGATTCTCGGAAATGCAATGTACTATACCAAACATGATAATGCAACATTCCCGAGAATCTTCATTCCAACCCTCACATTTTCGGAAATCCTCTCATTCCTGGCAATCTTTCAATCCATGTACCAAACGCCCCCTAAAAGAGAAATGAGTAAAAGATATGACTTTTCACTTAAAACAAATGTTAATTAGTGTACCCTTTGTGCAATATTGCACCAACTTATTATTATTATATCTTAAGCTAGTAACACTACCTCCTCCCTCATTTCTCTATTTTAAAATAGAGAAAGGAGAGCAAAAGTATGAATTCAAACTTATCTTACCACGTGCAAACCACACCTCCAACTTAATAAAACAAAATTAAAAAATATACAAAACACAAAAAACTCTTCCTCTCCTCAAATCCCCCAACCCATCATCGCCAAAAACCCACCCGTCACCGTTCGCCATTCGCAAATCTGCCCCAATCCAAACCATCACCGCTCGCCGTACACCGGTTCACCCAAATAAAAGTTGTCCCCGTTCTCCTATCCTTGCCATCGTCTCTAGCCCAAAACTCAACCGTAATCATTCTTCGCTCGCCAGTCCACCCAAATCCAAGCAGTAGCCGTACGCCATACCCCAAATCCTCACGAGATTAAGGTATTCAGGAATTTGTAAGATCCTATCTTTATTTTGGATTATATATTTATTATTTTTTAGAATATTGAGAATATGAGATTAATGTATTAATCAAGTTGTAACATCCGCTCTTATTTTGGATTGTATATATAGTATAATTATT
Organism: Hemerocallis citrina; assembly: GCA_017893485.1. Lineage (NCBI taxonomy): Eukaryota > Viridiplantae > Streptophyta > Magnoliopsida > Asparagales > Asphodelaceae > Hemerocallis > Hemerocallis citrina. Next base: position 178,544,987 of record CM030366.1, on the reverse strand, counting down.
TGCTACAAAGATAAAAATATTTTATGAATCTAAGAGTAATGTCTAAAGATTCTTTGCTTTATTATGTGCGACTTCGTCTTCCCATGTTAAATTCTTCAATCTTATCTCTATTTACTCTATGCGCTCATCCTGTTTGATAAAATGCAAGAATTAAATGAAATATGTTAGTTGTAGGAGCCTGCTGTGTGGTGGGGGTATATGGAACTCAAGTTTATGGATTTTAATTTTGAATTTGATTAGGGATTTATACACCAATCTTCAAAATATATGGTTCAGTAAGATGCTTATATGTCACTGCCCGCTTCCCACTATACGAAAATACAGACACGCAACTGAGGCCTAGCGAATGATATACATCATCCATAAGTTGTACAATTATAAGCTCAACAAGATATTTATAACACATTCACACAGGCAAATATAATGATCACATGAGCTGAAAATAAAATAACCATCATCCAGATAATACATTAACATCGGATCAAGTTGCTCGGGAATACAAGGTGCCATAATTAAAATAGTACGATAAGCAGTTCGCTATAACAACTGATAAAATAGCGACTGAAAGAAAAACAACATGATGTAGTAATAAAGCAGCAACGATCATCTAGAAAGTCTGTTTCGCTGGTCCATCAGTACCAGTATAACTATTAACTCAAAGAAAAATAGAAAATTACCCGTTAGAGCAAGCTTCGGACAGCAAGTAGCAACAAACAGTAAAAGAGATAATATAACAAGATATAACCTGGAAGAAACAAGATGTAGCAGTGCAAATACAATATGGAAGGAAGCAAGGAACTGGGACAATATGATCATGTAAGTAATAATTGTAAATTAGTGTAATCAAGACTTCAAAGTATAATTAATTGATAACCTAGGCACAGTTAATCGATAATCATTTAATCAAGGATCGAGAGTCATGTAATGAAGAGTCATGTAATCAAGAATCATGTAATCAAGAATCAAGAGTCATATAAACAAGAATCATGTAATCAAGAATCATATAATCAAGAATCAAGAGTCATGTAATCAAGAATCATGCTTAGTGGAAATCTTAAGTTTATCTGTTTTATTAACTTATCCAATGCACGCAATCCTATGTCCCATACCACAAGTTCGGTGCATATCAATCATGTGACGTTTAGACTTAAGTAGTGAATTCTATGGAATTATGTACTCGGGTCTTCCAGTGATACTATCAAGACATGTAATCAAGAATTATGTAATTAAGAATCAAGAATCACTATTTCGGAAAACACGAGCCCCCTTCCGAGTATACTCCCCTATATTGTCCATTATTAAGTCGTACCCTTATAACCCTGGCTTGTTATTCTTTTATAATTAATTATGAATATGCAGTTGGTATGACTAGTGGAACGGTGTAATCAAGACAGTTTAATCAAGAAAAATATCAAGGACAGTTTAATCATGGATATGAGATGAAAATGGTACATGTATCAAGAGTAATTATTATAGAATTATCAAGTGGTATAAAATGCATTCCATTAACCTATTATGTCTATGCAAGTTATTATCACATGAACAATGATACACTCTGTTCATTAAATATGAAAAATAACGGGTTTATATGCAAAAACGTAAAGATGAATTTTTAGACAACTTGATATATCTGCATTCAAATTTACTTTTCCGTTGTAACAGAAAAGCAAATCCAATTCCGTTAGAGATTCTAGAAAGTAGACCCTCTTCCGGTTCCAACGCATATTCACACGATACATTCTAGAGAGAGTAGTTATGCGTATAAATTCATTCTTCGCTGGTTTCGATGTTTCGCGCGCATTCTAGAAATTCAGAGTTACAATACAAAAATCGCGATATCTCACAATCTGTACATCAGATTGAGAAACTGTAAGATATTCTGAATATCTAGACTCGAAGGGCTATGATTTTCATCTAAAAAGTTCTTCGATCCAGTATCTGGAACATGGTCAAATTCTCAGTACAAGAGACCGGTTAGTGGTCCCGTGCAGGTTCAGAAATGCACGATATGATAGTACTAAAATTGCGATATCTTACAATCTATACAACGGATTGAGAAACTGTAAGATGTTCTGGATTCGGGACTCGTTGGGCTACGATTTCCACGTAGAAAATCTTCAATGCATTATCAGGAACATGGTCTAATTTTTAGTGCAAGGTCAAGAAATTTAGAGATAGTAAGGTTGAATATTCGATATTCGATAACACAATTTGAAATGTGTTAACGGTTCACTGTTGAGTTGATATAGCATGGAACAAGTGAATAGAATGGAATTTGATAATAAAACATGAAAATAACTAGACTACTTGCCACGAGTTCATGGAAAATGCTTGTACGAAAACAAAAAGAGTGTACAAGATACTTGCCTTATAACGTGACGATTACAGTAGTGGTGTTAACCACGGAAAGAAGAAGCGATGTCGGCAACAGACGGTGACAAAATGGCTGCAAGAATGGTAGCAAGACGACAGCGAGTAAGCAACGGTAGCAACGGTGAGTGACAACAACAACGAGGTGGCACGGCGTGCGGAGGCGGAGTGAGTTCGGGTTGTTCTTCGGGGTTCACGGGACCGTAGAAGCGGAGTCGTCGGCTCGAAGGTGGAGCATAAAGTGGAGCTCGGGTGTTGGCTTGAGTTCTCAGGTGTGAAGAAGGCAGAGGAAGAGAAGAAGAAAGGAATGAGATGGTCTGCATGCTTGTGTGTATATATATAGAAAGAAAGGGAAAGGCAGAATGCTTGCATGTGCATGCAAGGTATATATAAAAAAATAAAGAGAGAGAATGCATGCATTGTGTGCATGTGTATTATTATATGTAGTGTTAGGAGTAGGAGTGTGGAAAAAAAATGAGAAGAGTTAGGCTGTTAGGAGAAAAATGAGGGAGTTAGGTTAGAAAATAAGAATAAAGAGGAGAAGTCAGGAGGGAGTTAGGTGTAGAATGAGAAAAAAGAGATGGAGAGATTGGCCGTATGTGAGTGATTAGCGGGAGTGGGTTAGGCAGATGTGAGAAATGTTGATTAAGGATAATTAGGGTTAGAATTTGTATTTAAACTCCGATCGAAAAATCACAAAATTATGGAATTGACCAGAAAAATATTCTGGATAAAGTGTCCAAAAAGAAGAAAAATAAAATTGATCTGAAAATTGAATTACAAAAATTCACGTAATAAAATACGTACAACTTGAATAGGGAGTTACAATCCAACCCACCTTACAAAAAAATTTCGTCTTCGAAATTTACTCAGGCAGGATATAGCATAGCTAAGAAGCGAATGCAATACTCTTCAATCAATAGTACAATAAAAGAAACAAAGAGTATAAAGGCACGAAAACAACTAGAGACAAATGTGCACCCTCAACTGGAGGACTCAATAATTTAATGTCTGGACTCAGAATCTGAACCACCGATATCGCTAGCATCCCAGTTCAGCTGAGTCACAAGCTCATCTCCCTCCGGCACATACTCCTCCAATTTTCTAAGTAATTCTTTGGGCGAAGGAGCTGAAATCAATATGCGACTGGCCTTACTGGATATAAACTCCTCAGCCACAGCTGAATCTATGAAAGACAGTAGTGAGTCGTAATATCTATCAACATTTAAAAGACCCACTGGTTTATTGTGGATCCCTAGTTGAGACCATGTGATCACTTCAAACAACTCCTCAAGTGTTCCATAACCTCCGGGCAAGGCTATAAAAGCATCAGCAGCGCGAGCCATTTCAGCCTTCCTTTCGTACATGTTAGATACAACTTTAACATCTCCCACAGTTTCCACAGTAATCTCTTTCGGCATTAGCGACTTGGGAATCACTCCCAAAACGTGTCGGCCACCAGCACGAACGGCGTCAGAAACCAGGCCCATCAATCCTATGCTCCCACCACCGTAGACGAGATCGATATTCCTCTCTACAAGCTCCTTGCCGATCTCAATTGCAACATCTTGGTAGCTAGCTCTCTTGCCAGAGCTACTGCCACAAAATACACAGATCCTGCTGAATCTCGATGAAGAAAGCTTCTTCATTCACGTTTCTCTTTCTTCTTCCACTGATTTCCTCTTCATCCCCGCTACCGATTCTTGATCTCTTCTTTCTATTTGCCAAGAAAATCTGAGCTCCTACTCTCTCTTTCTTTCTTTCTCCCGCATCTGCTACTGGCTTCTCACTCTTTCTCTTCTACGAAACTTGCTCCCGAGTTGTCTTCTTCTTTCTCTTCTCCCCTTTCTTCCCCGGCTTCTCTCTTTCTTTCTTTCTTCTCCGACTTCTCTCTCTTTCTTCTTCCTCTTTATTTCTCTTTTTCTTCTTTCTTCTTTCTTTGACTTCTCTCCTCCTTTCTCTTCTTTTTATTACTTCTTCTTCTTGTCTTTTCTTCATTAATGCACCGCCCCCTATAACCGGCTTATGATCAGCATCTGCACTTTGGCCCTTATCCATTCCAAATATACCATCGAACCTTGAGTTATTGATGAAGATAAAGTTTGCTTCAAAATTCATGCCACGAACCAATAAGAAACTCTGCTACGCTTCCCTGCGCCACTCTGATTGTGATGCTCCAAGCCGTTGACATGACGCAGTAGAAAAAGTGATGCCGATTAAAAGAACGGGTAGCAATAAAATAAACAAGAATATGGTTATGAAAATAATTAACTAGCAGTATACCCAATAAAGAATCAATGAATGAAGATGAATGTAAGGGATGGATGGAAATAAGCAATGAAAGAATGAAATATGAAGGGATCAAAAATGAATCAAATAAGTTTAATATTCGAGTTGAAATGATGGTTATCAATGTTAATGTGATCAATGCGGCGTGTATACTTGTTGAGCTTAACATGGTTCGAACCTAGGCTCTGATACCACTAAAAACCTATCACGCCCCACTTCCCACTATACGGAAATATAGGCATGCAACTGAGGCCCAGCGAATGATATACATCATCCATAAGTTGTACAATTATATACTCAACAAGATATTTATAACACATTCACGCATGAAAATATAATGATCACATGAGCTGAAAATAAAATAACCATCATCCAGATAATACATCAACATCGGGTCAAGTTGCCCGGAAATACAAAGTGTCATAATTAAAATAGTACGATAAGCAGTTCGCTATAACAACTGATAAAATAGCGACTGAAAGAAAAACAACATGAAGTAGTAATAAAGCAGCAACGATCATCTAGAAAGTCTGTTCCGCGGGTCCATCGGTACCTGTATAACTATTAACTCAAAGAAAAATAGAAAAATACCCGTTAGAGCAAGCTTCAGGCAGCAAGTAGCAACAAGCAGTAAAAGAGATAATATAACAAGATATATCATGGAAGAAATAAGAAGTAGCAGTGCAAATACAATATGGAAGGAAGCAAGGAATTGGGACAATATGATCATGTAAGTAATACTGTAAATTAGTGTAATCAAGACTTCAAAGTATAATCAATTGATAACCTAGGCTAAGTTAATTGATAATTATGTAATCAAGGATCGAGAGTCAAGTAATGAAGAGTTATGTAATCAAGAATCATGTAATCAAGAATAAGGAGTCATGTAATCAAGAATCATATAATCAAGAATCAAGAGTCATGTAATCAAGAATCATGCTTAGTAGAAATCTCAAGTTTATCTATTTTATTAACTTATCTAATGCACGCAATCCCGTGTTCTACACAAGTTTGGTGCATATCAATCATGTGACGTTTAGACTTAAGTAGTAAATTCTATAGGATTATGTACTCGGGTCTTCTAGTGATAGTATTAAGACATGTAATCAAAAATTGTGTAATCAAGAATTATGTAATCAAGAATCAAGAATCACTATTTCGGAAAACACAGGCCCTTTTCCGAGTATACCCCTCTATATTGTCCATTATTAAGTCGTACCCTTATAACCCCGACTTGTTATTCTTTTATAATTAATTATGAATATGCAGTTGGTACGATTAGTGGAACGGTGTAATCATGACAGCTTAATCAAGAAAAATATCAAGGGTAGTAATCCTGGATATGAGATGAAAAGGGTACATGTGTCAAGAGTAGTTATTATAGAATTATCAAGTGGTATAAAATGCATTCTATCAACCTATTATATTTATGCAAGTTATTATTACAAGAACAATAATACACTCAGTTCATTAAATATGAAAAATAACGGATTTATATGCAAAAACGTAGAGATGAATTTTTAGACAACTTGACATATCTGCATTCAAATTCACTTTTCCATTGTTACAGAAAAGCAAATTCGATTCCGTCAGAGATTTTAGAAAGTAGATTCTATTCCGGTTCCTACTCATATTCACACAATACATTCTAGAGAGAGTAGCTATGCGTATAACTTCATTCTTCACTGGTTTTGATGTTTCACGCGCATTCTGAAAATTCAGAGTCACGATACTAAAATCACGATATCTCATAATCTATACATCGGATTGAGAAATTGTAAGATGTTCTGAATATCTAGACTCGAAGGGCTACGATTTTCATGTAGAAAGTTCTTCGATCCAGTATCAGAAACATGGTCAAATTCTCAGTACAAGAGACCGGTTAGTGGTCCCGTGTAGGTTCAGAAATTCACGATATGACAGTACTAAATCGCGATATCTCACAATCTATACATCGGATTGAGAAACCATAAGAAGTTCTGGATTCGGGACTCGATGGGCTACGATTTTCATGTAGAAAATCTTCAATCCAGTATCGGAAACATGGTCTAATTCTTAGTGCAAGGTCAAGAAATTTAGAGATAGTAAGGTTGAATATTCAATATTCGATAACACGATTCGAAATGTGTTAACGGTCCACTTTTGAGTTGGTATAGCATGGAACAAGTGACTAGAACGGAATTTGACAATAAAATATGATAATAACTAGACTACATGCCACGAGTTCAAGGAAAATGCTTGTACGAGAACAAAAAGAGTATACAAGATACTTACCTTATAACGTGGTGATTACGGTGGTGGTGTTAACCACGAAAAGAAGAAGCAACGTCGGCAATGGACGGCAACAAAATGGCGGCAAGACAACAACGAGTAAGCAACAGTAGCAACGGTGGGTGACAACAACAACGAGGTGGCACGGCGTGCGGAGACGAAGTGAGTTCAGGTTGTTCTTCAGGGTTCACGGGACCGTAGAAGCGGAGTCGTCGGCTCGATTGTGGAGGATAAAGTGGAGCTCGGGTGTTGGCTTGAGTTCTCGGGTGTGAAGAAGGCAGAGGAAGTGAAGAAGAAGGAAATGAGGTGGTCTGCATGCTTGTGTGTGTATATATATAGAAAGAAAGGGAAAGGCAGAATGCTTGCATGTGCATGCAAGGTGTATATAAAAAAATAAAGAGAGAGAATGCATGCATGGTGTGCATGTGTATTATTATATATAGTGTTAGGAGTAGGAGTGTGGAAAAAAAATGAGAAGAGTTAGACTGTTAGGAGAAAAATGAGGGAGTTAGGTTAGAAAATAAGAATAAGGAGAAGAAGTCAGGAGGGAGTTAAGCGTAGAATGAGAAAAATGAGATAGAGAGATTGGCCGTATGTGAGTGATTAGCGGAAGTGGGTTAGGCAGATGTGAGAAATGTTGATTAGGGATAATTGCGGTTAGAATTTGTATTTAAAATCCGATCGAAAAATCACAAAATTATGGAATTGACCAGAAAAATATTCTGGCTCTAGATAAAGAGTCCAAAGAGAAGAAAAATAAAATTGATCTGAAAATTGAAGTATAAAAATTCACGTAATAAAATACGTACAACTGGAACAGGGAGTTACATTATAGATGTGGGAAGGTTCAAATTTGGGTTCGGGATTATCTTGATTACAATTATTTTCTCATTTGTGGTGCACACGAGGTGTTTATGAAAATGCTCAAAAGACCTTTATAATTATTTGCCATTATTTTCATTCAGTTTAATCATTCAAATTACTTTCTTTCAGGTGTTGTCTTGCCGACGGATTTTGGATGGCTGACGAATGTGGATATAGAAGGTAATAACCTGCTACGTAGCAATTACGTTTTTTGTGTTCGATGGTTTCCTCTGTAGTGTTTTATCAATGCTATGAACTTTGTCATATACTATATCTTTTGATCCAAACTCCAGTTTTATGGCGAGCATCTGTTGCCATTATGTAGGCGTGCAGAAAGGGGCTGCTTCATCATGCACATGGTATTATAAGGATTGATGTAAGTCTCTTAAACTCAAAACAATACATATGTTTATACTTTTTCTAACTAGCATTAGCATCTTACCAAAGTTTATTGAGGGTGTTTTCGAAAAGAAAACTTATATCTTGATTAAAGTTGCTTTACTATTTTACTTCAATTTTGATTAAAGTTGCTTTCTTTTGCTGCAATCTCAGTAATTTTTCTACTCAACATTGATCTATGGTATAATTACTGTATTGGATTCTTACTTGATAAACTGTGAAGATATATATAATCATCTGATCAAATATTGTTTAAATTAATTATTTTTTAAAATTATGCATGCTATTATATATAATACTATTATGAGAGAGAGTCGTTCATCTATAGAAGTGAGCAAGGAGAGGAAAAATAGAAAACTAGCACATGCTAACACATGAGGAAAAAAAACGAACATGTACTAACACGTGCAGTCAATTTACAAAATAAAATAATAATAAAAGCAACCGCTCACCTTCTGATGTTGATTATGTTTAATCTGAGAAGGAATGATATAAGATGGAAGGCTTGATTTGGGAGGGAAGGCAGTTGAGAAGCACACTGTGCAAAAGGAGATAGCAGAGTACATCAAGGAGGAGTCCAAGAAGAGCCACATCCCCACCTATTACTGCATTGTAAGCTCAACTTCGGTAATTATTCGACTTTTTTACTTTGCTTTAGAAATATAGAATGATGTTGGTTGATTTGAAAATGTGAATTTGTTAATTTGTAGATTTGTCATCTTTTAATTATATTGTGATCGAAATAATTAAGGGGGCATCTCTAAATTTAGGAATCTAGGGTTTAACTATGTCTTAGTGTTGTGTCGGTGTTGAATATGGTCACCTCCGTCCTTTAATGATTTTTATATTTTTGTTTAAAAACTAAAGTTACTGTGCATATACATGATATTAAAAGAATATAAACTAATGAAATCTCTCTTAGTGATTTCAAAGAATATGACTGAAATAGATAAAAATATAATTATTTGGGTTTTCCAGACAAGAGTAGCACATGTTATTAAATAAGATAAACTGGAAAAAAAAGACACGGTGCATATTATCATTGTATTATTTAAGTTCCAAATAATTTTATGAGCATCTTAAATGTATTTTTGTTTGTGCAATTTGCACAAGGTAACACTAGTATAATATTAACCCGTGCAATACTGCACATTTTTTTTTTAAATGTGAAAATAATAACTTTTTTTGAAAAAATCATCTAATAACATCTATATAATAATGCACGGTTTTTAAGGTGTGATTAATGGATATGATTCTAATTCAAAATTTGGATTAAAAAAAATGGGATGGTTGCTTCTTACTTTTGCTCTCATTTTTTTGTTTCAAAAAGAAAAAAGGAGGAAAATCTTGGAACCAAAAGTGATTTATCATAATATTTATATATATCTTAAGCTAATAGGAATACCCCATCAACTTACACGTGCAGCCCACACCAATTGCCAAAACAGAATTAATTTAAAAAACACCAGAAAAAATCTTTCCTCTTCCACACCCTAACTTTCCCTACCCAAAACCCACCCACATCTCCTCACCTATCCGTCCCTACCGCCGCCCGCCGTCCACCCCACCCCGATCCGGCTCGTCTCTACCCTCCATCGTCGCCGTCCGTCATCGATCCCGCCCCGACCCCGACCCCCGAGAAAAGTACTCGAGAGAAACCCGACAACCCTACAATATGTAAGCTCCCTACATATTACCATTCGCTGGGCCTTAGTCTCGCGTCGTATTCCCGTGTTTTAGGAAGCGGGGCGTGACAGGGTTTTTAGTGGTATCAGAGCTCAGGTTTGGACTAATGTGTTAGTTTGACTAATACATTAGACAGAGTTGACTCAATCAAGTTAACTCAACAACATGTACACCACGTTGATCACATGGATAATGAAATAACCAACATATAAACTGGATACTAACTGTTTAATTTTATTACAGACCATGGCTAGGAAGGGTACTCTTTCTTCCAGTGCTGGAGATGATCAGCCTGAAGAGCCCACCATCGCACAAATTATGGAAATGCTTAGGAGAGGTGCTTCTTCTTCTAGCCAGCCAGAAGGGCCTACTATTGCTCAAGTAATACAGATGCAACGTGAGCAAAATGAGATGATGATGCAGCAAATGATGCAGATGCAGCGGGAGCATGCAGAACTGATGAGGGTAGCTTTGGAAGCTACCAACAGGGAGCCTAGAGTACCTGCGCCCAAAGTGCTACCACCGAGACTTGGCAGCGTAGCAGACTTCATGAAGCTACGACCAGACAAGTTCTCGGGCACGGAGGGTCCGCTTGAAACTGAACAATAGCTTATCCGGACCGAACAGCTATTAATTGCAGCACAAATAGCAGACGATGATCGTGTGGATGTCGTAAGCATCCAGCTGGTTGACCTTGCCCACATCTGGTGGCGAGCTGAGATGGAAAGGCTTGTGCGCCCTATCGCCTGGACCACCTTCAGGGAAAGCTTTCTCATGAAATTCTTTCCCAATGTAACTAGGAACAAGATGGAGTGGCAGTTTGTCACGCTCACTCAGGTTCGTCAGATAGTGTTTTATATGCAAAATTTCATTGTCAATTTATGATATATCGATGCTTAACAAAGACACTATCTTGAATCAGGGGAATCGGACCATGGACGAGTATGTCGCGGAATTCACCCGATTGAGCCGTTTTGCCACTTCCATGGTGGCGAACGACGAGGATAAGGGCCGCCGATTCATGTTGGGCTTGGACATCGATATTCAGGATCGCTTAGCTGCATTACGGCTCCGATCCTTTGCCGACATTCTGGAGGCAGCCAGAAGCCAAGAACAGACAAGTACGAGAAAGCGTGCTATGCAGCGCCCTGTCTCGAACCCCGTTGCCGCTAGATCCGTTGGTGGACCAATTCGAAGGATAGCCCCCGCCGCCGCTAGTTCAATGCCTTATCCACCTGCTGCTCCGAAGAGGGATGTGATCTGTGAGTACTGTCAGAAAGCCGGTCACATACGAAGAGACTGTCGGTGGGCAAATCGCCAATGCTTCGCTTGTGGATCTCGTGACCATGTGCTTCGAGAATGTCCACAGGCAAGAAATGGTCCAGCCGCCGGAGAGCCGATCCAGCAGAGAGCACCAGTTCGGGGACCACCGCCCCCACCGCAATGGCAAGACTACAGTCAGAGGCTCGCAGCACCTGGGAGAGGGTAAGCCTACAACTTGATTGCAGAAGAAGCAGAGGCAGCTGAAGTTATTATCGAAGGTATGTTGCAGTTTGTTATTTTTGTCATCGTCCTGTCATTTCTTTCCTTGCATCGCTTATTTCTGCACACATTCTTGTACATGCACATTTTGATTGTACTCTTAGACTCAACCTTAGTATTATCTCAGCCCACTCATTTCTTTTCATTGTTTCCCGCGTCTCCATCTTTTGGGTGTTACATTGCCCCATCCTATATACCGCCTACGCAAATTTCAAGGACGAAATTTTGTTGTAAGGTGGGTAGGATTTGTAACCCCTATTTCCGTAAATTTATACTTTCAAATATTTTCCCGTATTTTAAATTAAACTATTCTCTTTTAATTTAATATGTTATTCAAACTATTTTGAGAAGCCCAATATTTGATTATTCAACTATTTTAATATCTGAAATATTTTGGAACCCAATTTTTATTATAAGCCGGTAATTTAAATTTAACCCAAAAGTCTAATTATTTATTTGAACCCAATTCTATATTTAAATAATTAAATTGTTTTGAGCCCAAGGACCAAGCCCACCTCCTATTGGGTCTTGATCCGCTAACCCAAACCCAAACTCCATTGTTGACCAGATCCAACAATTAATCCCTAAATTTCTCCCGTAACCCCCTCTCCCTAAAATATCTCCTCCACTAATGTTGATCCCCGTAACCCCCTCCCCTACAATCACTCTCCTCCTTAATTTTGTATTATTTCTATACTTTATTATACTAATACCTCTCTCTCTCCTTCTCAGATTAAAAACAAACCAAAAACAAAACCAAAACAAAACAAAAACAAAACCTTGCCCACACAGCTCATCCTCCTCCTTCCTCCCGCTCACCCCATTATCGAAACCCAAACCGCAACTCCATCTTCTCCCTTGCGCCCCTCCACTGCATCCCCTGCACTCCACCGTCCTCCGCTCCTCGTCCTCGCCTCTCGCCCTCGTCAACCACCACCGCCATCACCATCCACCATTGCCCCGACTCCCGAACCCAATCCACCATCATCAACTCCTTCCCCATCGAAGCCCCGCTCTCGCTCGAACCTCGCCGCTCGCACCGTTGCTCTCCACCATTGCCGTCGGAGTTCTCGAGCTTCCCTCGAGCTTCGCGATTCCACCGCCTCCGCCATCGCCAGACCACCTTGTCGCCCCCATCAACATCCAGAACCCCCTGCCATTCTTCTCCTCTATTTTTGCCAAAAAACAGAGCTCTGCTCGAGATCGAGCTGTTGCGCCGTCAATGTTGCCGCAGTCGTCGCCAAGCCGCTGCACGTCGACCGTCGGACGTCGTCGCTTCGCCTCGTCGCAATGCCGCCGCAATCGCTCCTCACTCCCGCCGTGAATTTCCCGATCGCTCTCTCTCTCTCTCTCTCTTGTCGAAGGAAAGAGACGGATTCTGATTGGGGGAAATTGGTGTTCGGTGTTTTGTTGGAGCGGATCGGAGATTTGCTGTTCCCTGTTTTGACTCAGATCCGGTGTAGGAGGAGATCGCTGATTGGACGCTTCTGGTGTGTGGTGTTTGGCATGCAGTGGATCCGTAGACCCTATTCGCTGTTTGTTGCCGATCTGGTGTGTAAGAAGGATCCTATTGGCTGGATTCGGTGTTCTGCGTTCTGTGCACACCAGATCCAGTCTTGTTGTCCCGTGTTTGGATCTGATCCCGGTGTGGAGTTTGCTCTAGTTGCTGACTTTATTGCTTGAATTTCTTGCATGTATTTTCGCGCGTGATTTTCGTCAAAAAGGCAAATATCTCTTGTACAATTTTATTAGTTCTAGTACAAGCCCTTGTAAAAATACCGCAAATATATTATTTTTGACTCCAATTCGCATTCATAAGTCGAATTGATACCCATTTCCATACCTAATCCGTCGATCTGTATTCACATGTGATCGTGAATACTTTGTTCTCATATGCATGACACGAACACAAAAATAAATACAAATATATGTACTTTTAAGGGTTATACACATTGGTGTGAATGACTATTTTGCCCTTGATAATAGTTTAAGTGTTGTATATTATCCCTTAAATTTTGATTTAGTTTTATACATGTGATCCCTCACTTTGTAGTTGCAATATTATTTTATACGACCCTAAAATATTATGGACCCATCTATGTAATAATAAATTATACCCAAATATGACATCAAAACTACATGTTTCACATCTAATTACTTAGAACATATTGCATGCAAAATTCCTTGTTGTTCCCTGTCCATATCTTGACATCATTCTCATTGCATTATGATCATGTTAACAAAATTAATAAAAGTAACAAGCCGGGGTATAAGGGAAAGATTTAAGTAGTGGGCAATATAGAAGAGCGTACTCGGACGGGAGCTCGTGGGTTCCCGATGCAAGTTGCAAGTTTGCGAATGATATGTTTATATGTTTCACGTTATATGTTTACACTATGTTTGACTCGATATGTTTCACGTTATATGTTTGCACGTATCTCGATACAATATTGAATGACATGTTTTCCCGAGTACGTGACCTATAAAATCCACCAGTAAATCTAAACGAAATTGTATTGACTGTAGTAACCATGTAGTAAAAAGATGGATGCATGAAGTGCTACCTGGATAGGATCAAACATTAGACATAAGATTAACACGTGCACTTGCATGATCCAGTTATATGTTACATGTTCATGTTGACTTGATACTCGTTTACTTGTTTACTTGTTTTACACGCCACTTGTTTCATATTGACTTGTTCATACCATGTTTACCTATTGCATTTTCCTTACTCTTGATTCCTTGCTCTTTTCCTGTTTTTTTTTTGCTTTATTGTTGTTCTTGTTTCCCTTAGCTTGTACCCCCTTGCGGCCCGTAACTTGTATTAACGGGTCTTTTTGTTTCTCTTTTCTTTTCTTTTGTTGTAATATACTTGCAGGCCCAAATAAAGAGTTACCAGAAGGTGTTGCTCACCAAGTGTTCTAGTTTATTATTATCATGTTATCTTAGTTTGTGTTTTACTTCATTAAACTCTTTAATGTAATCCGGACTTGTTTGACCCGTAATTATTTATATTTTCCAGTTGTTGGTTATTTATGGACTATGTCACGAATTTTCATTATCGAATTGTGATTTATATGCCTGCATGGATGGTTTTATTATCTTGTTGTTGAGTTTACTTGTACAGCTTATGAATGGTGTGTTCGCACCATTCGCTGGGCCTTAGTCTCGCGCTGTATTCCTGTGTTTTGGGAGGCGGGGCGTGACAGTGATTTTTAACTCATATACCCCCCCCTTCCTTTTTTTTGCAATTTTTCTTCATTTTTCTGGGCCAACTTTTTACATTTTTGATTGGTTTTTTTAGGGTTTGAGTCTTTGAGAAGACAAGTGTAGATGATGAAGGGAATGAAGTACATCTGTATATATGGAAATTTTGAGGGATGAAGCTGTCGGCCTGTCGCTATAATAAAAGAACTTGGACAGGTATACATATGTGATTTTAATTTTTTTTATAAAAAAAATAAAATGATGAAATTTGTAATTTAGGAGTGATAAATGGTTTTTTATTTGAGTTTTGATGTAGGTATTAGTTAAGGAATTACTACCTAATATGATCATTTGCTGTAGTTTTTGTACATATCAGGTTAAAACATAATTTTATTTTATTTTCTTTCTAAATTTGTTTATTAGTTGGCAGGACATTGAAAGTTTTTGAGGCCAGGGCTTTACTCACTACTCATTAATTATCTCTTTGTTTGTTTTATGGACTACTCAGTACTCAGTACCCTTCATCGTCGTCGTCCGTTGTCGATCCAGCTCCGACCCCGCACCTCGAGAAAAGTACTCGAGAGAACCCGACAACCCTACCAAATGTAAGCTCTCTCTCTATATATATATGTGATAATATGATCTATGATTCATAATGGGTTTTTGGTTTTGAATCTTAGTTTTTGTTTTTTTTAAAAAAATTTGTTTGTAGCATCCAAAGCAATGGGTCAGCACTTGAGGGTTCATTTCAAGGTATTTTTCATGATTTTTCTATCTTTCTCTAAGGCTTGGTTCCCTTCTAATTATGTACAGTAAAGTAGCGTGCAAGTTAAAATGTAAATGAAGAAGTGAAACAATTTATGAAATGTAAATGAAAAAGTGAAACAATTTATGAAGGACAGGGATAACCAGTGCAACAAGACTAAGAACAAAACTAAGTACGAGGGGATAAACAGTAAAAAAAAACTTATAAAAAGAAGCAGAAAAACAAGTGAGTTGAAAGCATAAGATTGTCCATTCTAGAGCTCGATAACTACTAACCAGCGTAAAAGCTTTACTGCCTATGTTAGTTTTTTTGGATAAAATACTGCCTATGTTAGTTATCTATTTAAGTATAGTGTTTTGATTCTGTAATAAGATTTCTTTTTCTATCATTACTTTTGATTTACTTCATACACTTTTTCTTACACTCAGTACTTTCCTTAACTCATACTTGCTGTTTTGTTTGCTTTTTTTTTTCCCTTCTTTTATTACTTTACACTTTTATTTTGTACTTATACTTGCACATTGACTCACACTACTACCCTTTGTCTCTTAGACGTTTCACAAATTTGAATTGACCAAACTTACATTTTCTTACATTTTTGCTAACTCTGTTGCTTAGATAGTACTGTTTATTGCTACAGTAACTTTTTTCCGACTTCACTGCTATTTTAGTTTCACTACTACTCATGTCTCACACACTTCCGATTAATTTTTTTATGCTACTTTTAACTACAAATATTTAGCATTTTCTAGATATGCTTTGATTTTAGATTTTTTTTCTACCTTTTCTACTATTAAATTTTACTCATTTAAATGCTTAGCTTTGGTCTTCTCACATTTTGTCAAGCATTTGAAGCTGTTGATCGAACTTTCAAGAATCTAATGAAGTTTAATAATGAAAGTGCAGCTGATGACGCATTTGGCAGAAAAGTTATTGTTCTCGGCAGGAACTTTCGACAGATTTTGCCTATCGTGCCAGTAGGTGGGTGACCCCGTATTGTATCTGCATCATTACAAAGGTCACATATTTGGTCTTCATGTAAAGTGTATGAGCTGACGAAAAACAAGAGATTGATGGGGAGTTCACTCGATCTAGCTAGCAAGAATGAACAAGAGACCTTTGCAAAGTGGATTTTAGATGTGGGAGAAGGTAAAATTCAAGGTGAATCTAATACTGGAGGTTCTGCAAAGGGTTGGATACAAATACCAAATGACCTTCTAATTAAAGCTGCAGATGGTCTAAAGGGTTTGATAGATTGAATTTATCCTAATATTGAATCTAGATATAATGACCCAGCATTCCTTAAAAAACGTGCTATTCTAGCACCTACTAATGAAGAAGTTGATGCCATTAATTCTCATATTTTTTCTATGGTTCCTGGACAGGTTGTCAACTACTTAAGTGCAGATTCAGTCGAACATACCCCGAATGGTACAAATGAGCAGGATATGTATCCGCCAGAATTTCTACACATAATTAAGATGAGTAGGCTACCAAATCATTATTTAGAATTGAAGTAAGGAGTACCAATTATATTGCTGAGAAATTTGAATCAATCTATGAGACTTTGCAATGGAACACGTCTTATTATTCATACTCTGGGAGAACATATTATTATAGCTACAATTATTACAGGAAGGTGTGCAGGTGAGACAGTTGTGATTCAAAGAATAAGCTGTCGCCTACAGAAACTAGGTGGCCATTTGTCCTCAGAAGAAGACAATTTCCTATAAAATTGGCATTTGCTATGACAATAAACAAGTGTCAGAGCTAAACTCTCCATAGCGTTGGGGTCTATCTTAAAAAATATGTGTTTACGCACGGTCAATTGTATGTAGCATTATCGCATTGCACTTCCCATTCTGGCTTAAAGGTATTGCTGACAGATAACTCAAATCATCCCCAACAGACTAATGATCGTACACGTAATGTGGTATATCAAGAAGTTCTTCAAGAAGTGCGTAACTCCATGATAATCAATTGAAAGGTAAATGTCATCAACAATCTAATAATATTCAAATGATTAAAATAGTATTTATTGGCACACAATGTTTTTATATTTTAAGAATCTCATATTGTCATCTTAGTAGAGTTTATCAAAATCTTATTTATTCTTTATTCTTTATTCTTTTATGTATCGTCTTATATCAATTCTCATTGGTTCATTCCGCTATATAAATAATTATTTTTTAATATGATGCACCTAACTAAATTTTCATTTCATTTTTTTTTAATGTAGGCCGACATATGTGTGGGGTTATATGATTAGACAGAAATAAATTATTTATTTGTCATTTTATTAATAGAGAAATTTTTGGTTTATTCACAAATATTGATATTATGAATCAATAAGGTCCATGCTGCATAGTAATTATGTCTATGCACAAAGAACATATTCACAGTCTATAATAGAACTGGGCATTCTATTTGGCAGACTGTAGCACAACAAGTGAGAAGGTCGACTCGAACTTGTTGTGCTAGTTCGTTTAGTACGAATTGATGGAACAAAGAATGATTACACTTGTAAATAACCACAAGACAGTATTATTGTTAAAGGCAATATAAACATGACCTCTAAATCCTAAGCATATAGTGAACTCATTTTTTAATATCGCGCATTTTGATAAATGAAATAGTGAGGTCTTCTAGACCAATACCTCGATGCATTGGATGTGTCTTATTAGAAATATGAGGACATGTATTTGTAATACGGAATCCTATCTTTAAAAAGAGAAGATATTCCCTTGTTCATTTAACGAAGGTTATAATCTGACAATAAAATCCCATGGGTATATTTTACAGAAAAAATATTTTATTATATACAAAATTTTAACAATATGATGTTCATGTGTGGAGAATTCCGTCGCTCGGTAATGGGATTCCATGTTGAAATTACTAAAATATTTTGATACTACAATGTTGAAATTAGTACACGTTTTTGTTTTTGTTTTGTATTTACGTAGCTATAAACAATAGTTGTTTAGAAAATAAATTTTGCATTTTAACTGTTTGAATTGGACTCTTTTATTATCGTGAACAATTTATTTAAGACATATGTTGTATATATAATTGTGATTTAAGTATAAAAGATTATTGTGATTGAGTTTGGATGTGCCTTATTATCATTAAATATCTGCATTTGAATATTGTGTTGTGCAAAGCTTTACTACATAATTATTGAATATTAATATGTTGGATTATAATTATACAAGAAAAAAGTTGTAAATATGGGGAGGTTCCTTTTTAAAATGTTATTGATGTTTTAATTTATCTTTTGGTAAAGTCTGTGCAATTTGCACAGGGGATATACTAGTATTGTAGAGATGAGTTTTTAAATTTTATTTTAAAAAACATTAGGTTTTTTTTCCCTTTCTTTCTCCCTTTTACCTAAAAAAATGAAAAAAGGGGTAAGATTAGCAATTAACCCCTGTGAGCAGGCCTTCCTTTGGCTAGTAGCGAACGACGCGATTTTATCAAGAGTCAATCTACGCGAGGTATGCAGATCGAAGCTCAGTGCTTTAGGTGCAACAACGACGATGAAGACACGGACCACATATTTTTCAATTGTAATAGGGCTAAATTAACTTTGGAGGTTGTCAGTCGTGGCTTTGGGTGTCTCCACGGTCCCACCTCAATTTCAGAGGCTTGGGACATGGGAAGGGGGGTTAGCATAAAAAAAGAGGATAGACAAGCATGGGATTTATCAATAGCTGCTGGAATTTGGGGCCTGTGGCTAGACCGAATAAACTCTGTTTTCGTAACTGCAATCACAGATTTCCTGTTTTAATGCATCAAATTTACGATTTCATTTATGCATGGACAGGTAACGCGGCTAACAGGAAGAAGCTGCGGATGTAGAGATTCGACCGTCGACGAGAAAGTTTATTATGTACTTCAAGTCCATGTATTTTGCTTCATCTTTTGAAGGTCGACGCATTATACTGATGAGATACTAGACTTCTGTACTTTCATTATCGCTTTTGGTTTTATTATATTGTAATTCTGGTTTCGTTAATTATCATTAATAAAACGATGAGGCAGGTGATCTTTATTCTTAAAAAAACCCCTGTGAGTAGTTCTGATATAAATCCTATAAAAGAGCCCAGTCTCCTTGCTTTCTTGCTTTCTTTCCAGTCTCATCATCATCAACAACTACAGCATCCAACAATGGAGGTGTTCTACTACCTGGTATTTGGTGCGCTATCAATGGTGGTGGCGGCTCTGGAGCTCACCAAAACCAGCAAGGACCGCGTCGCCACCTCCTCCGCCTTCACCTCCTTCAAGAACAACTATCTCGTCGTCTATTCTCTCATGATGTGTAAGCTCTAACTATCCCCCGTTTCCCCTTCAATCCAACTTATTTTTTCCATTCTTGATTTCGGTTGGGTTTGATATGGATCTGGGTGTGATCGCCCATGATGGGTTTTCTTTTTTGGGTTTTGTAAGGGTTGGGTTTTCTCATTTTGGTTGATTTTGTACATTTTTTGATGATATGGTGTAGCAGGTCTATTGATGGAATTGTTATATGCTTATAGAAAGATATTGTAATTTTTTGTTTAGAACAAAATCTGAATTACCCTTTGTATTTTAGAGTGATTTGGATCATTATTGGTGTGTAGCAAACTTGTTGGATGAATGTATTTTGTGGATTTTACGTCGCATAGACTAAATCTTTAGGTTCACTCGCTACTTAATTTAGATATTGGAGTTTAGGTCCTGTTTGGAGACAAGCTTTAAGATATCGATAGGTATTGTTTTAGTGGAGGTACATGTAGCATAACTTTACCTATATATGAAAGATGCTTGTAGGTAAACGTTGGTTTTTGCGGACATCTTACTGTTTGGAGTATAAAAGGTAAAATACCAATAGGCTTCTCACCTCCAAAGAAGTTCTCAAAAAGAACAATGGCTTGGAAACCAGAAGTACCTAGTATATCTCCACGTACCTAATACGTTTCAAAAATACTAGAAAACCCAACAACTTTAGGTTTATTATTTTGAGACCTATTTTTCATTTTTATTATACATATCTACGGATTTTAGTATTATTTTTCGACATGTCCCATTATGTCCTTGCCTAAAAAAGACCTGGATCTAGTTCTCTCCAGTAGAGGGTCTGGTAGCTTTGTTTGAGCCCTTCATCATGCATAGAGTTAAGATGCATGTCGTCAAAAAATGGCATTCCTATGCATCATGTTTCAAACTTATGATCACTAATCAATTTTCAAATAAGGCAGCACACATATTACTTATTGGATTTTCGGGATAAATGTCTTACTAATCTGACATGATTATCAATTTTTCATAGATTTTTTAAACCATTCTTTAACCAAATTTTAGAAGGGAGGGGGGGGGGGATCAAGTAAGAGAAGTGAGGTGGAGCAAATGAGGTGATCCAATCAAAGAGAATATGTAAAGAGTTGCTTGTCTTCGCAGAGAGTTGTGGACGACATGTTCGACAGGGATCTGGTGCCTATCCTTGACATCACATAGAAGATCTTGTGCAACCCCTTCAAATTTGATCTTCTAATTAGTAATTAAGATTATAGCTTCTTGCGAAACCCATATATGTTTCTTCTCAAAAGCCTAACCCGATCAAATGCCTCACTGTTGGCAAATCGAACCCCTCTTACCTCTATTACTTTGGAGTTTGGACTTTCATCAAGAAACGGAAGAAGAGGAGCGGATTATCTATCAGAGGATTTAAGAAAAATGTGGATGAAGGAAATATACAGAGAGATATGTTGAAACAAGTTATCAGAATCTTTTCTTTTGAAAGAAGAGGCTAAAGTTGGAAATACAACACAAAAAGAATATAAAGATTTGGATACATGCATGAAAAGTAAGTATTTGGTTTAGGAAAAATACAAGTGGGGAGATTGGGCTTATCAGTATGTTTAAAAGATGGTGGGTTTTAAAATAAATCGACTTCTAGTTTTGGGGCTACAAAGCATTTCCCTATTTTTTAACTTAAGAAAATGACACTATTGTGCGGAACATTTGTATTTTGCTCTATATATATATCTATATAATAAAACACAAAGAAAGCTATCAAGTGGCTCTTATTCATTTGGAAGAAAATCAACGGTCTAGATGTTTGCTCCCAAAAGACATTCCCCCCCCCCCCCACCCCCCCTCCCCCCCCCCAAAAAAAATGTTTCCCCCCAAAATTCAAAATTTTCTCAAAACAAAACAACTCCTTCATTTATTACTCTCTCCCTCTCTCCCTTTCTTCCCCCTCTTTTCTCCTTTTTCATAATTCTTTCTCTTTCTTCACTTTTTTTTTACCCAGGTATGTCAACAAAACAAAAAAAAACAGTAAAAATTTTTTTTGGTTATGCAATTTCAGATTATGCTTTTTTTTATTATTTCAAATTTTTAATTATGTTTTTTTTTGGGATTATGCTTTCATAACTCAATACCATTCACTTCCATTTAATTGCTTTTGAATTACCATAGTTGATTTGATTGTAGAATACTTCACTGAGTAATTGTTTTAATTAGAATGCTTCACTGAGTAATTGTTTTAATTAGAATGCTTCACTGAGTTAATTTTGATTAGAATGCTTTTTTTTATTATGCAATTTCGGATTATGTTTTTTTTGAATATTTGGGCATTTGCTGCTTTGAATGATCATTGCAAAAAAATTGTGACTCGCTTGATCGTGCTTTTATGGACAAATTCATGCCTAATCCCTATATTTTGGGTTTTTGTAGTTGCAAAATTGTATCTTGATCTGCTCTGTTGCAATTTCACTTCACGTATACATCACAACAATTTTTTTCTTTTAAATTCATACATGGCTAACTACATAAAAAACAAACAAGGGGAACTAACTCATGCAGTTTGAGGCGTTAACCGTAACTCATGCAGTTGAAAATGAATTGCTACTTATGTTAAACTCAAAATCAAAAAAGAAATCTCTTATGCCCAAGTCACACGTAGCAAGGAATTTCTGATTCCTTACTGTTGTAGATTCACAATACTATTTTTGAATCTTGAGCTGCTGACAAATAATCCTGCAATATAAAAATCAATAAACATCAAGATCACGTCATAATCCTACTTCAAAGTACATCAATACATCAACATCTACTAGCAAATAAACATCTAATAAATCATCCTTTACTGTTTTCATGATTTTTCATATGTTGTATCGTTCCGAATACGTGTCGTAGGCACGTGCCCACGGGCATACCTAGTATATATATATAGAGTAATGTTCTGTTGTGCACTAGGCCTCCGTGTGCACTCGGCCTTCCCACCTGTGTATCGACGATCCGAATCGTTCGCATTGATCTACACATAAATTAGTCTAAATATGTAAAATCATATCATTTGAAATTTATTTGCCCATCTATTGAAGTGTTACAAAATTGTATGGCTGAAAATCGTTGTTTTTTATAGTCACATGATGGATGGGCAAATGAATTTCATATGATTTGATTTTACATATTTAGACTAATTTAGATGTGTAGATCAATGTGAACGGTTCGGATCGTCGATATGAAGGTGGAAAGGTCGAGTGCACACGGAGGCCTAATGCACAACGAAACATTTCTCATACATATATATATATATATATATATATATATATATATATATATATATATATATATATGAGCTACTAAGAAATTAGAGATCCAATGAATACACTGCTACGAACCAAAGAAAGGATACAACGCCACTAACCAAAGTATGACACTACGAAATTAGAATTACAATCTGAACAAGGTATTGGTGTGATGCATTTATAAATACCAGTCAAATAAGTAAACGAAGATTTAATATGACAGAAATTTCATCCAAATTTTTTGGTTGGATGCTTGGGGACATCAGAACCATACTAAATTTCTTTTACATCGCTAAGGGACATCCGAAGTTTGACCTGAAATTTCCGCCATAAAGTTTCCCCAGAAATTACAAAATAGGGTTGATTCTTTTATTGCAATTTGGGGCAAGTTGGCAGCTAAACTCATCAAACCCTTTCCCAACCCGACCCGATCAAATAATGTAAAAATCTCGCAATCCCAAGGCAACAATATCCTAAGAATTATTTATGATTTTTGTGGAGGGCAAATTAATGATCAATGCAACAAGGTCAAGCTAACTAGGTATATTGTTACTTGCACTAATGACTAGTAGTTGCTTCAGTAGTTCTACTTATTACGGGATTTAGTTATACATGTTTTTGTGATTGATCATCAATATGTTTTCCTTATATAGTTCTACTTATTCGTAATTTTGTGCTTAACTTATGAATATATTGATATACAATGTCATATTTATATTATATGTATTTCAATTTTCATTCCTTTTGTGTGCTTTCATGCCGATGACCACTTATTTGATTTATAATCAGTATATTTGAGTTGTGCTCAATATATTTGAGTTACAATTAATATTTTGATATATAGTGTATGTATAGGTTTTATATTCACATTTAAGAGAGATTTTTATTGCCTACATTACACTCCAACATTTTTAACTATTCCTGAAATTCTCTGACCACAAACATGAAAATTCTTAAGATGATACGTTAACAAAATCCGACATTTAGAACCTTGTCAGTTAGTCCCCGTCACCTTATTATATGAGTAGACTTCATCTAGAAGACAATCTAAAAATAGTTTTCTTGCTTCTTGTTAATTTGACATCAACTCTCCAAGTCGGTGATTAAGAATTATGAACGTATTTTCACTTTTAGAGGAAACATGTTATTAACTTAGGCAATGGAAAGACAACCTGAGAAAAGTTTAATTAAAAGTTCGAAAAATGTTAGGAGAAATAAGGGGAGAAAAGAAGAGGGAAATGTACAAGAAGTTGATAACTTTCCTTTCAACATTTTGTGGTTGATATTTTGCCACTGATTAATTTCGTGCAATTTAAAGAAGTGGATTTACCTTTGCTGGTGATTACAAGTTAACGGATTTAGCAAGTTTGGTGAAGTTTGTATACGGTTCTACAAAACGGGAAAGGTTATTTTGGACTTGAATGCCTTTTGACATTTGCAACCTATGAGTTATGACCAAATGAGAAGTTCGTTTGCAAATATGTTTAAACCCATATACAGTTCAAATCAATTTTCTTCAAATTTTGGATTGTAAGATACATATCATATTATAAAATGCACATAGTATTTCATAAGATAAATTGCACCATAAATTGTAGTTAAATACATCCATAAGACATGTAACAGTTACCAATTATCTATCAAATCCTAACTAAGATACAAATCGTTTATTCTAAGATACTGATCCACTCACGCATAACACACACACGTACATGTTCACATATATGCACACACCGATATTGGATTACAAATACTTTGTTAAATTTGAATGGTACAATTTTGACATAAAGTAGTCAGTGAATGTGCATTGAGATTCATGTCATGCACACTTTTTGAGTGTTTTCTACCTAGATGGTCACATCCTACTTCAGAAATTAGTCGTGTCAACCTATGATGGGGAATACAAAGAAGACTACTATAGAATAAAAAAGATATTTTATTGTTGCTTTATTTAATTAGGATCTTTATTATTTGTTTGCTAACTAATTTAGTTTGCTTTTAGTATGTAGGAATAATTAAGGATGTTATTAGTTTATATTTAGTTAAGTTTGTTTAGAAAATAATAATTTAGGATTTTATTTGATTTTATTTTGTTAGCCTATTTAAAGGCCAGTTTATTATTGGAAAATAGACTTGAATTTTGAGAAAAGATTGAAAGTCGAGTGCTTTGGGTTGCTTGACATGGCTGTGTGCCACCCTTCTTCCTCCCTCTTAATTATTTTCTTTCCTAAGTCCTAACCAATGAAGCACATGTACAGATACGGAGTGCGTGTGCGATATGATACGGGTAAGGAGATACATGATTTTACCAAAAAGTATGATACGGGTGCGTTGGTAGGTACATTAAATATAATATATCTTATATTATATATACAAATAAATAACATTTATCTTGTTAAAAATGTAAATAGTTGAACCATTTCATAGATTTATATGAATACATTATAAATATGAGCATATTTAGAGAAAATGATAATCTAACTAAACTTTGGGATACTTATTTTGTTCTTGAGCATAACTTGAACATCAAGTTTTTGAAATTACCCTAGGTCCCCAAATATTTATCTAAACATAATTGTATCCAAAAGTTGCAAAATATAATAAAAATTGGATACTCCTTGGGTATGCACCCGGAGTACCGAAGGAGTATCGGCACCCGATACGCACCCGACACGGGTACGTTGGCCATTTTGAAGTAACCGTGCTTCCTAGGTCCTAAGCCTCCAAATTCCCTCTTGAATCCCCTTCTCAAATTCTCTCCATTGTTTTACGTCGATTGGCATCAAAAGTAAAAAACTTGAACCTAGTTATCCTTTTCCAATCAATACTCCACCACCACAAATAACTTTTTTTTTTCCTTTCTTTTTTTTCTTTTTCTTTCTTTCTTTCAATAAGTGGTATTGTTCACGTGAAAATTAATCCGAGAAGGGGGGAAAAACTATGTACATTGTATTTTGCGAGATTCGTGAACTTCTTGGAGAGATGCGAAAGATCATATCTTCGCATGAGAATGTTCAGTTTCAAGATGAGTATTGTCTGCTTTTGCAAAAAAAAAAGAAGATGATGAAGACGACAAAACTTATAGGTCTCCAAGCACTACACCTTTGGAGTCCAATCTCATTGCTCCCTAACCAATAAAAGAGCTATGTTTGGAGATTGATTTACACAAGTCCAACGATCCATTTGATCAAGCGGGATCTCAACCGAAGGTGGCATATGTTATATGCTTTGTTGCTTCTCTGTTGTATTTGCTACCACCCATTATCACATTCCACTGAAAATAGTTAGTCTGTGTGAATTGTCAATCATGCTTCTTCGGCTTAATCGACAAGGTCGACAAGTTTTTCTCATCTGAGGAGAATGATGATTGAATACAGAGAAGACTATTCTAGAACAAAAAGATATTTTATTGTTGCTTTATTTAATTAGGATCTTTATTATTTGTTTGCTAATTTAGTTTATTTTGAATAGGCAGAAATGAAATAGCGTAAGATTTTGTTAGTTGTTATTTTAGTTTAGCTTGTCTAGGAAATAATAATTTAGGATTTGATTTGATTATATTTTGTAAGCCTATTTAAAGTTCAGTTATTATTGAATAAAACAGACATGAATTTTGAGAAGAAAGGCGAGTGTTTGGGCTGCTTGCTATGGTTGTGTGCCACCCTCCTCCTTCCTCCCTCTAAAATTCTCCTTTCCTTAACCTTCAAAATCCCCTTTTGAATCCCCCTTTTCTTGAATTCTCTCCATTCGGCATCAACCTATTTCGGTCATGCCATGTCTTCGGGTTGCTGCTCTGTATCTTCAGTAATCCCATTTCCTCATTAGTTTGTGAGGCCAAACAAAATTCTGATATTTTCCTTGGTGAAGCAAGATCTTTTTTTTGATGCACTTGCTGCTGCTGCTGCTGCTTAGTTCTGTGTGGGAGCAAACAGATATGTGAATTCTTTTAATGAAAAACAATAAAGATCAAACCTTCAATGTTCGTCTATGTTGACCTCAAAAAACTGCACTTGACTCCGAGATCTAATCGTCAGGAACGGCTGATATCGCTCCCGTGAACCTGTAAACAAGTCTGAAATATCGGGGGTGGCCCCATCGACAGACCCTCCTCCGCTCAAGTCAGAAACTCGAAGATATGATGGGTTTTGAAAGTGGAGTTTGCAATTACCTGATTTCTGCGAAGGTCTCGAGGTATATACAGTCGCTCATCTATCTCTATTTTCCGGTGTTTGGATAGAGTCGGTTACCTCCATATGAAGAGATAGAATTTTCAAACTCTCTCTTCTGCATAGGGGAATAAAATCGGTTACTCCCTAGAAATAAGGGGTTTAAACTGCATTCGATAAATCTGGACCTTTTTGGATTAGGGCTGTTGTAGCAGTCCCTATTACAGGCTGGATTGGGTTGATGGGCGTGAAAACGACCCAACCCCTATTTCTACTGAAAATTGCTGTTTTACCCCTTAAAGCTTTAAGATTCGCGCCTGTGGTAGGGTAAAAATGGCTTGGGGCCCAACCAGGGCCCAGTACAGCTCTCACTCAAAACCAGGAAAAACAACAATCTTGCTCGGCTTCGAGCCACTGTAGGGTCGGCGCCGAACCTCAAGTTTACCCCTACAGAACTGGTCTCCTCGTATCCGACGAGCATCGATGGCCCTCGGCCTCCAATCCACGACAGCCCCCCTTGCCGTCCACCCAGCCTGGTAAAGAACGAAGATGACCTGGCACAACCTAGGCCACCAGATTCTCCCAGGAGCACAGGAGCCCCATGATCCGCCATGTCAGCTCCAAATACCACCAAGGGCTTTGCCACGTCAGCCCTATACCACTCTTGGTACTGCCACGTCAGCCCTAAACCCCCTGGGCCTTCTGCCACGTCAGGCCTATGGGCTTTCGGGTTCAGACCCGGCCCCCAAGCGGATCCAAACCCGATTGGAATTCTCTATAAATACTAGACCCTCACCCACCTTTTCAGGTAATCAATCTTTTGCCACCAAATTTCCCTAGTTACTGCTACTCTCTCACAGAGACTGACTAGATCGTCGGAGGGTCCGCTGCCGGGATAAACCCCGGTATTCCAGGACCGTCTGCAGGTATCCGAGGCGAGGCGAGCCGAGCCGATCCTCAAGCACCGAAGCGAGCCTCCCGCTCGTCGTCCCGTGCCGCACTCTTCCCTCATTACAAATTGAGTCCGAACTCACACCTGGTGCATCCACACTGCGACCAAAAACAAACCGCATCAGGTTGGCGCCGTCTGTGGGAAACTTTATCCGGTACGGACGTGAGTCTGAGCCTCGCCACCGAAGCTCTTCCTCGGCCCAATCTCCCATGGCTCACCGAGCTCGAAGATCAGCCCGTTCCGCCCAACCAGATGGGCCTGCTCCCGAGGGGGCCCTCGACGGAGGGCAAGCATCCAATAAACCGGGTGGAAACCCCGGACCCCAGCGAAGCGCTTCACGCGTCGCCGAACCCGACCTTCGTCGGGTCATTGTGAACCGAAGGGCTAGCCAGGCTAGGGGAGGGACCGCTTCCAACTCGGTCTCGAACCACTTCAGGCCGGCACAAAGGGAAAGGCCGTCGGCCCTCAGCCGCATCGGCCGAGTTCCTACGCCCCGACCCGACCCGACCCTTCCGACCACGGCGGGGTCACCAGGGGCGAGTTCAGAAGTTTCCGAGAGGAAATCTTGGAGGCCCTCCATGGAGCGCCGAGGTCCGCGACCTACGGCCGAACCTCTCAAATGAGCGAAGGGAGAAGCCACACTCGTGCGCCGACTCCCCCACCGGAGCGCCCAGACGAGGTGCTTCGACGCCTCCTGGAGATGGAGAATCGAATCGAGCGCATCGGCGACAAGAATCCCAACCTAGTCCAGGGACGGAGGCCTTCTCGACCTCCATTTTCCGTCAACATCATAGAAGCGGAGATCCCCCGGAACTTCCGACCTCCACAGTTCGAGACTTACAACGGCGAGGGTGATCCAGCTGATCACATGGAGGGCTTCAAAATCCTCATGATGATTCACAGCGCTTCGGATCCCCTGCTATGCCGAGCCTTCCCGGCCGCCCTCCGGGGTCCGGCCAGGGATTGGTTCTCCAAACTCACCCCTGGCTCGATCTTCTCGTTCGACCAGCTGGAAGCCAGCTTCCTGGCCCACTTCATCACAAGCCGGAAGAGCGAAAGGACGAGCGCTTCCCTGCTCGACCTCAGTCAGAGGGAGGGGGAGTCGCTCCGCAACTTCGTCAAGAGGTTCACAACCGAGGCCAGATCCGTCTCTGCCCTCGACGCGGGGGTCGCCTCGGCAGCTTTTCGGCACAATGTCCGCCACAACCAGCTAAAGGTCTCTTTGGCAAAGAGGCCACCTCTGGACTTCCCTGACCTTCTCAACCGGGTCGAGAAGTATATACGAGCTGAGGAAGCTCTGAACCCAGAGGGCAGCAAAGAAGTCACGGGGAAGGGCAAGCGCAGGGTCGATGATGCCGAACCTGCCAAGAAAACAGCAAAGGAAGGGGTCGGCGCGAAGAGGGCACCTCTGGTCCCTCGCTTCGAAAGGTACACTCCCTTGACACACAACGTGTCCGCCATCCTCTTAGAAATCGAAGACAAAGGCATTGTCCGACTACCTCCCCGATCAAGCAACAATAAGAAGCGAGACTAGCGCTTCTACTGCCGTTTCCACCGAGACCATGGGCACGAAACCGACCAATGCCGGGCCCTGAAAGACGAAATTGAGGACCTCATCTCACGAGGATACCTCCGAGAGTTCACTAGAGAAAGCCCACGGGATCGGCGAGATGCTAGGAACCGGAGGCCTTCGCCTCCGAACCCTACTCCGAACCGCATCCTGGGTCGGGACCCCGAGCCTGAGGGAGCAGCGGACACGCCATTTATCTTGCACTGTGTCCACGGAGGACCAATGGGGGGAGAGTCAAATACTTTCCGAAAAGCCTTCATCCGAGAGGTGAATGCCGTCCAAGACAACCCGTCGCCCAAGTTGCAACCGCTGCCTGTCTCCTTCTCAGGAGATGACCTCGAAGGCGTTCGCCTCCCTCATTGCGACGCCCTCGTCATTGGCCTCCACATGGCTAATTGTGAAGTTCGACGAATTCTCGTCGACAACGGCAGCTCGGTAAATATTCTCTTCCTCGAAGCCTTCGAGAATCTCAAACTACCCAGAAGCAAGCTCAAGCCAGCCGGATACACCTTGCACGGGTTCTCTGGCGTCCCTGTCGTGATCGAAGGGATTGTTACTCTCGACGTCACCGCGGGATCGGCTCCTGTCAAGAGGACCGAGTCCATGGACTTCATGATGGTAAACGTCAAAGCAGCCTACAACGCCATACTCGGCCGATCCGGACTATGCTCCCTTCAAGCGGTACCTTCGGCATACCATCTGAAGCTTAAATTTCCCACCCCGCAAGGGGTCGGCATAGTCCGAGGTAGCCAGGAAGCAGCACGGTCATGCTACATGACCGCCGTCGGAGGTGTGTTCCCCCTCGACGCCGTTGAGCTCGAACCCGAGAGGGACGGTCCCACCCCAGAGCCTATCGACGAGCTGGAGGAGGTCCCGTTCAGTGCCGAGGATGAATCAAAGTGGTTCCGGGTGAGCCGCTCGCTCCCCGAGGACTTGAAGCCAGGCATAATCGCCTGCATCCGCCGCAACGTTGATCTCTTCGCCTGGAAGCCCTCCGACATGCCCGGGATCTCCGAAGACTTGATTATGCATCGGCTGAGCGTCATCCCCGACTCTAAGCCGGTCATCCAAAAGAGGCGCAAAGTCGCACCGGAGAGGCAGCAAATTGTGAAGGCAAAGGTCGACAAGCTCTTGTCAGCTCGATTTATTCAGGAGGTCAGCTACCCCGAGTGGTTGGCTAATGTCGTCATGGTGAAGAAGGCAACCGGGGGCTGGCGGATCTGTATCGACTTTACGGACTTAAATAAAGCATGTCCAAAAGATCCTTTCCCCCTCCCCCACATCGACGCCTTGATCGACGCAACCTCGGGGCATGAGCTACTGTCCTTCATGGACGCATTCTCAGGATACAATCAGATCCGGATGTTTCCACCGGACATCTCCAAGACCTCGTTCGTCACCGACCAGGGTCTCTTCTGCTACCGCGTTATGCCCTTCGGGCTAAAGAACGCCGGAGCCACATACCAACGGCTCGTCAACAGAATCTTCAAAGACCTGATCGGCCGCAACGTGGAAGTCTATGTCGACGACATGCTCGTCAAAAGCCGGGCCGGTCCAGACCACGTCGCCGACCTCGAGGAAGCCTTCGGAGTCCTCCGGCATCACAATATGAGGCTCAACCCGGCTAAATGCACCTTCGGCATATCCACTGGGAAGTTCCTGGGGTTCATCGTCAGCCAGCGCGGCATCGAGGCGAACCCCGAGAAAATCCAAGCTATTATTGACATGGCCCCACCCCGGAATGTCAAAGAGGTTCAGAGGCTCACGGGCCGGTTGGCTGCAATCGACCGTTTCCTCTCCAAGTCAGGGGAGAAGTCTCTCCCCTTCTTCAAGGCTCTACGCGGAAAGGGGGGCTTCGAGTGGGGTACCCATCAACAAGAGGCCTTCGAACAGCTGAAGCAGTACCTAGCCAACCCCCCTCTCCTCAGCAAGCCCGAGCCTGGCGAACAACTATGGCTCTATCTGTCCGCCTCGGATAGCGCCCTCAGCGCCGTCCTCGTCCGAGAGGAAGATGGGGCCCAAAGGCCATTGTACTATGTGAGCAAAGTTCTGCTCCCCGCCGAGACGAGGTACGCAAAGATAGAGAATGTGGCCTATGCCTTGGTCATGGCAGCTTGGAAGCTTCGTCCTTACTTCCAAGCCCACTCCGTCCAAGTACTGACCGACTAGCCGCTGAAGACTGTCCTTCACAAGCCCGAAAACTCCGGCCGCTTAGTCAAGTGGTCGATTGAGCTGAGTCAGTTCGACATCAGCTACCAGCCGAGGACGGCCATCAAAGGGCAGGCCCTCGCCGAGTTCATCACCGAGTGCACAGTCTCCGAGCAGCCCAGTACTGAGGCCTCGGATCCGACCTGGGAGATTTTTGTCAATGGATCATCATGCGAAACGGAGAGTGGGGCTGGCATCATCCTTCGTGGCCCCGACCAATTCTTACTTCAATACTCCCTCCGCCTCAACTTTCCGGCCTCTAACAACGAGGCGGAATACGAGGCCATGATCGCCGTGTTGACCCTAGCACATCGAGCCGGAGCTAAGCAAATCCGAGCCTTCAGCGATTCTCAGCTCGTGGTCAATCAGATCACCGGAGAATACGAAGCCCGCGATGAACGCATGGTGAGGTATTTGGCAGTAGTCCGACGTCTCCTAGCGTCCTTCTGCCACTCTGCAGTCATTCGAGTCCCTAGGGAGCAGAACGCTCAAGCAGACGCATTGTCAAAACTCGCCTCTTCCTCCTTCGAGGGCCTCGACCAAACGGTACTCATAGAAATCCTCCTAAAGCCAAGTATCAACGATCAAGACCAGGAGGCAATGTGTGTCCAAGACGGTGCCAGTCCAGACGACTGGACCACTCCCATCCGGAGATTCTTAGCGCCGAACTTCCAGAAGACCGAGCCGAAGCCAGACGAGTCAGGGTCCGAGCTGAAAGGTTCGTCATGATTGATGACATCCTCTTCAAACGCTCATACACCTTGGCCGACGGCAAGCCGTACCTCCGCTGTCTCACTAGCGACGAGGCCAGCTACGTGCTCAAAGATCTTCATGAGGGGATCGGCGGATGCCACATGGGGAGCAGAACGCTCGCTCGGAAGGCCCTGAATCAGGGGTACTATTGGCCAACCATGCTCCAAGACTCGCAAGACCTAGTCAAGAGATGCGGCCCGTGTCAAAGGTTCTCCCCTATCAAGAGACTTCCTCAAGCTAATCTCCGATCCCTGGCTAGTCCTACCCCATTCGCCATGTGGGGCATGGACCTTGTGGGCCCCTTCCCCGTAGCGGTAGGGCAAAAGAAGTTCTTAATAGTCGCCATCGACTACTTAACCAAGTGGCTCGAAGCCGAGCCTCTGTCCAGCATCACCGAGCGCCAAGTACAACAGTTCTTTTGGAAGAACATCATTTGCCGGTTCGGAATCCCTCGGTTCCTCGTCACAGACAACGGAACCCAATTCCAAGATCAGAACTTCCAAACCTTCTGCGCGGACATCGGCATCCAGCAGCGTTTCTCCGCTATTTGCCACCCTCAGTCCAACGGCCAAGCGGAGAACGCGAACAGGCAAATCCTCGACGGCCTCAAAAAGCGCCTCGACAGCTCCCCCAAAGGGCTTTGGGTCGAAGAACTGCCTAGCGTGCTATGGGTGTACCGAACCACCAAGAGAATCCCCACGGGTGAGACGCCGTTCACATTGACCTACGGGACGGAAGCAGTCATCCCCGTCGAGGTTGGCCTGCCTTCTCCCCGTATCATGGCCTTCGACGAAGCTGACAACTCATCCGGCTTGAGGGCCAGCCTGGACCTTGTCGCCGAAGTCAGAGAGAAATCCTCAATCCGAAGAAGCATCTACCAACAACGGATCGAGAAGTTTTACAACAAGAAGGTCCACCCCACAAACATCAAGGCGGGGGACCTCGTGTTACGAAAACTATCTGTCTCTGATCCAACCAAGAAGAGGAAATTGGCTCCCAATTGGGAAGGCCCATACCGTGTAGTCGAGGCTGTACGCCCTGGTACATACCGACTGGCAGATATGGACGGCCGGCTCATCAGCTGACCCTGGAACGCCGAGCACCTAATGAAGTTCCTGGAAGAGCGAACATAGGTTCTAGCCGGGCTAAATGTAAATAACATCTTTTGTAAGCTCTCAAGTGTAAAGGGCCGCTTCAGCGACCCTCCCTATCTTGTATGAAAGAAATCTCTTTTTGTCAAACTCCAAATGCCTCGGTAGCTCCGACCTAACACCGGACAATGGGATCGGCACCCGAGTCCTCACTCCGGTATCGTCCCCAACGTCTCGGTAGGTCCGACCCGGCTCCAGACCAGAGACTCTTCCTAAGGCCCCACGTCGATCCCTCACGAATCGACGGAGCCGAACCTCGCCTCCACCGTCATTCACTACACTACTAGCCAGAGCAAAGAAGGAAAAGAATTCTTTATTCATACTCTTTTATTTGGTTCTGAGAAAACAAACAGAGACCGTTATAGGACCACTCCACTCATCTCAAACTGGAGGAAGTCGCCATCTTAGGGCCCCTCGGGTCCGACGAAGGGCGGGATTATTCCGACCGAGCGACTGGGAGCCCTCTCCTCGTCATGATGGTCCTTAGGCTTAGCCACGGTCGACACACCAGCCACGGAGCTCTGGGCATCAACTGGTCGCATACGCTCCAGCAGCAGCAGCGCAGAGGGAACCCCCTCCGCTCGCCGACCCACTGAGGAAGATGTCGAGACACCCAGCATCGTCTTGTAACGGTGTATCTCCATCTCTTTCTCCACAATAACATCGCGAAGTAACCTCTCAGAAGAGGGCCTCTGCACCGAGGCACTCGACATGGCCTGTCCAAGACCGCCACCGCCGAGTTCCCGATCCACCATCGCCCTCCTCAGCCGGCTCGCCTCCTCACTTAAGGCTTTAGACTTATTCCGATAATAGTTAAAGGCCGCATCAGTGTCACGAGCCCCCTTTCGGTAGCGAACCAACGCGGCCTCCAGGGCCTCAACTTCGCTCCGGAGCCACGCCACGTCGGAACGACGGGGGTCTACCTCGGGAAGGGGAGCCGCAACCTACAAGAGAACCAGCCAACTCAAAACACATAAGTAAGGAAGGTCGGAAATATCCGAGGTCAAAACACTTGGCCGGTCAAAAATCCTTTTTTATAAATTGAGTTGCTTCTTACAAAAAATGCGGTGGCCAGTCCGCGGAAGGCAAATACAATCGAGAGAGGGAAAAAGAAAGATAAAACTACACAACTTGTTTTTCCACCTCAGCATCGGTCAGGTTCGCAGGAGGGTCGACAGCCGGGTTATCAACGGGCCCTTCTTCGCCAGGGATCTTCGGTGTCCCCTCGATCTCCATGTCATACTCAAAGTTGGACAGGTCGACAGTCGGGTAGAAGTGCCTCACATGACTGAGGGCCTTCGCGTAACACTCGTCCTGGACCTTGATCACCATCAGCTGACCCGCATTCGTCAGCTCTTCCCTCTCCTTGGCGAACGCATTCGTCAACTCCTTCTCCTTGGCGAACTTCTTCTTCAAGGAGACCACCCTCTTCCCCCACTCCGCATCCTTGGCCTCGAGCTCGAGCTTCATCTGCTGCTCCCTCTTGTGCGAGCCCTCGAGCTCGATCCGCATCTCCTTCATCTCCCGCTCGCTCTTATTCGCCCGAGCTCGCTCTTGTGCCAGGGACGCTTCGTAGAGGTTCTTTACGTTAGCCCCCGCATACAAGCCTGCGTCCGACAAGCGCAGATAAGAAAAAGACTTCCGCAGTAAAATTAACATGGGGGATAGGGTCGACGAGCTTACCAGCACGGTGGCCTGCGCCAGGCGCGTGAACGCCACCTCCACGGGCTCGCTCTCCATCTCCTTGCGGTCGCGAGGGGTTGCCAACTTCTCCGCCACCTCAACGGCCTGGGCCTCCTCGGTCAGACAGTCCCCCATCCGAACCGACCAATCCGGTGCCTACCGTTGCCGCAACATCTCCACCACCGGGTCCTCTTCCTCGACCTCGACCAAGGGACCTTTCCCCTTGTCAAGATCGGATGCCTTCGCTTGGCCTTGGCCCCTCGAAGTAGCCACCCCCTTGCCCGTCTCCGAGCGAGTCCTCTTGGTCCTCGGCTCGAGCTGGGCCTCCGAGATGGCTAGGGACGCCTCCCTCGGCCTCTTCGTCGCCTCTCCCTTCTTCTCGGCCTTCTCCTTCCTCATGACGAGTCTCCTTGCCTTGATCGATTCCGTATCCATATCTGCAAGGAAATCCATTAAGAACAATGAGCAAGAAAGGACTAAAAGACCAAGAGAAAAGAAACAACTACATACACAGAACGGCCAGGCTCAGTCCGACGCTCGCCAGATGACCCTCCGTCACCTTCGTCCAATTTATACTGTGCGACAAACGGAGGCGCTCTACAAACCTCCACTCCTCGGATGTCAGGTCCCTCGGCCTCGGCGGTTGATGGCTCGGCTTGGTGTGGTTCCATCGAGTGGGAATGTTCCAAGGTTCCTCACTCCGGATCACCAGATATTTCTTCTTCCAATCCTTGATGGAGTCCGGGTGGCTGTGAACGACCTTCCCCTTACTCCGGGGCGAAATGTAGTAGACACCCTCAGCCGCCGAGCTGATCATCAACATCGCTCGGAACACGTTCAGCCGTAGGGGTATCTTCTGCTCCTCACACATCAGCACGAAGCAGATGATCTGCTTCCAGGAGTTCGGCCCGTACTGCATCGGCGCCAAGGACGCCCAGTTCAGCACCTCGCGAACAAACGGGTGGACTGGCAGCCTCAGTCCGGAGATGAATGCATCCACGGGGAAGACGCAATACCAATCAGGCAGGGGATCGGTCGGTCGAAGAGTAGAGCTCGGCAACATGAGCTCGTAGCTGGACCCTATGTGGTACGCCAGCTGCAAAGCCTCCAAGTCACCTGCCTCCAGAACGGTCGGAAGTGTGTCCATTATCACCCTCTTCCGGCTCGGCGACGACGGCTGGACCCCAAACAGCTCCTTGTCGGAAAGATCGTCGGGGTACCGACGGAACGGCTTAGGTTGTACGGGCGACCCTGTCATCAAATTACGATAAACAGGCGCCTGGCTCGAGCCACCGGTCCTCGACCCCTTCTTCTTCGGAGCCCTCTTCTTCTTGGTTCGTTCCGGCGAGGGGGTAGATAATCGCCCCAGACCGGTCGGCATGGAACTCGAGCCCACATCCTGACCTCCTATCTGAGCCCCTTCGGCTTCACCCCCTTCGGGGCCACCCTCCTCTTCGGAAGCCAACTCTAGAATCTGGACTTCGCCTGAACTATCGCCCCCCTCCTCAGATTCGCTGCTCTCCACCACAAAAAGCTTCCGAGATCGCAACGGCCTCACATTATACACCGGCACCTCCCCACCTGCCGGCACCTCCTCGCCTACCGGCTCCTCCCACGAAATCGAATCGGAAGGCTCCACATTATGAACAGATTCCCCCTCAAGCACCGGCTCCTCCCACGAAGTCGATTTGGAGGCGGGTTTCACTTCCCCCCCAGACGTCGATGCTGACGAGCCAGACTGAGCCCTGTCCATCTGTGCCTAAACTAAACAGACTTACCAACTAACCTGGGTCGCTTCGGAAGAACGAGCCTGCTGCAGCAAACGGTAGGGACGAGCGCTGAAGTGTTGGAAGATTTTTTGAAAGAGTAAGAAGTGGGCGATAGGAGGAGAGGGGGGGACATTTATAGAGGATGAAAACGACTCCTCGATTTTCGCAATTACTGTTCACCGATTAACGTGCAACTGCCGCCTGGAAAATCGCGCTACGTTCTCGAAACGTGCGCTGCTGACGTCATCCAGTGCCAGACTGGTAGCCAGACACAGGGGTCGGTTCGGATGGAGTGCTCGGCGGAGAAAACATTTTACTTAAGATTTAAGGCGCTGTCCTTCGACAGACGCCCCGGGCTCCAGGGCTCGGTCGACTCCCCTCTCACCCGCGAGCAGTTCGGGGCTTACAGCCTCGGCGGCCGAAACCCCGAACTGTTCGAGGGTGGGACAGAAGTCACCATCACCTGGAGCCCTATCAGAAAGCAGATCGGCCAACCTCCAATCGGAGACGACCCATCTATCCGAGGCTCTTCAGCCCCAGGTCCGGAATACGGTTGATGCCCCTCCCGTCTGGATCTCTCTCGGGCCAAACAACCGTGTCAGGGTCGTCTGACCCGAAAAAGGATCCAGACGGCAAGGCCACCACCAATCCGAGGCTCCTTATCTACCGGTACAGATTTCGGTCGTTACCCCTCTCACCCTGATCTCCCCCGGATCTGGCTACCGTATCAGAGCCATCAGATCCAAGAGAAGATCCGGGCGGCAGAGTGACCACCTCTCCGACACCACCGGGGTTAAAATTTTGCAAGAGACAGGCGTCCGACACCTCTGATGGCCAATAGACCACCCTAGCTGTGATCAAACCCGCAGTGGGGGGAGGGGTATTTATAGCCTCCCCCATAAACCAGCCATTATGACATGGGGAAAGCCAATCGACGGAAGCCCATGCGCCACCTGCATTTATTAGGCGGCGCCATTAATGCCCTTAGGAAATTGGAACATCGCACAGATCCCGGAGCGCCTTCAATGCTCCGCAAAGACGGCGGGCCACTCTGCTCAAACCTTCTAAGGCACCACGGCTCGCCATCACTCTTGCTGACCCATAATCCCTCGAAAGCTCGAGGTTCGGTCTAGCACCAGGGTTGTCTTCTCAGGAAGGCTCAACGGCTCGCCATCACCCTTGCCGACTCATAATCCCTCGAAAGCTCGAGGTTCGGTCTAGCACTAGGGTTATCTTCTCCGGAAGACTCAACGGCTCGCCATCACCCTTGCCGACCCATAATCCCTCGAAAGCTCGAGGTTCGGTCTAGCACCAGGGTTGTCTTCTCAGGAAGGCTCAATGGCTAGCCATCACCCTTGCCGACTCATAATCCCTCGAAAAGCTCGAGGTTCGGTCTAGCACCAGGGTTATCTTCTCCGGAAGACTCAACGGCTCGCCATCACCCTTGCCGACCCATAATCTCTCGAAAGCTCGAGGTTCGGTCTAGCACCAAGGTTGTCTTCTCAGGAAGGCTCAACAGCTCGCCATCACCCTTGTCGACTCATAATCCCTCGAAAGCTCGAGGTTCGGTCTAGCACCAGGGTAATCTTCTCTGGAAGACTCATCGGCTCGCCATCACCCTTGCCGACTCATAATTCCTCAAAAGCTCGAGGTTCGGTCTAGCACCAGGGTTATCTTCTCCGGAAGACTCAACGGCTCGCCATCACCCTTGCCGACCCATAATCCCTCGAAAGCTTGAGGTTCGGTCTAGCACCAGGGTAATCTTCTCCGGAAGACTCATCGGCTCGCCATCGCCCTTGCCGACCCATAATCTCTCGCCAGCTCGAGGTCCGGTCTAGCACCAGGATAGTCTTCTCAGGAAGGCTCAACGGCTCGCCATTACCCTCGCCAGCTCAAGGACCGGTCTAGCACCAGGGTAGTCTTCTCCGGAAGACTCAACGGCTCGCCATCGCCCTTGCTGACCCATAATCCCTCGAAATCTCGAGGTCCGGTCTAGCACCAGGGTAATCTTCTCAGGAAGTTTCAACGGCTCGCCATCACCCTTGCCGACCCTTAAACCCTCGCCAGCTCGAGGCTCGCTCTAAAACATCAGGGCAACTAACCCTCGCCAGCTCGAGGCTCGCTCTAACATCAGGGCAAACAACCCTCGCCGGCTCGAGGCTCGCTCTAACATCAGGGCAACTCCCTCATAAAGACCCAGCGATTTGCTATCCCATTTCTACGACCATAAACACTCCT
Source organism: Hemerocallis citrina (assembly GCA_017893485.1). Taxonomy (NCBI): domain Eukaryota; kingdom Viridiplantae; phylum Streptophyta; class Magnoliopsida; order Asparagales; family Asphodelaceae; genus Hemerocallis; species Hemerocallis citrina. The sequence continues at coordinate 178,505,526 of CM030366.1, read as the reverse complement.
CCACGGCTAGCTCCCGCACCCCCGCAGGAGTGGGGGGCTTGTGTGGTAGGGTAAAAATGGCTTGGGGCCCAACCAGGGCCCAGTACAGCTCTCACTCAAAAACAGGAAAAACAACAATCTGGCTCGGCTTTGAGCCACTGTAGGGTCGGCGCCGAACCTCAAGTTTACCCCTACAGAACTGGTCTCCTCGTATCCGACGAGCATCGATGGCCCTCGGCCTCCGATCCACGACAGCCCCCCGGGCCGTCCACCCAGCCTGGTAAAGAACGAAGATGACCTAGCACAACCTAGGCCACCAGATTCTCCCAGGAGCACAGGAGCCCCATGATCCGCCATGTCAGCTCCAAATACCACCAAAGGCTTTGCCATGTCAGCCATATACCACTCTTGGTACTGCCACGTCAGCCCTAAACCCCCTGGGCCTTCTGCCACGTCAGGCCCATGGGCTTTCGGGTTCAGACCCGGCCCCCAAGCGGATCCAAACCCGATTGGAATTCTCTATAAATACTAGACCCTCACCCACCTTTTCAGGTAATCAATCTTTTGCTACCAAATTTCTCTAGTTACTGCTACTCTCTCACAGAGACTGACTAGATCGTCGGAGGGTCTGCCGCCGGGATAAACCTCGGTGTTCCAGGACCGTCTGCAGGTACCCGAGGCGAGGCGAGCCGAGCCGATCCTCAAGCGCCGAAGCGAGCCTCCCGCTCGTCGTTCCGTGCCGCACTCTTCCCTCATTACAAATTGAGTCCGAACTCACACCTGGTGCATCCACACTGCGACCAAAAACACACCGCATCAGCGCCCAATTTGAATGTTCCCGATTTTGTTCTATTTTTACCCATATCAAAAGTTAAGGAGCATCTACACCTATCCACCCTTATCACACTTGTAGGATCTTTCTTATGATTTTTCAAACACACACCAAATAAAGGAAGAAATCAAACTCAATAAAGGCAACATAGAATGGTTGTTCAACATATGGCAACAACCATAGGTGGACCTAGAGAGACTCCCTGGTCACTAATATGGTGTTGATAGTAGAAAGGAGCTCTCAGCATCCCACAATATTACATGTGCTTTGACACTCATCCATGGTTTGCAGCACATCTCAAGGAGAACTTTTTAGCGTGTTGTTGTCTATAAACTCCTCTTTAAAGACTTTAAGGATGACTTCTCTTCCTATTCGGTCTCACCACATGCAAGACTTTCATATTGAAGACAATCACATTTCCATTCTGCCCTTTCTGTATCTCCTCTAAGAAATTTAGATGAAAATATGCCATTATATCCTTACACATTGGGTCTTACCCGAGAGGTATTGAACTCTAAAGGAAAGCCAATGATAGCCAGCGAAGTAAACCTCAACACACTCGGACATAGCGGTCAAGGCGATGCTAATGTACCCTGTCAAGAGGGTAGGGCACAGTTGTAAGTTCCTTTAAGGAAGATAACTTTATATTCCTTTATGGAGTCATGTCATTATTCTCATAATTGTTCCTGTTTTTATTTATTTTCTTCTTATTCTGTATTCTTCATTTTTCGTGGTCCAGCTGGAGATTGGCTGCAGGGTCCGTATGTTTACTACCTTTATAGTCAATATGGTTTTGATAAAGGAGATATTGGTCGCCTCTTTATTGCTGGGTTTGGATCTTCTATGTTGTTTGGAACCATTGTCGGATCTCTGGCTGACAAACTGTAAGGGTTTAATTTTGATGTGGCATATGCTCAATAGTTAAATCAGACAAATTTTGCGACTTGTTTTTTTAAAAAAAATTAATTGTAAATTCAGGGGCCGCAAGAGGGCTTGTGTTACCTATTGCATAACCTACATCTTGAGCTGTTTCACCAAGCATTCTCCACAATACAAGATGTTGATGTTGGGCCGCATATTGGGAGGAATTTCCACTTCTCTCTTGTTTTCAGCATTTGAATCCTGGCTTGTTGCTGAGCACAATAAGGTGAATATGGTCTATTGATTTTTCAACTATGGAATTGTTACTCTTTGGAAGTGCTAATGTGCAGTTGATTCTGTGTAAACATTGATAAATAATAAATTTTGGTGCCAGTGCTCGCAAATCCTATTTGCAAGCATGTGTACAATAGTACAATACCATACCAAATTCTTGCAGTCTTCTTTTAGGTATATGGAGGCAGAAAGGTACTTAATACATATAGTAGATCTCATAATCCTACATTTCAATTTTATATTCCAAATCGCAAATTGTCACCTTGTATTTTTATTAGCATCTTTCCATTTGATTATTTTTATATGCTTTAGAATCTAGCATAACTACTTGATACTCCTCTGAGAAATTAATATTCATGTCTCAAGGTTCACATTGATATGATTTCTCGATCAAATGTGCTGATAACACATGTTTCTTTATGCATCCATATGAGTTACTTTTTGGGGGCAACATTGATAACATCTGCTTTACATTTTTTCTTTAGTTTTCTCTGTTATCTTGGTTCAGAAGATTTATCTTACATTTTGCATCACTGCATCCTCACTCCGATATTGTTCTTTATAAAATATATACTGAAGAAGAAAATATATATTTCTTATGGTGACATGTAAGTTCTACGTGATACTAGTTACCACTATCAATTAGAAGCTTGTATTTTGTGATGTCATGCTCTTGTACAGTTGTACTAACTCAGTTTGATTTTTAAATTTTTTTTTATTATTAATCATGTAGCTCAGATATTTAATTTGATAGATTTATTTGAATGTGAAATCTAACTATGATTGAAAATTGGCCTTGAACAACTATACGAGCCTATTTATCTTTATTTCTTTGGCTTTGATATTCTATTCTTATTCTGATTGTTTTATCTACTACTCACAGAGGGGTTTTGAACCACAATGGCTATCTTTAACATTCTCAAAGGCAATATTTCTTGGCAATGGTCTGATCGCCATTGTCTCTGGGTTGTTTGCAAACATGTTGGCAGATAACTTGGGTTTTGGGCCTGTGGCTCCTTTTGATGCAGCTGCATGCTTCCTTGCAATTGGAATGGCAATAATCTTATCAACATGGACTGAAAACTATGGAGATCCTTCTAATAACAAGGATTTAATTACTCAATTTAAGGGCGCTGCTGTAGCCATTGCTTCCGGTTAGTATGCCTTTTTTTGTTAAAATGCTTGCAAGTTATTTTAACTAGTGTAGTTGCACATTAAAAGACTAGTTACAAATGTGTGTAACTAAACTTATATTATTTAAGAAAGTTATTAAAACAAAAGAAATAAAGATTAATGGTAGATGTTTTGATGATATAAATTATGGGGAAGAAAATTATGGACAAAAAATTTCTTATAAAGAAAAGGTAGAAATCATATCAACTAATTAAGATAATTAAATTTACTTAAATGCCCATACTTATTTTTTTTAATGTTTGTGAAGATCTTCCATTAAATTTGCGCGTTTTATATTGCCCCCTAAAAACTTATCTTTTGATGTAAATTTAAAATATAAAAAAACTTAATTTTTTGAATCCCTGTTAAAAATTCAAGTTCCATAAAACCGTCGTAAAAAATGGCAAACTACTATTATCTCCTAACTTTCAGCTTAGGATCTTTTGGTCTTTGTGGAGGGTATATCATATAACTTAATGTTCTATGGTATGGGGTAATTTTAAAATAATTTTGGAGGGATGATAAAAGATACCCATAAAAAATTTCTTCTCTTTTCTTTACAAATGAATATCAATTTGGAATATTCCAAAATTTGTACATCATATATTAGTACAGATGTAACCGTTCAAGCAGAAATACTACAGATAAATAAGTGTGTAATCATTTTTTGTTATTTCAGACGAGAAGTTCGCTTTGCTGGGTGCAATACAATCATTGTTTGAAGGATCCATGTATACCTTTGTATTTTTGTGGACCCCTGCTTTGAGCCCAAATGAGGAGGATATTCCTCATGGCTTTATTTTTGCAACCTTCATGCTGTCTTCAATGTTGGGCAGTTCTATTGCATCTCGACTCGTAACCCGTCCATCACTTAAAGTTGAAAGCTACATGCAGATAGTTTTTGCAATCTCTGCATTCACTCTACTCCTTCCCATTTTGACCACTGTAATACCAAGTCTCCATCTTTATCCTTGCCTTAATTAAAAATTAGGTAGATTTTGGTATCAATTAATGGGTTACATATATTTTGGAGACAGTTTATAGAGGCACCTTCCTCAGAGAAAGGTGGGAGGATTTCATTTCGTGGGTGTATCCAACTCTTTGGCTTTTGTACTTTTGAGGCATGCGTCGGGATATTCTGGCCATCTATTATGAAAATGAGATCGCAGTACATTCCTGAGGAGGCGAGGAGCACTATCATGAACTTCTTTCGAGTTCCCCTTAATATTTTCGTTTGTGTTGCGCTCTACAATGTAAGAATCAATCATTTTTACTTCCCTGTCTCTTCTAGTAATATTGTGATTTGATTTTTCTAATACGACAAATATATATTCTCCGAAGTAGTGTTATCATAAATTTCCATCTAATATCTAATTCCTTTATTTTATAGTTAAATACACGATTTTTGCATGTACAACCCCATCCCACCCCTAAAGAATAGGAAAAAATTGATATAATGAAACTTATTTCATAATACATAATATATCACATTCTTAAATATTTGCATTTCTTTTAATACATCAGACTGTTAAAAACACGTGTCAGGCCACATAATTACACAGCGACACAGCCACGTGTCAATACAATTCCTTTTTCAGTTATACATATGAATGTGCAGGATGTTGTGCGTTTATACACATTATATGTGGACTCTAATCAGATATAATGTTTGATATTTTGCATATAATGAATGAAAAATTAGTTTTATTTAATTAATTTTTTGAATTTTCTTATAGCAATCTAATGTTTGATTACAGATCTGTGTGGATATTTTTATAGCTTTAGTTGCAGTTTACCTTCAATTTCTTTCATATCATATCACATTGGACAAATACAATTATTTCCCTTTTTTATTTCAATGCTTAACAATTATGTATATCTGTTATCATCTATGATTCATGTTGTTTTCTTTTAGTTATTATAAAATTTTCTTTTCCAAGTTTATTGCTTTCCCAAAAAATGCATATAGGTTATGCTGAATTACCAGCATGCATTCATATTAATTTCATACACCCTAAGATGATGATAATATTTGTAGCGCCCCGAGTTCCACACATTGGGAGCTCGTGACACTTACCCAGAATCTTTACTTCAATGAGTACACAACACAGAAATCACAGGAAATTAGAAACATACATTTGCACAAGAAAACTATATCCTACACTTGGATGCTTTCCGCAGCTCGAGTCCCCCCGCTCCACGATCAGCAATCCTGCAATGAGCAAACTGTGGGCACGTCAGTTGAATACAACTGACGCAATGCGGATGAAATCCGTAATCTCCAAAATTCTCAACAATCAACATTGATGCAGAAGAAAAGAAACGTGAAAGTCATACAAACATAAATGTCGGTGTATGTCATGACTTAGAATCTAATACACAACTCATATGCACATCATGCTCTTAATCTAATGCAATCTTGATTTGCAAACGTATGCATCCCATACTACATACTTTCCAAATCGAGTTCGTATTCTCTAGATAATAGGGTTCAATCCCTCGCTATGCATCCTACTCTTGTACTCTTTTCTGTTTCTGACATTCATCTAGTGATTGGTAGAGTCTACAACACATGCGGTCCATTTCCGCTCCTGCAGTCGGATCGTGGTCCTTCTCCACTCTGAACGGCAGTGATCACCCTGTTCGTTCAGATCATGGTCCTTCTCCACTCCGATAGGATCATGGTCCCTCTCCACTCCCGGTCAGGAAGGTGATCATCAGCTCTGTCGAAATCATGGTCCTCCACTCCTGTCCCTACTAAAGTTATCATGAACATATGGCGAATCGATAGGGCCACCCCTACTTCGCTCAGAGACTTAGACTTACACTCTTGCTCCTTGTTCGTATTGATAACTCAGAACATAGACGGAAACTTAAGAGTTCATCTCCTAAGTTCCGACAGGACTTGTGACTTACGTCTGCATCCCGTTCTTGTCACTAAATCTCAGAAATTAACGATCTAGACCACGCCGCACGTGTCCCAAATGAGACGACGCCGCACATGTCCCCTTGACAGGTGAGTACACACTTAACTAGTGTCAGTCCTTACCAATCATCCTAAATTAATTTTTTAATTCACCAACTTACCCGATTCTAATTGCTTCATTAACACAACTTCTATTTTCTAAGTTAATTAAACTGTGCTCCTAGTTTCCACTTTCATCCTTAAGCTAGTTTACTTAACTAATTTAATTTAATTCACTAACTAGGTTCTAAGTGAATCCAACCTAGTTGAATCTCAACAAGTCTCATCTTGATTTAGTTAGGGTCATCTTGATTTAGTTAGGGTTCAACCTAGCCTCCAATCATGCTAAGAGTTGACCCACACATGCACCAAACTAGCGCACTCAATGTGCACCACACTTCACAACAAGTACGCATATAAGCATGCATTGATTATATACATACCCATGCATAACCGTATTTCATCTAACACCGCATTCCACGCTTATAAAAAAATTATTTCCATACTAGGTTATTGCACACATGTGTATGTACTACCTCACATCCACATAATGGTAAATACCTTAGTGTAATCAACCTATTTCACATACACACATACAACAATTTCTAGCAAACCATCAATCATTAAATTCATAAATTGAACACAAAAGGAATGGAGAATACCCACTTTGATTTGGTAAAAAAGTCTTCAATCGCTTTCTCCTCCTTGCTTCTTTTTGCTCCAATCCAATAGTAGCAGTATAAAGTAGTATAGTAGTAGTAGTAGTAGGTAGTAGTAGAAGTAGAAGTAGTAAATAGCAGCAGTAGCAGTGGCAGTAGTAGTAAAACAGCAGTAGTAGAAGTAGGAGACAGCAGTAGAAGTAGTAATAGGAGTAGTAGTAGTAGTACTTGAACAGCAATAGCAGCAGTGTTGAACAGCAGTAGCAGCAGTATTGAACAGTAACAGCGGTAGTAGTAGAAGTAACAGCAGTAGTAGAAGTAAATATATAGAGAAAGGGGGGGGGGGAAAGAAAGTTGTCGGCCACTGCCGAAAGAAAGAAAGAAAGAGAGAAGTGGAGAGAAGTGTGGAAAGGTGTAGAAAAGGCTTAGGTGTCCTCTTTTTTACACTTAACCCCTCAAGCTTAATTGAATTACACTTAACCTCCTAAATAACCTTATTGGATTGGGCTTTAAGAAAAGAATGTGTTGGGCTTTTTAAGAAAGAAAAGAAAATTTAAACATATGGATATGTTAAACAACAAAAAAAATAAAAATAAACATAGAAATAAAAATAAAAATAACAATGTCAATGCACATGTATATATATATATATAACAATGCATATATATATTTATTGTAAGAAAAGTAAGAAAAGTAGTACATATTAGGGGTATTACAATATTTGGGTAATTCTTATTAATTTTTATTGATCCTTGATCTTCATAGAAGAAGATATATATATACACGATACAAAGAAGAACCAAAATAGGAAACTAGTGGCTATTATATCAACAGCCATGAAAAATAGGAAACTAGCGGCTATTATATCAACAGCCATGCAAATCAATCCCATACCAATCAATCCCTATATCAATGCACTCCTTAAATAGCTATGCCTTAAATAGATCCATGCAAATCAATCCCATACCAATCAATCCCTATATCAATGCACTCCGTAATACCCCCCCTCAAGTTGGAGCATGAAGATCCGAGATGCCCAACTTGTGAAGTAGATAATCAAACTGTTTCTTTCCCAAGGCCTTGGTAAAGATATCTGCCAATTGTTCTGTAGTAGAGACATACGAAGGAGAAATAAGACCCTCCTGAATTGCATCACGAATGAAATGACAATCCACCTCAATATGCTTTGTATGTTCGTGGTGAACAAGATTGTGAGCAATATGAAAAGCAGACTGGCTATCATAGAACACAGGAATGGCTCTTGGATGATGCACTCCGAGACTCAACAACAAAGCCTTTAACCACTTCAACTCACAAGTAATAGCGGCCATAGAACGATACAAAGCTTTCGTAGAGGAGCGAGAAACGGTGGGTTGCTTCTTAGTTTTCCAGGAAATAGGTGATTGACCAAGAAAGACTATCCAACCTGTGAGAGACCGGCGAGTGAGGACATGCGACCCAATCGGAATCACACCAGCCTGGTAAAGACAAGTCACTATCTAAACGAAGTAATATTCCCTGGCCTGGGGCACCGTTCAAATAACGAACAACTCGGATGGCTGCGTCCCAATGCTCCTGCTTAGGATGTTGCATAAATTGAGATAAAACATGAACAGAGTAAGATAAATTTGGACGCGTGACAGCCAAATAGATGAGACGACCCATCAATTGCCTATAGGATTCAGGCTCCGCAAGCAAGTCTCCTTTAGCATGTGCAAGTCTATGATTTTGTTCGATTGGAGAACCAGCTGGTTTGGCTCCTAATAAACCAACCTCAGATATAATATCAAGGGTGTACTTGCATTGACACAAGAACAAACCGTGAGGACTGCGAGCAACCTCAATACCCAAAAAATATTTCAGCATGCCGAGATCCTTCATATGAAAACAGTTACTGAGATAGGCCTTAAATACATTCAATGCACCGGAATCGTTACCAGAAATGATTAAATCATCAACATAAACAAGCACATTAATCTGCACAGTACCCCTGGTATATGTGAAAAGAGAATAATCGGAATAAGATTGGAGAAAACCATAGCTTTTCAAAGCCGAAGCCAGCTTTGCAAACCAACAATGAGGAGCCTCTCTCAAGCCATACAAAGATTTCTGAAGCCTACACACTGTGCCAGGATCAGAAGTTTTAAACCCAGGAGGAAGTTTCATATACACCTCCTCATGAAGGTCACCGTGCAGAAAAGCATTGTGAACATTCATTTGATGAAGCTCCCAATTCTTTGATGCAGCAATGGACAAGAAAGCTCGGATAATTACCATTTTTGCTACTGGAGCAAAAGTCTCATTATAATCAATCCCTTCAATCTGATGATTCCCAAAGACAACTAACCATGCCTTCAATCTCTCAATGGTACCATCATAGTGATACTTGATCTTGTAAACCCATTTACTACCAAGAGCCTTCTTTCCAAGGGGAAGAGAGGCCATAGTCCATGTACCATTATCTTCCAAATCCCGGATCTCCTTTTGCATAGCACTATGCCAACCCGCATCTTTCACAGCCTCCTTGAAAGAATGTGGCTCTACCCCGGCAGTTATAGCTGCAAGAAAATTTCGATGTTTCGCAGTAATTTGTCACAATTAACATAATGTGCTATAGGAAAAGGCGAACCTGAGGGAGGATAGGAAGCGGGTGATGAGGGAGATGGACTTTTCTTAATCACTGTATGTGTCACAAAATCCTTCAATTTGGAGGAAGGAATTTTAGTTCTCATACCTCGACCCATAGTAGAAGCATGAGAATCAGTGGAAACAGAAGGAGAGTCTTGCGAATCATTACCAGACGAGATAGCCACATCCACTGAGGCAAAAGGCAACTGTGTTGGTGGTGGCGTAGAGGAACGGGGCTCACCAATAGCCTCGGTTATGTTTCCTTGCGCCCCACCCTCATCCACAAAATTAAAATCTGGCACAAAAGGTTCAGCATCCAAGGTTTCAAGAGAGACGGCCATAGGAGGTTTATCGTCCAAATAGGAAAAATTGTCTTCATAGAAACGAACATCCCTAGAGGCGAAAAAAATCTTGTTGTCCTAATCATATAACAACAACCCTTTTTTCCAAAAGGATAACCAACAAAAACACACTTTCTACTACGACTCGCAAGCTTATCACCTTTTGCTCTTTGATTATGAGCAAAAGCACAAACAACCAAATATACGCAAGTCATCATACGAGGGTGGGGAGCCAAACAAAATATCATATGGAGTTTTATTATGAAGCACACTAGAGGGAGTTTTATTAATAAAATGTGCCGCAACTAAAACACACTCCCCCCAAAATAAAATTGGCAAATTCCCTTGAAAACACAAAGCACGAGCAACATTTAAAATTTGTTGATGTTTTCTATCCACTCGCCCATTTTGTTGAGGTGTGCCAACACAAAAGGTGTGGAATAAAATGTCATTAGCCAAAAAATAGTTCTTTATACTATTAAATTCAGTACCATTATCACTCCGCACTATCTTGATTTTTTGTGAAAATTGGCGCTCAATCATATTACAAAAGGACGTAAAACATCTAAAAACCTATGTTTTATCAACCAATAAATAGACCCATACGACACGAAAAAAATCATCAACTAAAGTAAAAAAATAGCTTGCTCCACACGATGACGGAGTATTATAAGGACCTCATAAATCACAATGTATTAATTCAAAAATTCTTGATGCTTTGTTGGTACTCAAAGAAAAAGACTCTCTAGACTGCTTAGCACAATGACAAACTTCACATGCTTTATTCAAATGTTCCTTACCACAACTAATAAAAGGAAGCGATTTTACGACTTTCTCGGAAGGATGTCCCAAACGCTTATGCCATAGATCTACCGAAGATGATCCCACAACCAATGCTGCTTGAACGCTTGACACCCACCGAAGATAATAAAGTCCATCCCTTCTTTCACCCGTTCCAATCAGTTCCCTCGAATGTAGGTCCTATATAGCACACATGTGAGATGAAAATTGGACAAAACATTTCATATCATCATCAAGTTGCGAAACCGAAATTAAATTGCAATGTAATTTGGGAACATAAAGAACATTATTAAGATAAATTTTGTCCGTTAGTTTCACATTGCCTTGCTTAGTTGCAACAACACTTTATCCATTGGAAGGCCCACAGGACAAGCAATCACATCTTGAATGTCAGTCCCAAAAAAAATATTTCCCGTGACATAATTAGAAGCACCAGTGTCAATTATCCAAGATGTATTATCAAACTTACCATTCAACCGATTTATTGGAGTTTGAGGATTACCAAATGCTGCAACCAACGCTTGCCACTGCACGGCACTAAAACCAGGTAGAGCCGCATTTGTAGCAGAGGAAGATGATGCACTGATCGGACCATCAGTGGTTGGTGCAACCGTAGCATGTGCGCAAGCTCCCCCTCGACCCCGACTAGCATCAATCTTCGCCTCTGTTTTCGTAATCGCTAGTGATGGTGTTCCATCGGTGGTGGTCATTATTGTGATATTTTAGGTGTTGGCTCTGACACCATGATAATATTTGGGTAATTCTTATTGATTTTTATTGATCCTTGATCTTCATAGAAGAAGATATATATATATATACACAATACAGAGAAGAACCAAAATAGGAAACTAGTTGCTATTATATCAACAACCATGCAAAACAGGAAACTAGTGGCTATTATATCGACAGCCATGCAAATCAATCCCATACCAATCAATCCCTATATCAATGCATTCCTTAAATAGCTATGCCTTAAATAGATCCATGCAAATCAATCCCTATATCAATGCACTCCGTAATAGATGATCACTTGGATTACTTGTAATGTTATACTGGAGCAAGTTGTCAATTGCAAGTAGAACTCCCAAAATTTATGCCAGTTGAGAGTTGGGGAATGAAGTAAAGAACAACAGTATCCATGTTTCATCTCATTTAATCAAAACACAAGGATATATACAATGGTACAGTTCTCTTATATGTTATTCAAATATTATTTTGAAGGTGAATGCATTCCCTATAACCATCATGTTTGGCATGTGCTCTATTTTCCTTTTCATGGCTTCAATTTTGCAAAGGCGGCTGATGGTTGTTGCTGACTCTCATAGATCAAGTAAGTCAAAGTTAATTTTTTTCTTATAATCTGTGAACTAGAAGAACCTTCTGATTATAATTCTGAATTGTTTAGATCTTTTTATGACCTTCAAATGAATTAATTTTGGCTTTCAAGCCTTTCCTACCTCTTTTACCCGGTAGTTCCCTTTAAATTTGATGCCGAACTCCTTTTAGTACGGATTGTATCCCCAAAGCCACCCCTGTAGGTTTATTCAGTTCTTTTAACTCCAATAACTAACTCTGGTCCTTGATTGATCATGACCTTTATTCCCTATTACATGTGTGACGAAAAAGATGGTGTGATTTAAATGCATTTCCTCTCTAGACTGTTTGTATGAGAGCAAGAGTATGACTGCAAAATGGAGTGATTTAAATGCAAAATTTCCCTAGATTGTGTGTGCACGTGTGTGTGTGTGTGTGTGTGTGTGTGTGTGTGAGAGAGAGAGAGAGAGAGAGAGAGAGAGAGAGAGAGAGAGAGAGAGAAGTTTTTTATTATAATGGTGTGGCATTTTTACTATAATCTGTGATCTCGAAGAATTTATAATTATGGGTAGAAGAAGTTTTACCCATATAGATAAGGGGTTGACATTTGTTTTCTTTTCCTTCTTGCCGTTACAAATACTGATATGGATAATGCAGATGCTAGTCAGATATTATTGAAATACTTAGGTTTTAGAAAGGGGGCAATTAGAGCTGGCATGGGTTTTGGCATATTCGAGTTTGTTTTTATTTTGCTGATAGGGACATGAATACAGTTATTGCTCATATAAATCAGATTCAATTTCAGATTAAATGCAGATATTCATCGGATAATAGTAGATGCTACCGAGGTTTAGTGAGAAAACGAGTTTTTATAAAAAGTTTATTCCATGTTTTAACATGAAGTACAATAAAATTTAAAGTTTCACTGATTATTAAATATATTGGTACACACTGATATACTAAATAAACCTTTAATGTTTGTGTTGTACAAAATAGTTGGATATGTATTTGTGATTCCAATATTTCGGAATGTTTAGCAATATCCTAATCTGCATCTGTTCAAATTGAGGCATATTAATTGAACTACAAATTATATTGCATATTAATTGAACTAAAAAATAAATTCAGGTCATATTTCATATCCGCTTGCACCCGCTACATGTAGATCATCCTGAATAGAGAAGATTTTACATCTGAGTCATGAAGGTTGGTTGGTGTTTTAGAATTAGAACAGTATAGAAGGGTTTTTCCCACTAGTTATCAAATTCTGTTAAATATGTACTCATAATTGAACCGAATTATGCGGCACTAAGCAATCATAGAATAGCCTGACTTTTTTTGGGGGCAAAATGAAGGGCCGGCATGCTTTGTAAGAGCATTAGCCCGAAAATAAGAAAACAAGCAATTACGAAGCAGGGTGGGAATTACAATAGATTTCCACACCCTGAATAAAGAAAAAGAAAAGGCCGTAGAGGCCAAATTATGTGCTTCCCAATTAAAATCTCGACTAAGGAAATCCACTTGGATGCATGGGGTATGTTAGTTGAAGCTAAATTCAACAAATTAACAGCCGACAACGAGTCACTCCGAATATTCAAGCCCACATTTGTCGAAGCCCATACGATGATGGCTTCTAAAGTGCGCATCAACTAAGCAATTGATGGGTCTAAAGTATTTTGACACCCTGTAGCCATGAGCGAAACAAACAAACCCCTAAGGAACGAACTGACCTCTAATTCCTGCCGCGCAATGAATAATGATAGGAATCATTTGATGGGCTGGTTGTGCTTGTTGTGGGGCTGGTTGTGCTTGTTGTGGGGGTGTTGAGTTGAATGGTTGTATAAGGTGGGACGTGGTGTTGAGTATCCTGGAGGATGAGTTTGCTGAAATTCATAATGCTCGGAAGGCGATGAAGCTCGGGATGTTGCGAAAGAGCTCGTCACACTTGCTTTCCAAATGCACCATGCAAGGTTGAGATACTTTGCAGTTGTTTTTCCTTTCACGGGAGGTTTCGGATTGAGCCAAAAGATTTGTCCGTTCCTCATTTTAGATAATTGTAGGAGTAACGGTAATGTAACCTAGGCAGAAGCGCGTGAACTCGCTATTAAAAAGCATGTGTTCTATTGTTTTTACCTCTATACCACAAAGGGGACAATCACCATAGCTCGTCAAGCCCAAATTCAATCTCTTAGAGTTTGTGAATAAAGCTGAAGATGCCGCTCTCCAGATAAAGTGTTGGACTAGTGGTATAATGTTTATTGTGTTCCACAAAGCTTGGATGGTGCTTAGATGTTCGTTGCTGTGGTTATGGGGGTTTGGGTTTCCTAAAATAGAATTATAAAAAGATGTAGCAGAATGTTGACCATTTTGCGCCGGGTCTCATACATGAAAGTATGGTCTGCCTTGGTCGGCGCAGTCACAGCTATGATTGTACGGGCAGTTGCAGGATCAAAAGAGGGCATGAATAAGTTGTAATTTCCAGTATCACCTTGAATTATCTATTAAGCCTGGTATGAATATTTGCAAGTGTACAAAATCGCAACAAGTAATATAGTAGTGAATAGAGTGTCGAACCCACAGAGACTAGATATTTTATTGAGTACCGATATCACTAGATGAATCACTATTTGGAAGATCGAAATTAATAAAGAATAAAACAACTAAATTAAATTAATCTAAAAGTCTAACTAACTAAATTAATGGAGAGGGAGCGGAGTCTAAAAATTGTAATTTGTTAATGGCGAAAATTATTTCTAGGGCTTTTGACTTCACCTAGTTCATCCCACACAATTTATAATTCCTAAAAATATTATATTTCCAAGTTGTAGGCCGAAATCCCCAAATTATTCAATGCTTTCTCTCGAACAACACCAAAAATATCTCCAACTAACAGTTTGACATATCTCTATGCAAATTTAATTAATCAAAGACTCATTAAGTTCTGTGGATTTCTTAGCGGTCACATTAATCGCGGTAAATTATCTCTAATTTCGCTCAATCAATGGTGTTTAATTTTTATTGTTCTAAATCACAAATTACCTCTCGGTCTCTCCATGATCCAAAAATCAAACAAAAATTGGCCAAATAATTGTAAGCATTAAGCACAAAAATTAAACACACAACCATGAGAAAATAGAAAAATATGGAATTAAAAATTGTGTTATCAAAACTAGGCTACATCTAAACCCTAGAAAAATAAAATTAGTTCATAGTAAAATTGTAATTAACAAATTTGTTCATGGATTGCATTATAAAAATTAGAGAGAGAAAATAGATACAAAAATAGACTGTTTTGTAATAAAAAATTGCAAACCGAACGGTCTTGAAAATTGTGCCCAAAACAATAAGCGTAGTCTTCTCTCTTTCTGTCTTGGAGTCGTATCGGAGAATGCGCCAGAGCCACCTTGGAACCCGAGCCCTGTCGTTGTCGCCACGTCACCTGGAGCCACGCGCTGAGCACAGAACTGCTATAGTGAAATGTCACTTCAAGCAATAGTGTCGACGCCTGCTGTCGCAGCAACACAGAGCTTGGTCTGCTTCGATCCGCTGTGTTATTTTTCGGTGTTCGGTGTGCTGTTATTTTGTCCTTTCTGCCCTTGAGTTCAGCGCCGACACTTGATTGCTTCGATTTGCTGTATGCTGTTCTACTCCCACGCCAAATCCTCTCTCTGTATCGTTCTCTCTCCCTTTTTCTCTTTTCTTTTCCTCTTGGGTTCCGTTCTTTTGTGTTGGGAACCGCTCCGTTCTGAGTAGGTATCTTCGTTCAACGCTTTTCAGTCATCCGCTTCTCTCCCCCTTTTGTTCGCTGAGTTCTTGTTGTATTTATAGGAGTTGTAGACCAATTGTAGGCTATCTTGTTGTATTTATAGGAGTTGTAGACCAATTGTAGGCTAGGATTTGGATATATCCTGCAAAATAAAAATCAGAATTTAAAATAAATATTTAAATTTAAATAAATTAGATGAACTTAAAAAAATATACCTAATTTTTATTTATTGCCTTATCAAAATCCATTTAAATTTATTTATTGTTTTCACACCCTATTGACAATTAAAATTGTATTTTGCTCCTCATATTGTCAATTTGTAAAATATAAAATTCAACAAATCAATAAAAATAATAAATTAATAGTTTTGCATTGTTTGTTGATTTTTATAAAAAATAATCATTTTTTGCATCAAAAATCTTATTTCTTTAAAAATAATCAATTACTTGAAATCTTATGGAAATAAGACGAATTAAGCACAATATAAACGAAAACAAGCAATTTTAATGGGTAATGAGTACAAATATTTGTATGGAAATTAGACACATCAAATACCCCCAAACTTAAGATTTTGCTTGTCTTCAAGCAAAAAGTAAAATCAATAATAAGGGAAAAATAATCAAGAGTCGACTCAACCCATTACACTAAGAGATCTTATCATGTAAGCATCAAAAATTTAAAATATAAACAATCGCAAATAAAGTAAAACCAAGCATACCCACTTTCTCCAGTGCAATTATTTATTCATAATTCCCAACCCAATCGCATGTGTCATGTAATTAATGTAATTATAGTATGTAACAACTCTATCTGTGATTATCCCTTCTCACTACTACAAACCGAGTAGCAAACTAGAGTTTTTTTTTTTTTTCTTAAACACTTCTCTAAGTTGTCACTTGCCTTTTGACGCGAATGCAAATCATTTGTGATGAATTCACCCGGTTACTCAACAAGTCACAAACTTAAAGTCCTTTGCATACTCATATTTCAAGTTGCCGTTTGACGTAAAAGTAAACATTTGTGATGAATACCCCTAGTTACTAAGCAACTCAAAAAATTGGAGTAGGTTGACTTTATTCATAATTATTATTATTATTATTTTTATTACTCTATTTACTTAAACTCTGTTTAGGACTAGATCAAAGGAGATAATCACAAGAAAAAGCATCGCATTTGTCTTTTATGTATAATCGCATGACTCACACAATTTTGTAAGGAATTTTGAAACTCAATAATCCTAAAGTAAATAAGTATGCTTACTCTTGCTTTATAAGCAATTGTCTATCCCAAAAAAAATTATTTCAATGCTTATCTCAATGAAGAACTCAAAAGTGTAATGGTGAGCTTAATTGAAATCCTTTTAAATTTTGTTTTTTTTTTTTTTTTTTTTTTTTAATATTAAATTTGTAAACCTTCCCCCCCAAACTTGAATATCACATTGTTCTCATTGGGAAAGAAAAAGATAAACAAAAAGAATGCAAAAAGTTTAGAATTTCTCCCCTGATTTGTCTTTAAATTTCTGTACGCGCGGCGTTCACTATTTTGGCGATATCTAGTGCTGTAGATGTCCAAATGGGCTGGAGTTTTTTTTGCTGGAAAGCTAAGACGATAGGCTACAACTTTTCTTAGAATAATTTTTCCAGATTCTGACTCCATACTGCTAAAAAACAGCCATCAATAAAGGCGTACAAAACAGCTCCGCCTGGCGACTTCAACATTTATGCAATCCTGCAGAAATAAAATAAAAATTTTAATTTAAATAAACTAAAAGAAAAATCTAATCTAAATGCAGTAAAAGAAAACATGGGTTGCCTCCCAAGAAGCGCTAAATTTTAAGTCTTCAGCCAGACATGGGGGTGAGATGGTTAAGTAACGCCAAGATCCAACAACATCAACACATCCTTTCTAATTTTTCTCTTCTGATGTGGATCAGGTTCAAGCTCTAATTTGAGGCGTTTTCTTCGTGATGATGATGTCTTTGATTCCCCCACCTCTTTGAATTTATGCTGCGAAAATGAATAAATAGAGGGTGCAGCATCCAAATACATAACATTTTCAAAAATATTTTCTTTTTCAGTTTCAAATGTTGCTGCATTTGTTGGACATACTTCGATTGGCAACTTTTCAATTTCAACCTTATGTTTCTCGCCCACAATTATATCAATTTTACTTACTTGAAAGCATGACTGTTCTTCTGGAGAAAATTTTATGGAATTAAAAATATCAAAAGTTACTTGCTCATGCTGAATTTGTTCCTCCATAATTTGTTCAATCTCATTTTGCTCTTCAACCACAATTTGTTCGCCATTTTTTTCTTGTGGTTGCTCAATTGTCCTCCCGCTGCTTATAGTTATTGCTTTGACCTCTTCCGTGGGGTTGACAACTATGTTGCTTGATAATGTTCCTGCAGTTTTTTCATTAATAGTATTTGAAATTTGACTAATTTGTACCTCATGATTTTGTATGGAAACCGAAGATGAATTTGCAACATTTTGAATTGCCAATTCTGCCTTTTGTATGTACTGATCTGTCTTTTGTATGTATTGGTCTAACTTCTGCATGTGTTGCATGAACACTTCTTCTAATGTTGGCTTCTTTTCTCGCTGTGAAAAATTTTGAGGCGGTATAACTGCTCCTTGATTGTTGTTCCATAAAAAATTCGGGGTGTTTCTCCATTCTGAATTGTATGTGTTTGCATAGTGATTATTTTGCATTTTAAAATTTGACACAAAATTTTCATGTTCGGCATTGGATGGAGCAAAAGGGTTCCCCACTTGGCAATCTGTGCTTGAATGATTTCCTGCACAAAGATTACAAATCATATTAGAATTAAAATTCATATTTTCTACTTGTTTAGATAAAATATCATTTTTTGCATTTAAAGTAAAAAAATGATCAAGTTCAAAAACTCCAGGCACTTTTCTTGGCATTGTTCTCTCTGAAGACCACTGGTAATTATTTGATACCATCTCCTCTAAAAGATCATAGGCTGCTGTGTAAGTTTTGCTCATAAGTGCACCACCAGCTGCTGCGTCAACCATAGATCTATGTGTAGCTCCTAAACCATTATAGAATGTTTGCATTTGCAGCCATTTCGGTAGTTCATGATGAGGACACTTTCTTAATAACTCTTTATATCTTTCCCATGCATCATACAAAGACTCGGTTGCAAATTGAGTAAATGTGCAAATATCATTTCTTAGCTTTACTGTCTTTGCCAGCGGAAAATACTTGGCTAGAAATTTTTGTGCAAGTTCCTCCCAAGTAGTAATACTACCGGGTGGTAGATAAAGTAGCCAAGCCTTCGCCTTATCTCTCAGTGAAAAAGAAAAGAGTCAATCTGATTGCATCATCTGATACTCCGTTGTGTTTGAAAGTGTCACAAATTTCTAGAAAATTTGCAATGTGAGCGTAAGGATCCTCGTGTGGTAGTCCCCAAAATTGAACAGTCTGTTGAATCAATATAATCATCTCCGGTTCAATCTCAAAATCGTCAACTTCAATAACCGGCTTCTTTATGCTTGATTCATAAATCGAGGGCATAGCATAGTCTCTCAAAGGCCTATTTTCCTCGTTTGCCATGATAATTTTCTTGTATGTCCTGAAATGTAAGTACTTAAAAATAGAAAAACTAAAAAAATAAAATAAGCAAGTCAAAAGAAAATAAAGAGGTAAAATAATAATAAAATAAAAATAATTAAAAAAAAATCCAAACTAGTAATAATCTAGCAATTTTCAATATCAATAAAAGAATAACTAGTCCCCGGCAACGGCGCCAAAAACTTGGTGTGAATATTTGCAAGTGTACAAAATCGCAACATGTAATATAGTAGTGAATAGAGTGTCGAACCCACAGAGACTAGATATTTTATTGAGTACCGATATCACTAGATGAATCACTATTTGGAAGATCGAAATTAATAAAGAATAAAACAACTAAATTAAATTAATCTAAAAGTCTAACTAACTAAATTAATGGAGAGGGAGCGGAGTCTAAAAATTGTAATTTGTTAATGGCAAAAATTATTTCTAGGGCTTTTGACTTCACCTAGTTCATTCCACACAATTTATAATTCCTAAAAATATTATTTTTCCAAGTTGTAGGCCGAAATCCCCAAATTATTCAATGCTTTCTCTCGAACAACACCAAAAATATCTCCAACTAACAGTTTGACATATCTCTATGCAAATTTAATTAATCGAAGACTCATTAAGTTCTGTGGATTTCTTAGCGATCACATTAATCGTGGTAAATTATCTCTAATTTCGCTCAATCAATGGTGTTTAATTTTTATTGTTCTAAATCACAAATTACCTCTCGGTCTCTCCATGATCCAAAAATCAAACAAAAATTGGTCAAATAATTGTAAGCATTAAGCACAAAAATTAAACACACAACCATGAGAAAATAGAAAAATATGGAATTAAAAATTGTGTTCTCAAAACTAGGCTACATCTAAACCCTAGAAAAATAAAATTAGTTCATAGTAAAATTGTAATTAACAAATTTGTTCATGGATTGCATTATAAAAATTAGAGAGAGAAAATAGATAAAAAAATAGACTGTTTTGTAATAAAAAATTGCAAACCGAACGGTCTTGAAAATTGTGCCCAAAACAATAAGGGTAGTCTTCTCTCTTTCTGTCTTGGAGTCGTATCGGAGAATGCGCCAGAGCCACCTTGGAACCCGAGCCCTGTCGTTGTCGCCACGTCACCTGGAGCCACGCGCTGAGCACAGAACTGCTACAGTGAAATGTCACTTCAAGCAACAGTGCCGACGCTTGCTGTCGCAGCAACACAGAGCTCGGTCTGCTTCGATCCGCTGTGTTATTTTTCGGTGTTCGGTGTGCTGTTATTTTGTCCTTTCTGCCCTTGAGTTCAGCGCCGACACTTGATTGCTTCGATTTGCTGTATGTTGTTCTACTCCCACGCCAAATCCTCTCTCTGTATCGTTCTCTCTCCCTTTTTCTCCTTTCTTTTCCTCTTGGGTTCCATTCTTTTGTGTTGGGAACCGCTCCGTTCTGAGTAGGTATCTTCGTTCAGCGCTTTTCAGTCATTCGGTTCTCTCCCCCTTTTGTTCGCTGAGTTCTTGTTGTATTTATAGGAGTTGTAGACCAATTGTAGGCTAGGATTTGGATATATCCTGCAAAATAAAAATCAGAATTTAAAATAAATATTTAAATTTAAATAAATTAGATGAACTTAAAAAAATATACCTAATTTTTATTTATTGCCTTATCAAAATCCATTTAAATTTATTTATTCTTTTTACACCCTATTGACAATTAAAATTGTATTTTGCTCCTCATATTGTCAATTTGTAAAATATAAAATTCAACAAATCAATAAAAATAATAAATTAATAGTTTTGCATTGTTTGTTGATTTTTATCAAAAATAATCACTTTTTGCATCAAAAATCTTATTTCTTTAAAAATAATCAATTACTTGAAATCTTATGGAAATAAGACGAATTAAGCACAATATAAACGAAAACAAGCAATTTTAATGGGTAATGAGTTCAAATATTTGTATGGAAATTAGACACATCAAAGCCCAACACTTTAGAGAAGTTTTCATCCCAACCTTGTGGTTTAAGGATCCAATCCCATATGGATGGGATATTTGGGTTTCCAAGGTACATAGTATTTGGGCTCATAATAGGGACATTGAGTAAATTTGCCAAATAAGTTATGGGCTAGTCCTTTACTAAAATAAATACTAGCATGTAATCTTTGTCTGGATAATTCCCATCCATATGCTGTACGTATATTTTTTCTTCTCGGTTATCATTTTGGTTGTGGCTTCTCCAAAGATGAAGAGGTCGTCACCAAACATCATGTGTGTGATCATTGGCGCTTGGTAGTTTATTAGAATTTTACGATAATTTTTCTCCACCACTTGATTAATGAGAGACGGGAGAGAGTCTCCGATGCAAGAATCTCTACTACTATAATGGGAGAAGGCCTTAGTGTAATTTGTCCTTCTACCAACCCGTGCAGCGCACGTGTTGGGTTGTGGACTAACTTTGGTAAATATTTTCGGCAGTGGACCAGTTTGGTAAATATTTCCGAAAGTGGATCAGTTTGGAAATTATTTTCTTTTTACCCTTTTCATTATCCCTTCAATGGACTAACTTTGGTAAATATTTTCGACAGTGGATCAGTTTGGTAAATATTTCCGGAAGTGGATCAGTTTGGAAATTATTTTCTTTTTACCCTTTTCATTATCCCTTCAATTTTTTCCACGTGCACGTGTGCACGTGTATAATACTATAAATAAATAGGGGGATAAGGAACAACCTTGTCTCAGTCCACTGACAACACAAAAAACCCATCACAAATTTTCCCCGATTTTGACTGAAATTGAGATGAAAGATGCACAATTCATGACGAGTTGAGATACATGTAGCTAAACATGTACCTTTTGAACATTTTTGCTTGAAAGTCCATTCCACCCAGTCGTAAGTTGTGGTCGTGCCATCCTCAAGGCGAAGAATCTTTTTGAGTGACTTTTATTGGTCTTTTCATAAAGTGGACAAGTTTTTCAGCTATCGCATGGTTATCCAAAATTTGTCCACATTGCACAAATGCACTTTAATTGTGGAAAACCAGATCCGGTAGGAAGGTTTTCATTCAATTGGCAATGATTTTTTAAATAACTTTATAGATGATGCCCAGTTGGTCTGTAGTTGGCCTGTTGGTCTGTAGTTGGCCTGTAGTTGGCCTTTGTAGCATGAACAAAGCTAACAAGTACCCGTTTTGGAATAAGAGTCAAAATTGTATTGTTGAGATTATTGGGCATGGACCTGGTTGAGAAAAAGGTAGAGATCGTCTTCATAACATCGGGCTTCGTTGTACTTCAGCAATTTTGGTAGAGTAAGGCAGTGAGATCGTCCAGCCCAGGCGCTTTGCATGGATGGAAACCCTTTGATATTTTTGAAAACTTCTTCATCAATGGGAATATTAGACATGGAATTACTAATATCCGGACTAAAGAAGTAAGAGTTAGAATAGGAATTACCGGGGTTGACGACGATTGGAAAATTCCTTTAAAATAATCCAGAACTTCTTGCGGATTCTCTCGTGGATTGGACCCAACTCCCCCCATTTGTGTTAACACCATAAATATAATTTTTCCTTTTTCTTATCCACTTGGAAAAACCTGGTATTTTTGCCCCCATCATTAAGCCAAGTCTGCTTGGCTCATTGTGCCCAAAACCTCACCTTTGTCTAATATAGTTGATTAGAGAAATCTGATCTTAGTTAGGATTGCCTGAGTTGGATGTGATGCTTGATGTTGTAATAATATTGAGTTATTGACTTAGCATCTTTAACGCGTTCTTTAAGATTTTGAATGGTTTGCTTGTTCCAGGGTACAATTTGTGATTTAAACGCCGCTACTTTGTAGTAGAATTGTGTCGACACCTCCCCAACAGTAGGAAATAATATCTTTGTAGACGGGGTGATTGTGTCAACAATTCTTCGAATTTGAAAGATTTACGGAAATTTCTAGCCTGTTGACGTTGTGTAGGATATCACTTCTAAATAAAGCTCTTAATACCCGGTGGATTTATAATACCAGGCATTGGGGTTTATTTTTAGGCAGGGTTTCATGTTTTCAGTGGCCCCAGACTAAGCCATTGTTAATTAAACCAGGAAAACCTTCAGAAGACTTGCAGTTGGGTGTTTAAAGCTTTCAGACATTCCCCATCTTTGAACAGTTAAATTCAATATAGCCTTTTTGTTTGTAGTTATTATTTACTATAAATTTTGTTGGGAACACGAGTCGAAGCTGTTCCAAAGGGTTGACATATAAGCCATACTGAGTAAAGGACAATAAATTGATTGAGAAAGATCAGGTTGTTTCGAAGCGTAGAAGCGTAGGGTCCAGAGTGGAAGGCTTTTTTATTTCCTGTCTTATCAAGGTAGTTCTTCAGTGCAGTATTCTTTTCGGGGAGGTTCTGAATCTGAACGTCTTCCATGACTCGGATCGTCCTCCAGGGTGTCCCTCTTGACATCCCTTCCATCATGCAAAATATAAAGCATTTTTGTCTTTGCTTATTATGTGACATCTGGTATGATAAATTGTCATCCACATTCCCAATATCCCGTATTTAGAATTTAGATCCTTGTACAAAATTTTATATGACTGAGAAATAAGGCTACATTCCATAAACAATTAGAGTGCGTTTGGTTTGTTGTTTAGAAAACAGTTTTCTGAAAATATTTTGTGAAAACTGTTTTCTAAAAATAAGAGTGTAAAAGCTGTCTGTTTTCTGAAAACTGTTTTCTGAAAATGAGATTGTAAAACCTGTTTGAGTAAAAAAAATAGTCTGAATGCTGTTTTCTTAAAACTAGACGGTAAATTGCTGTTTAGTAATAATATATTTCGAAATACTTTTTTTTCTTCCGTTTTTTTCCAGTTTCGCAACTTTTTTTTCTTCAGTTTTCTTGAAAAGGAGCTTATGCAGGGTGTATGTTTAATGAATTTGCATTAGTTTTCTTATGAATTTTTTTTTTTTTTTTGCAGATAGAGACCCAAGTTCTACCAATATACGAACAAACAACGTGCTACAATATGGAAGTTTTCTTCGCTAGAAATTATTTTTGGTTTCTTCTTGGTATCTTCCCATCATTGGCAATCCTTCGACTCTGTAAAATTTTATTTGAATTGTGTAAGAGTCGGCTAATACAGCAATTGGACACAATATGCAAATTTTCAATAAATGTACAAAATATCCATTACAAATATGTGTTTGGTTACATTTATTTCACAATCTGCGATAGCCATCTAATGTGAATTCTACACTTAAACCTCTTACAAAGCAAAAAAAAAAAATAATAAATTCTCATCCATCAGTGTCCATCATATGCCTTTAGCAGCATCAGAACTCATCATATGAAGGTAATTGTACACTCTATCGACAGAGTACAAATTGAAACTGACAAAAAAATTGCAAAGAAGCCCGAAGCAGCCATTACATAAGTCCATCAGCTCCCACCATGTGTACAGTATAAACCATCGGTATGTAATAATCTCCCACCATGTTGTTAATAATATATAAACCATCAGTAGGTGATAAGCTCCCACCATGATGGGCAGCAATACTCAGCACAACACTGTATTAGATTGTGTACATTATAAACCATCAGTATGTGATAATCTCCCACCATGATGGACACCAATATATAAACCATCAGTAGGTGATAATCTCCCACCATGGTGGGCACCAATACTCAGCACAACATTGTATTAGATTGTCTACATTATAAACCATCAGTGGGTGACAATCTCCCACCATGATGGGCACCAATATATGAACCATCAGTAGGTGATAAGCTCCCACCATGATGGGCACCAATACTGAGCACAGCACTGTATTAGATTGTGTACATTATAAACCATCAGTATGTGATAATCTCCCACCATGATGGGCACCAATATATAAACCATCAGTATGTGATAATCTCCCACCATGATGAGCACCAATACTCAGCACAGCACTGTTTAGATTGTGTACTAATATATAAACCATCAGTATGTGATAATCTCCCACCATGATGGGCACCAATATATAAACCATAAGTAGGTGATAATCTCCCACCATGATGGGCACCAATACTCAGCACAGCACTGTATTAGATTGTGTACATTATAAACCATCAGTATGTGATAATCTCCCAGCATGATGGGCACCAATATATAAACCATCAGTAGGTGATAAGCTCCCACCATGATGGGCACCAATACTCAGCACAACACTGTATTAGATTGTGTACATTATAAACCATCAGTATGTGATAATCTCCCACCATGATGGGCACCAATATATAAACCATAAAAAGGTGATAAGCTCCCACCATGATGGGCACCAATACTCAGCACAACATTGTATTAGATTGTGTACATTATAAACCATCAGTATGTGATAATCTCCCACCATGATGGGCACCAATATATAAACCATCAGTAGGTGATAATCTCCCACCATGATGGGCATCAATACTCGCCACATTATTGTATCAGTTTGCGTACAATATAAACCATCAGTGGGTGATAATCTCCCATGCTGTTGTTACCAATATATAAACCATCAGTAGGTGATAATCTCCCACCATGTTGTTACTAATATATAAACCATCAGTAGGTGATAATCTCCCACCATGATGGCCACCAATACTCATCACAGCACTGTATTAGATTGTGTACAGTATAAACCATCAGTTTGTGATAATCTCCCACCATGTTGTTACTTATATATAAACCATCAGTAGGTAATAATCTCCCACCATGATGGGCATCAATACTCATCACAGCATTGTATTGGTTTGTGTACAGTATGGAAATTAAACCTAGTTAAACTCACGCTGCTTTCTCATATCACAGAAGAAGTCATCACAAACTAATATAAAATGCAAGCCTTACTTTCGTTTAAAGCAAACAACAATAATTACTCCAAAGAGTATTAAAGGATCAGAATGAAGCATCATCACTCCCAAATTTTGAAAGTGGGTAGTATCCGTTACAAAATTCATCATATCTATTGATTGTCTTATTTGTCAAATTCCAACATATTCTGATGGCTTCCTCAAATCTGTGATGAGTTATTCCGGTTTGGAGGAAGGTATCAGTTTAACTGGGTTTAATTTTCATTAGTGTACACAAACCAATACAATGCTGTCATGAGTATTGATGCCCATCATGGTGGGAGCTTATCACCTACTGATGGTTTATATATTGGTGCCCATCATGGTGGGAGATTATCACATACTGATGGTTTATAAGTACACAATCTAATACAGTGCTGTGCTGAGTATTGGTGCCCATCATGGTGGGAGATTATCACCTACTGATGGTTTATATATTAGTAACAACATTTCAGTGATGTAAAAAGTTGTCAGATACTCCAAATATAAGATAACAAGTGTAGGTTCAGAACAATGAATCAACAAGGTTGTCATTATCCCAAATAAGAACTGTAGGATCAGAATATAATATCGTCATATCCATATTTTGAATTCTAATAATCAATCACAAAATCCTCACAAATAATGTTATATAGGATCTGAATATATCTTCATCATATCCATATTTTGAATTCTAGTAATCAATCACAAAAGCCTCACAAATAATGTTATATAGGATCAGAATATAATATCGTCAAATCCATATTTTGAATTCTAGTAATCAATCACAAAACCCTCACAAATAATGTTATATAGGATCAGAATATATCTTCATCATATCCATATTTTGAATTCTAGTAATAAATCACAAAGGTCTCACAAATTATATTATATAGGATCAGAATATAACATCATCATATCCCTAATTGGCCGTAGCCTCAAAACATACTGTCATAGAACAACTGTTCAACCAAATCATCATGATTAGTGTAGAGCTGCAATTTTTAAAATTGCCACGCCAGCTACTACTAATGTCTTGTGCCCACCCCATCCTTTACTCATAGTTGAATACATCATTCATTGAGTCAGTATAATGCGAATATAAGATCATTAGATTGTTGTCTTCTAACGTTAAAATTAAAATAAATTCTGGATCAGAATATACCATATCCATCATTTCCAGAAACTCAGTGGCACATGATGGTCCCCCAACCTGCATGCATACAAATATTTCATCATATATCGCCTGCTTAATACATTAATGTACGTGATCATCAAATAGATGGGCTACAAATGAAAGGAAAGAACTTACCACCATATATTACAAGAACAGAAAGTAACCATTTCACAAGTACATGCTAATGCTTACATCAATGTCTAGCATTCCACATTGCCATAGCTAT
Source organism: Hemerocallis citrina (assembly GCA_017893485.1). Classification (NCBI taxonomy): domain Eukaryota; kingdom Viridiplantae; phylum Streptophyta; class Magnoliopsida; order Asparagales; family Asphodelaceae; genus Hemerocallis; species Hemerocallis citrina. The sequence goes on along the minus strand of CM030366.1, from coordinate 178,478,102 downwards.
TTGATCTCTTTTATTATTCATGCGATTCAACTGGGAAGATGACATATCCAAAGGTTGAGATGTGGAAGCATTCTCTTGATTGTGTAGGTGATTATTTTGTTCTTCTTCTATATCTGAAAACAATGAATCATCGGCAGAATACCTACGTATAAAATTATGAACTGCACAACATGCTGGTACCATCATAACTTGTCTTGTGTAGAAGTAATTGAGCATAGACTTGAATATGGCAAATCTTTTTTTGAATACTCCAAAGGTTCGTTCTATTACATTTCGTAGCCTAGCATGATGTTTGTTGAAAAGTTGCTTATATTGGGTGGGTGCATGGTTAGGGCCTTGGAAATCCTGCAAATGATATGGCTCCCCGCGGTAGGGAGCTAAGAACCCTGGCATGTTTGTGTACCCACAATCTACTAAGTAGTACTTATCATCGGGCGGGATTGGCAAGAATCTTTTTGTTAATGCACTATGTATTATGCGGGAGTCATTAGCGCTTCCTTCCCAACCCGCATAAACAAAAGTGAACATCATGTCAAAATCACAAATTGTCAGCACATTTTGACATATATCACCTTTTCGACCACGACAACTGTTTTGTCAGCTAGCGGGTACGGTAGCAGGTATTAAGGTACCATCGGCAGCACCAATAGCTCCCTACATTATTGAAGAAGAAAGCTACTACTTTATTGAACACATTTGAAACATTAGAATAAACGGCTTTAAACATGAAATGCACAAAATACCTTAAACCATGGATAGAAATCTGGGGAACCCCTGATCTTATCATGTACATGTTCCGTGTCTGGGTGTTTAATAAGAACTGTTGATGCTCTTACCAAACCTTTCAACACGTCAGTGAAATGTCTTTGAATTGTTTCCAATGAATGGTCAAACCGACCACAGGCAAGCCTCATTCTATTACTGTGAGCGACAATGAACAAAAAAATTGCAACACTTTCATGATGAGATATACGCCTTTTTTGTATTTGCTCGGGCGTTTCCTGAAGATAGTTGCCATTTATTATAAATTGACACAAAGCCATAAAACAGTCCTTATTCATACGAAACACCCAAAAGAATTTGGCTGGTGGACCGTCTAAGACTTCTTGTAGGTATTCACGACCTGATAGTTTGGACGTGGAATTGGGACTTTTATTATTATAAAACTGTTCCATCTCTTGAAGAAAGAACAAGTCCTCAAGATTGGATTCATCAGAACTTGACGACGTGTTACTTGAAGAGTCCATCAGTATGGTAGCAAGTGCAATAGTACAGAACACTGTAAAAATTAGAATACATTTGCATAAAGAATACTTCTAATTTTAAATACTCTACGAATATATTGGATGTCATATAAATAATAACAACAACCCATAGAATTGAAACATATGCATTCCCAAACAGCAAGAATGTAGGAAAATGAGTGCAGCAGAAATTAAAACCGTTACCGTAGCAAAGCAAACTCATTGTGCCATTACATAATCACCCAACTATTAATACAGAAATATGTCAATAAACTGCTACAGTTAAATAATACATAATGAATTTTGATCAAATTTAATAAATAAGATTTATTTTTTCACAAGAGTTTTTAACCACCTTACTCTCCACTCCGGATTCATTAGACTAAAGCTTCTACGCCAATTAGGGTTATGAATTATGTTGTCCATTGCCACAGCGATCATCTCATCATCAAGGCCCTCCAAACCATTTAGTATGAACATGGCATTGTCAATGGACGACTGATCGTCTGGGACGAAGCGATCAAGATTGGTGGCCTTCTTCTTATAATATTCTGCTTTAGCAATGGACTTTTCAGCATTGGCCTCAACAGCAACATCCATTCTTGAGCTTTTTGTTGCTCGACCACTAGACCTACCAGAGCGTCTCTTATGAGACCCCGACCCCGTAAACATTGGTTCGTAATCATCATCATCATCCAAATTTACATGTGGTGCATTGGGGGGAGTGGGGTGGGCGAACTCAAATTGACCCTTTGTTCCTCATCGAGGTCATACACCCTTTGAGATGAAGCCCTAGAAAGTAAACCCTCGGCAGTAGAATCAGCAAAAATTTTGGTCAACACATCATAGTTGGCCAAACCCTTCGTTTTGAATTCGGAAGCTTTAGGGTGTGCCTATTTATAAATTATTGTGTTGTTAGTTTACAACTATAAAAGTCAATAATAAGTATATTACGATCATAATCCCACAGTAGCATTAAAAAAAAATTTATATGTGAACCTTGACATATGCCTGCCAAACAACGGGATCGCAAGTCTCTGTCTGATTCTCTTCATCCCAACCCATACCGCTTTGATTCTTCAAATCGTGAAAAGCTTTCCACTGCATCTTAAGTCGTCCATATTTTTCTTTTATTTGTTTAAGCGTGTATGCACGATTACATTGTTGGTTCAAAGAAGCCATCAATTGAGACCATTGTCTTGCATCAAATTTCGCACTTTTCAAACTATTTCGATCAACCTCGGCCTCCATCATCTCAATAAATGTACGCACATTAATTGCTGGCCAAAGCCCAAGATCACTATCCATCTCAATCTCCTTTTCCTTAACGATCAATATAAAATAACAATCATCAATTGGTAAACATTAACAGTGAACAGTATTAATTTGAGGTCACTATAACAATTGTAGATGATGTGTACTATCCACCTCCACTTCAATCGAAATCAAAGTAAAAAAAACAAACTCCATTTACAATTCAGCCACCACCATTAATCCTGTCTACTTGAAATATCCAATTTCAACTACTAACAAAAGTGACGTCGACCGTAGGGTGAAAACCCCTCATTCCGAAATTCAATTCAGCACAAAAATAGGTCTCCATTCAGTATAGGCCCAGTATTAAAAGAAAATAATTTTTTTTCCCGGATCGGGAATAAACAAATCAGTACTCAAGATCTCCAAATCATAGCAAACCCAGAAAAAAAAACTATTTTGGTCCCTCAATTCGTCAGTCCGTCCATAAAATTAACACCAAAAAAGAAATTTTTATGAAGCAAATGTGAAAATAACGACCGAATACCATAACAGAAGCAAAAAAATGAATAGATTTGAAACATACCTTGGATTGCTGGTTTTCAAACCTGAAGAAGTTGTCTCAGACAGATTCCCTCGATCGGCATCTGATTCTAGAACTGCGTTGTCGAATAGACCTTCTTGCAAAAGCAGATCTGGTCTCACAGACCATGAATCGAGCGTCGTGCGGGGTGAGAAGGGGCCCGAAGAGCGACACGCTATCGTGCGGGGTGAGAAGGGGTGAAAGAGGGCGTTAGGGTTTTCAGATCTAACGTGGGCATTAGGGTTTTTCAGATCTAACGTCGCCTGTCAGCGATGGCGAAGAGGGTGACGAGAGAGGTGACGAGTATGGGTGACGAGAGAGGAGGAGAAGTGGTGAATAGGAAGACTTCTGTCGACAGTGAGATGGAGATGGAAGAAGGGGAAAATGCAAAAGGGGAAAACAACCAAAAATATGTTTCCCCAAAATATGCACTGTACAAAATATAACCAAACGCTTTTTCAGAAAAAAAATTTCTGAAAATATTTCCAAAAAAGGTAACGAAACGCATTTAATCACTAGAAATTCTTCACTGCAATTTAAAAAACACAAGTTGAACATGTAAATAAACAAAGACCATCATCTTACCATTCCTCCACCTTTTCTAAAATCACAACTTCCAATTTGATCATATACATATATAATTTATCATCTTCATGTTTGCATTGTCGAATCAGTATAAATGCTTCTCCACCTGAGTTAACATGCTTGGATCGTAAATGATCCATATCTAGTCCAATGGTAAAACAGTTATTATTTTAGGATCAATACCTAACTGATAACTTCATAATTCTATATTTGGGCATTCATACCACAAAATTTGGGCCAGAGTATGTGCTCCCCCTCCTACCACAAGCGTAATATTTTCTCAAATTGTCGTCGCAACCACAGATTTGACATTTTATTTTGCAATACTGCACGAGTATATTTTCCTCCACTGCTAAGCTAACATAACGAAATAACTCTTGCAGGGTCTGAGGACTGGACATCATTAAAGGAGAGGAACTCCGAAGCAGAACCCCTGAATGTTTAATGATATATCAAAAAAAAGGCCAGTATACATCAGAAAATTACTCTCAGTTGCCATCATTTCCCTTGAGACACTGCAATTGGGTTGTCGTGATCAACACAAACATGCTTCCAATGAGAGGGGGAGTGATGAGTTCAGAAATGCAGTCAGCTTCAAGAACACCCAAAGTAAAATCTGCTCCGTGAAAGGGGGCTCTTTTGATTTTGATTTTTGTTCTAATTGTTAGTTCATGGAAAATCCTTCACGAGGTGCCTTGTCCCGAAATATTCAAACACCTCTTAGCTGTAATTAATAGACTATTGAACGGGTATCACATGATTCGTAATTTTTTTTAATTTTTTATCATCATTTTGAATATTAAGTAGGCATTTCGCCTTGAGCATCCTACAGGTATATAGAACATCGGCATCCAAGCTAACTGATATATAGTATTTATTTTTTACTTGTCTTTTCTACTTATTTGGTACGAGTTTAACTTGTTTCGTCAGTAGTTGTTATTTTGACCGTCTGCGTCATATAATAAGTGCATTATTATCTCATACATGAATCAGTGCATTGCTGTAACTAAAATGAGTTTTCTCGATCAAATGATTTTCTTTCCATTATATGTTTGCACTTGTGCAAATATCACTTTATATTCAGTAGCTTAAATCCGCTATAGATTTATTCTTTTTCACGAACACAAATTTGCTATGAGTGAAATATATTAGTCATGTAGCATTCAGGCAGCAGAGAAATTCTTTTCTTTGGAAGTTTATTGGTTGTACTGAGAGCAGGTAGCATATATAATTTTCTTCTCCTGAGAAAGAACATGAAAATTGTTTCCTTATTATTCGCTTGGTATGCAAGAAGCAATTAGTCACTTTTTCAATCTATTTTGAATATTTGGATGGGGAGAATATGGAAAATTCATTTATTGGCCTACTTCATACATTAAGCATAACCAAAGTATGGTGGTAATATATATATATACCCTTAGATTATAGGTTTGTTAAATAACATCTTGGTTATAGATTTGTTAAATAACATCTTGGTTCATCTTGGTTGTAAAAATTCTCTATTGCAATTTATAAATGAGTTACTTGATCAAACTTATAATCTAAGGAATTTTTTTTGACACTTCACTTTGTATGAGAAAAATTTTCTTATATAAAATTATTATACTCACTTGGTGGGGCTGTCATGGAAGATTCACTTTATCCATCATGTTTATCATGCCAATGAATGTATGTGTAAAAAAAATCAAGTGTTTTGGATGTTGTTTACCCATGCATTGTGTGGTCCAATTTATGGTATGGTTTGTAATACTATTGAAATTGTTCATTTTTTAACTACATGATGCATGGATGAATGATCTTTAAATCGCTTAATTTTTTTTTACATATACACTCATTGGTATGATAAACAAGATAAACAGAGTGGATCCTCTACAAGGACCTCACAAAATAAATATAATTGTTTTGTGCGAGGAAAATTTTCTCATAAAGCTTTTCTCCTATATGAATATAACAAATATATTTTCTATTTTTCTTTCATTTTATTTTGATAACAACGAACATATTTTCTAATTCATGCCATTATGTATAGAATATCTCATTCAATAATTGGGAGTAGGAGGACCTACTTCATCCCACTATAAATCACCAAACATCTAAATCAGAGCATCTATTTTATAAGAGAATACGGTGGTGCAGCACAGCCTCCTATTGACTGCAGCTGCATTTTTTAATTTAAAAAATTGCAACTACAGTCAATGGGATGGCTGCGCTGCTTCCTATTTGATTCTCCCCCCCCCCCCCTCACTTGATTTTTTTTTTTTCTTTCCCAAACTAAGCTTGTTTTCCAAACTATATCTCAACTTTAGTCCTATGCCAAGCTTATTTTTTGGGTGAGCTTCTTTTAACCAAGTCAGCTTAAGCCATAATTATAAATTGTAGCAAAAGTGTTATTGAAGCGGCAGTTCCCAACTACGACTTCTTCAATATATTTTTTGAGCATGCCGCAGTTGCCAACTGTAGCAACAATGAAAATCCTTGTTGCAGTTGGCAATAGCTTTGAGACATAGATGCTTCACTTAGGCCAGAGAGCAAGAGCTCTCTGGAAATATTTCTTTAAAGAGAAGTTCCCCACTGTGACCTTTCTATGTGTAGGCAGCAGTTCCCAACTGCGGCCTACACTATACTTTCAATTTGGCTTTCTGAGTCAGAGAGCCAAGTCAGAGTGCAAAAAACTCCTTCGTACTGAAGTCACATTTGGGAAATGTGGCTTCATTTGCACAGTACCCACAATTCCCAACTGCGGCTTCAGTTGAAAAGTGGTATCTGAAAACCAATGTTTCAATGTTTACAACTCAAAACATGCACGATATACTACAATATATGACAATATCACAATTTTTTTACAATTTCACAATATCACAATATCACAAAGTCGATCCAATAACCCAATAACCCAATAATCCAATATCACAATATCACAATATATTACAATCGGCACCAAAATATCACAATATATCACTAGTCCAAAATATCACAATTATAGCAAAAAAAAATGCACAAACCTAACTCAGTGTATAAATTGTGGGCTTCTTCCTCTTCCAACGTGGAATTTGTCGACTACTACTTACTTGTGTCAGCTGTGGGATGGGCATATGAATGCCATCTAGTTGCTGATCTTCACATGTTGACTCCTTACGTGCTTGCTCATCTTCTTGTGGCGGCTTTTCTTGTTGTTGCTCCTCTCGTTGTGCCTGATGCCTGGGCTTCTTAACCACCTTCTTATGTCTACCCGTTTAAGGAACTAAAGCTGTCAATATAGCATCCAGTCTCGCTCCCTCACAAACTTCTTCAAGTTGCGACCTGTACGATTTAAGAATTTCTCGTGTGAACTCATTGATGTTGTCAACCACATTACTCGTCACGGTATGAGCACATTTTCATGCCATGTGATGTCAATTTGCAACAAATGGATCATATACAAATTAGAATGATTAAAATGGAAAAAAAAAAGAGTTAAAGATAAATATATGAAATAAACAACAAAATATTATATCTTACAATGGATCGAGTTGACGCACCTTCAGTTGATACATGGGTTACAAAGAGGAATACCTGGGAGCTGGTTTCGTCTTTTTCCCCAGAACTGGTAGCTGGACCCTTGCTGGTACAGTGGAAGGAGGAGCAATATACAACCGTGTAATCATCTGATACCATGACATGTACACACCGTGCAATGATCCATCGTATGGATGAATACCTACAAAGATCATATCAAACCTATGCTCATTCCATGCGTCGACATGAACTTGGCAATATTTTGCCCAATCATGATCGGGCAAATGACCCATCTCTTTGACACCGTGCAAAGCAATGTACAATTGCGTGACCAAGATGTTCTGCTAGAGTCCAAACTGTCGAAGCACTTAGTCCGGAAAGTAAAACTCTACAACACCAAAGTTGATGAGTGGGGCTCTCGTCAACCATAGCTCTCTATGCGTTGTGCAAGCAGGTGGAAGTTCTCCCAGGTCTCTCAGTTGTGTACAACCCTATTTGATGAACTCATCTCGTAGATGCTCAAGTTCATCTCTATAGTAGGTCAACACCCCACGTGGGATATCTTTTCATGTGTGTCCCCCAGCCCAATACACACTGAAGGGATTCAACATCGGTTCATTCTCTCTGTGTTCCACCCACCCCTGTGACTGCTTTCTTATGCGGGATCAACCGACATGTAAGCGCTCACAACTCCAAACTTGTCGTATTGACATCGGCCCCGTCATTTGTACCACATTCAACTTTCCTCTACACAAACTCTTGTACAAGGATGCCAATGCGACACTATCCCAACTGTACCAGCCCGCTTTGCTAAGGTCAATGATAAGCAACATGGTATCACCTGAGGAGTTCGGGAAGAGAACACCTCCAAACGATGCCAGTAGGTAGGTTCGGGTGTAGCACTGGACATGAAAGTCTGACGAATCGTCGTTCAAGAATCCGTCGAACATTTTCTCAAGCCATGAAAGTCAAATAGATTGGCCAATCACTTGGCTAAACACAGAGAAAATCTCTAACGAGCAACTCCCCATCAAACTCCATACTGCCAGTCATGGCCATCCCATCAATCAGAAGTCCTGAAATGATAGCAATATCCTTAAGTGTGATAGTCATCTGTCATACGGGTTGATGGAACAAATGTGTCTCCTGCCACCATCTCTCGAGAAGAGCTGTAAGCAAAGCACAATCCTGCTTCATCAACCTCATCAATCCTACTCCATAGAAACCAGCATCAACTAACAAGCTGTGTGTACATGGGTGGTGCATTGACAACGTCGTGTGCATACGGAAAGTGCACTCCTTCAATGAACCGTTCCATACTGACTGAGATCTATGACTCTGTTGCAGCATCAGCAGTGTAGGGTCTCTTAGACCTGGACCTCCAAATGCAGTGGAAGATGAAGATGTTTGGCCAACATCCGTAGATGAAGATGATTGGCCAATAACTTAAACAAACATGAAAGATTTATTATATTACCTATAACATTATATATATAAATTCAAAACCGTGCTAAGGAATTATATACAACTTACATGTGCAAGTGTGTGCTCGGTCACCGCTAATAGAAGGCTCGGTGGTACTACTCGGGGGTCGTCCATTGCGCATTCATGGTCCCCTTCCTTGACCACTTAAACCAACAGCTTCATTTGTCTCGTCCGGCATAAATAAATAACTTTTGTTAAATGCATGAAAATATGCATATTCTTTAAACATCCAAAAGCATGGTACTTACATGGGAGCTGCTAGCTACACGAAGTCATGCACTACTGCACGTTCGTGCTATTAGTGCAATGATTACTCTGCAAAGTAATATTGAAAATATTAGTCGATTAATGAATACACAAATAAGATGGTATATGACATATAAAGATTGAAAACTTTAAATTTAGTCCATCTTTAAAAAGAGTGTAATGAACTAATGCAAAGTACAAAACTAAAATACAATCAACCTATGTTGTTGCTATTTCACCTCAATCACAATTAGTAATTTTATATATCTTCTCTACAAGTCATTGTTTCGTAATATTACAAAAAGCCCAAACTATTTTCGGTTCAACACCTCGATAACAAGCTCCTGGTTTTGAGTCTCGAATTATTTCTCCCCCATAATATAACCAAATAAGAATTTTGTAATCCATACCTATACAAAAAGCGGCAAATTTGTGAGACATTATCCAATCACTAACAAAACATCCATACACAACACTTATTAGCCAAACTTGAAGTACTCAACTTAGGCGAATTCTTATAAATCAATTGTTCACAATGCCTTAGTTTAAATTTCGTTAATTTGTATTCAAACAAGCATAATAAACAAATTTTACTAAGGATGACAAAAAATATGATTTAGGGTTTTATGAATACCTTGAAAAATACGGAAATTGACTGCGGAGATGACGACATAGATAATGTCAGAGATGATCGGGATTGGAAAGAGAGATGTAAAATTGGCAGCCATGAAGGGCTTTGATGGAGTTGGAGGAGTCGGAGGAGTTGGAAGAGATTTGACGGAGGTGGAAGAATTGGAGGAGTTGGATGAATTTGGGGAATGAGGTTTTTTCGATTTGGATTTCGGAGTTGGAGGAGATAAAGTTGGGAGGAATGAAGTGAAGGAGAGAGTGTGTAAGCATGATACTTAACTGTGTTTTTAAGTGGTCTCACCATCTTTAACAAAAAAAAATGTCCACTCTGTCTCCGCCACTTAGCTAATTCTGAGACACAGTTGTTGTTGTCAATTGCATCAATCAATTTATACTGTTGTCACAGTTGGTAAATGTGGCAACTAAAAAAAAAAAAAAAGACAAAAAAAATCAATGAAGAAGTCGGAGTTGGCAACTGCAGCTTCATAAGTGTTATTGTCGTAGTTTTCAACTACATTTATGTTAAGGTGCCAATAATAAGCTCATGCTGTGAATAAGTTTGACATGTGATCTATGGAGAAAATTTGTTTGAAAAAATGGCTTAGTTTGGGAAAATTTTCTTTCGCATTTGATAATTTAAGTGAAGTCAAAAATAAAAAATAAAAAATTCAAGAAAATCTCCAACCAGTCGACCAATCATTTACATCATCCACAAAAACTCTCCTTCCTCCCTCCCTTCCTTTCTCAGTTCTCTCACCCAATGGATGCTTTGCCAACTCACCCTCCCTCCTCCCTCCTCCACAAACCCCCATTCATCCCTACCACCACCACCACCAATCATCATCCCCTTTACCTCCCCAAACCCTCACCCTCTTCATCCACTTCCAACACTTTATCAACCACCTCCCTCCTCACCAAACCCCTCAGTCTCACCTCCTCCAAGTTCCCCTCCATCCCTCTCCCCACCTTCTCCCCTCCCAAACACCCACCTACTCAAACCCACCGAAAAGCCGCCACCGGGTACGCTGCAGCCTTGCTAGACGTAGCGATATGCGATGGCACAGACCTTGGAGCAGTAGCCAGGGATGCTAGGAGGGTGAGGAGGGTTGTGGGGCTGGTTATGGGGGATGAGAGGGTGGAGAAGAAAGGGGAGGTGGTGAGGAAGGTGGTGGAGGATATGGGAGGGAGATTTTACGGTAAGTTGGTGGCTTTGGTGAGGATGCTTGTTGACAGGGGCAAGGTTGGGGTGGTGGGGGAGGTTATGGACGAGTTTGAGAGGTTGGGGGAGGAGCTTGGTGGGGTTTACAAGGTGAATAGAAAGAATAAGAGCTTTGTGTATTGAGACGACTTTTGTTAATTAATGAAGCTCATATATATATATATTTGCAAAGCTGTAATTATTTAGCTATATATGTTGATTAATGATCCTCTGGATTGGGTTTTGTACGTACGTTGGTTAAAACTCATAAGTGTTTCCTTAAATTGGTTGCTGTGAAGTTAAATTATATATGTTGATTGTTTGTTTGGGAACGATCGAATAATATTGCAATTACATGTACATGCATGATTGAGTGTACTTCAAGATAATACGAGATATGAACTCTCTCTGAATGTTGGTTCTTGGGTTCTTACGGGTAATGTAAGTTGGCATGATTCATGTTTGTTTTGTGTTAAGCAAAATATAGAGTGATCCTACACTTTCTGAGAGATATTTGGTTTGAAACACTCTGTATATATGTAGTCTCCGCCTCTCCATGATTTTTTTTTTTTTTTCTTGATGGAAACGGATAGTCTTTCGACTCCAGCCACATCAGCGATCATATATTAAAATAATAAAAGTAATATACAGCGAGGGATTTTACAAGAGGTAAAACCTGACAAAAGCGCTAATAAACTAGAGGACAGACTGTAGACCTCACAGAAATTAAATAATGTACAACATCAACTGAAACAGGAAAAGAACAGCGAAAACTGGCGCAAATCACCAAACTCCGAAACAGCATGGGGCAGGCAAACCAAAATGCAGAGCCGCTCGAAGAAGGAGACTCCCGCATGAGACTTCGTCATGAAAGCCGCTCGAGGAGAAAGATGCCTTAACAGGCCACTACCGTAGAGAACACCACAAAAGGCTCTCACCGAGACATCGGAGAGTGAAACCGATCAGGAGTGGCCGCAGTGAGGTGGCTTCGCACCTCCAGACCCAGTGAAAAATGGATGGAAAGCCAGCTCTAAAACCCAAGTACCCAATCAAACAACAGGTGGAGAAAAATCTTACCACCAAAAAAATAAGCCTACAGCCTGAGAGAGGACACTCTCTTCGGCCACAGGAACCCCAACAGGAGAGCAGCGCCAAGACAAAAACCGCAGAGAAGAAAAGTAAGCATACATCACAGCAAAGAATGAAAGAGCAGCAAAAAAAACAACTAAATAAACCGCAACGAAGTGCAAAGAAAAGAAGCTCACCAGACAAAGATGCAAGCTCTGAATATAGCTAAATACCCCAACAAAACAGTAAGCCAGAGATCAGTCACGAAATACCTCTAGTTCATAGGACTAGAGAGAAAAGAAAATATACCACACCCCAAAATCAAGGATCATATCAGAGATAAAACATAAAGTAAACAAACAAGACTGCATCCCTGGAAACGCAAAAAAAGAGTTGCTATATCAGAGCCAAGGCTAGAAAGCCAGAATAGTCGGGTCAAGCCTGCAAGAAAGACAGAGAAAGGGAGCATCACATTAAAAACAGCAGGAAAAATTGGTAGTAAGAGAAGAAAAACATAAAGAACACTAAGGTATTAAAGCATTTAAATTATTAAGACAGTGGAAGGAATCAATCAAAGTATGTTGATCCAAAGACACTCTGCCTTTATAAGAGGGGCCAGAGCTCCAAAGATTGAATAAGGCCAAGAAACTGTCAATAAGAGCCGAAGAGGAGGAACAGCGATGTTCAAACAAGCGCTGATTCCTTTCTTTCCAAATAATCCAAATAATAATTTGGATAGACAACAGCCATGCGCTAGTGAGCATAGGGTTCGAAGGAGGAGAAGACCAAACATCTGCTAAAAATAAGGGAGTAGAACCGGTAGACCACACGAGCGTGCAAATCTTCCACAACGGGAGAGAGATAGGGCAGTGAACGAAAAGGTGATTAACGTCTTCTGGGTGAGAAGAACAGAGCGTACAAAGTTGTCCCAAAGCTAAGTTCCTTCTATTAAGGACATCAACAGTAAGAAGTTTGCCATGGTATGCTAACCAAAAGTTGATTTTCACTTTAAGAGGAGCCGCCGCATCCCAAATGCGGTTCGCGATAGGAGATCGAGTACCCCTGAAATTGAGAAAGTTGTAGAAAGATTGTAGGATAATGGCTCGATTCTGGTATTTGGTATCTGCAGTGTTCGAAAGTTTCAGAGCTTCAGTCGACTGGATGGAGGAGCAGTCGACTGTCCAGAGAGGAGTTTTCGAAGACTGAGAATACAGCAGTAGCAGTCGACTGTATGTGGGAGTCAGTCGACCGTCCCGGAGGAATCAGTCGACTGGTATGAAGACCAGTCGACTGTCGGCAGGTTTTGGATCCAGAATAGGCCCAATTCGAAAGGCCCAATAGTTTCCCTATAAATACACCCGTTAGGGTTTTGTAAATTGTAACACCTAATTCGGATTTTGTAGCTGTCATCTCTTGTAAAGGCTTTGTTTGCTCATTGGAGAACATAGTAAAGAAACCCCAACCGCCCCGTGGATGTAGGCATCGTTTTGCCGAACCACGTAAATCTTGTGTTCTTGTGTTGCTTGTTTTTCTGTTTTTCTCTCGCTGGTTCTCTCTTTGTTTCCGCGTTGGTTTGATTGTTGGTTTGATTTGTATTCCGCACAACAAGTGGTATCAGAGCTATTGGTTCGACCTAGAGGGAGATGGCGGGTGATGCAGATGCAACCAAGGATGTTGTGGGATCAAGTTCGTCAAGAACAACGATTCACAACGCAAAATTTGAAGTTGAAAAATTTGATGGGACAAACAATTTCGGGATGTGGCAATGTGAGGTGTTGGATGTTCTTGTTCAACAAGAACAAGATGTTGCTTTGGAGGTAGAAAAACCTAAGGATATATCCGAAGCAGATTGGAAGAAGTTGAATCGAGTTGCGTGTGGGACTATTCGGCTCTTTATTGAGAAGGCTCAGAAGTACGATTTGATGAGGGATACCATTGCTGCGGTGTTGTGGAAGAAGCTCGAAGACAAATACATGAGGAAAAGTTTGGAGAATCGGTTGTATTTGAAGAAGAGACTTTTTCGCTTCACCTATACGGAAGGTATGTCTATGAATGCTCATGTTGAATCATTTAATAAATTATTGGCTGATTTGTTAAATTTGGATGAGCAAATTAAGGATGAAGATAAAGCCCTAATTCTGTTGAATTCATTACCTGAAAGTTATGATCATTTAGCAACTACTTTATTATATGGAAAAGATACTGTGAAATATGAAGATGTTGCAAATGCTTTGTTGAATAATGAAACTAGGAGAAGGAATAAAATGGTTGATAGAGAGACTTCTGAAGCTTTAATTGTAAGGGGCAGGACTGAGACCAGATCTGAGTCCAAATCTGGGAAAAAGGGAAACAAATCTCGTTCCAAATCGAGAGGAGTTTTGAAGGACAGGAAAATACCGGCCAAAGATGAATGTGCTTTCTGTCATGAAAGGGGGCATTGGAAAAAGGATTGTCCAAAGCTACGAAATAAGGGAAATTCGACTGCAAATGTGACTGTTGATAATTTAGAAAGTGGCGAGGATTTTTCTTTTGCACTTGCTTCTAGTCCCTCACTTTATCAAGAAGTATGGTTTCTTGATACAGCAGCCTCCTATCATATGTCTTGAAAAAAGGAGTGGTTTACTTCTTTGGAGTATATGGATGGTGGTGTAGTTTTGATGGGAAATGATGCACCTTGTAAGAAGGTAGGAATCGGGAAGATTAAATTGCTAATGCACGATGGTCTTATTAGGGAGCTTTCAGATGTATGGTATGTTCCAGATTTGAAAAAGAATTTGATTTCACTTGGTGCTTTGGAGGCCAGTGGATTGAAATTTGCTAGTGAAGGTGGCATTCTGAAGGTGACTAGCGGATCACTCGTGGTGATGAAAGGGCAAAGAAAAAGGAACTTGTTTTTCTTGCAGGGAAAAACATATTTGGGTCAGGCTGCCAGTGTAACTGAGAAGCCTAAACAGGTTGTTCCCGACTCTACCAGGTTGTGGCATATGCGACTCGGGCATGCAGGAGAAAAGGCCTTGCAGGGGCTTGTGAAGCAAGGGTTGCTTAAAGATGCTAAGGGGTGCAAGTTGGAATTTTGTGAACATTGTGTTTTGGGTAAGCAAACTAGGGTGAAATTTGGTACAGCTGTACATCAGACAAAGGGTATCCTCGATTATGTGCACACAGATGTTTGGAGCCCTACTCAGACACCTTCTATGAGTGGTAGACACTGGTTTGTTACTTTTGTTGATGATTACTCCAGACGAGTTTGGGTATATACCATGAAGCACAAAGATGAAGTTTTGACATTGTTCACAAGTTGGAAGAAGAAAGTTGAAAATCAGACTGGTAGGAAGATTAAGGTTCTGAGGTCAGATAATGGAGGGGAATACAAGAACGATCCATTTCTGAAATTGTGTGAAGATGAAGGGATCCAGAGGCACTTCACAGTTAGGAAGACTCCACAGCAAAATGGGGTTGCAGAAAGGATGAACAGAACCTTACTTGAGAAGGTGAGATGTATGTTAGCACAGTCTGGGTTGAAGAAGACATTTTGGGCAGAAGCTGTTATATATGCAAGCCACATTGTCAACCGTTTACCATCAGCAGCACTTGAAGGCAAAACGCCTATTGAGGTATGGAGTGGTAAACCTGCATCTGATTATAGTTTTTTGCATATATTTGGTTGTCCTGCTTATTTTCATGTAACTGAAACTAAACTTGATGCAAGAGCCAAAAAGGCTATATTTGTTGGTTTTAGTACTGGTGTCAAAGGTTACAGGTTGTGGTGTCCAGAACAAAAGAAGTTAGTAATCAGCAGAGATGTGACTTTTGATGAGACCAGCATGATTAGCTCGGGACAGTCGACTGGTGGTATAGGACAGTCGACTGGTGAGCAGCAGAAGAGTGGGACAGTTCTCCAACAGGTAAGTAGCAGAATCTCGGGACAGTCGACTGATGTACAGGAGCAGTCGACTGGTGGTCTAGAACAGCAGAAGAGTGGGAGCTCGGGACAGTCGACTGTTGGCAATAATCAGTCGACTGGTAGGAGAGTTCTCCAACAGGTGGAGTTAGAAAAGTTGTCAGTTGAGAATCCTGTTCCTGTCCAAGATGAAGATGATGTGATTGATACTGAGAATGATGAAGAAGTTCCTATCCAGCAGGAAGAATCAATTGCAGTAAGAAGGCAAAGAAGAGATATCAAACGACCGTCTCGCTTTACAGATACAGTTGCATTTGCTCTTCCCATTGTGGATGATGAAGTTCCCTCCAACTTCAAAGAAGCCACTAGAAGTTCAGAAAATGCAGATTGGAAAGTTGCTATGGATGAAGAGATAAACTCTCTTCATAAGAATAAGACTTGGGATCTAGTGCAACTACCAAAGGGGAAGAAAGCAATTGGTTGCAAGTGGGTGTATACGAAGAAAGAAGGTCCAAAAGGCAGTGTTCGGTTCAAGGCTAGACTAGTAGCAAAGGGGTATGCTCAAAAGGAAGGAATTGACTACAATGAAGTGTTCTCTCCGGTGGTGAAGCATCCTTCTATTCGGATTTTGTTGGCATTGGTAGCACATTTTGATCTTGAATTGACACAGATGGATGTGAAGACTGCGTTCTTACATGGGGATCTAGATGAAGAAATTTATATGTCGCAGCCAGATGGGTTCAAAATTGCTGGGAAGGAAAGTTGTGTTTGCAGGTTGAAGAAGTCTCTCTATGGGTTGAAGCAATCTCCAAGGCAGTGGTATTTGAGGTTTGACCAGTTTATGAAGGTGCAGAGATATTCCAGAAGTGAGTTTGATCATTGTGTCTACTTCAGGAAATTGCAGGATGGTTCTTTCATATATCTGTTATTATATGTGGATGACATGTTGATTGCCTCTAAAAATGCTAAGGAGATTCAAAATTTGAAGAATCAGTTGAGTTCTGAATTCGAGATGAAGGATCTTGGTGAAGCCAAGAAGATACTTGGGATGGAGATAGCTAGAGACAGAGCAAAGGGCATAGTGAGTTTGACACAGAAGCAATATCTTTTGAAGGTGCTGAAACGGTTCGGTATAGATGAGAAAACTAAACCAGTTAGCACACCCTTAGCCAGTCATTTCAGAATTAGTGCTTCTCAGTCTCCAAGTACAGATGAAGAGAGACAGTATATGGCGAATGTACCTTACACTAGTGTGGTTGGCAGTTTGATGTATGCCATGGTTTGTACTCGACCAGACATCTCTCAGGCGGTGAGTATGGTTAGTCGATATATGCATGATCCAGGCAAAGAGCATTGGCAAGCGGCTAAATGGATTTTGAGGTACATAAGTGGCACCACAGATGTGGGTTTGAAATTTGAAAGGGATGACAATATTAGCAGGTTATTGGTTGGATATGTTGATTCTGACTATGCAGGTGATCTAGATAAGAGGCGGTCTACTACAGGCTATTTGTTTACTATGGCTAGGGCACCTATAAGTTGGAGGTCAAATTTGCAGTCCACTGTAGCGTTGTCTACTACTGAGGCTGAATACATGGCGGTTGCTGAGGCCATGAAGGAAGCCATTTGGATACATGGACTTTTGAAGAGCTTGGGAATTCATCGGGAGAAGGTGGAGGTACACTGTGACAGTCAGAGTGCTATTCATTTAGCGAAGAACCAAGTTCATCATTCGAGGACCAAACATATTGATGTTCGTTATCACTTTGTGCGTGATTTGATAAAGGATGGTGATATTCATTTGGTGAAGATTGGAACAGCTGATAATCCTGCTGATATGTTGACCAAAGTTGTTGGGGCAGCCAAGTTCAAGCATTGCATGAACCTGGCTAATATTTTGCATGTTTGATAATTTGGCATGGGCAGTTGGGATAGTACTTTGCTATTGGTTTGTTTAGTATGTGATATCATACTAAGGTGGAGTTTGGGTTCGTTTGTTGCATTTGGTGATGAGCAGTTGTTTTGAAGTATTTGTGGAGATTGCTTGGGCTACTTGGAAGATTTCACCAAGGTGGAGATTGTTGGATACTTGGAAGATCTCGCCAAGGTGGAGATTGTAGGATAATGGCTCGATTCTGGTATTTGGTATCTGCAGTGTTCGAAAGTTTCAGAGCTTCAGTCGACTGGATGGAGGAGCAGTCGACTGTCCAGAGAGGAGTTTTCGAAGACTGAGAATACAGCAGTAGCAGTCGACTGTATGTGGGAGTCAGTCGACCGTCCCGGAGGAATCAGTCGACTGGTATGAAGACCAGTCGACTGTCGGCGGGTTTTGGATCCAGAATAGGCCCAATTCGAAAGGCCCAATAGTTTCCCTATAAATACACCCGTTAGGGTTTTGTAAATTGTAACACCTAATTCGGATTTTGTAGCCGTCATCTCTTGTAAAGGCTTTGTTTGCTCATTGGAGAACATAGTAAAGAAACCCCAACCGCCCCGTGGATGTAGGCATCGTTTTGCCGAACCACGTAAATCTTGTGTTCTTGTGTTGCTTGTTTTTCTGTTTTTCTCTCGCTGGTTCTCTCTTTGTTTACGCGTTGGTTTGATTGTTGGTTTGATTTGTATTCCGCACAACAAAGATTTGACTGAAAAGGATCCCGATGCCGTCCAGCGCCATGCAATCCCCTCCAACGGTGACCAAACGAGGTCATCGAGAAGAGAGATGAGCTCGGTGAGAGATTGTAATAAGAGGGGGTAAATCGATAATAAAATTGATATGCCAATGGTGCGACCCATTGACAAGAGTAAAAGACTCAGCCACCGTAGCGGAGGGGTCGGAGGCTAAATGAAATAATAAGGGAAAACTAGATGAGAGTTTAATGTTGCCGATCCACAGATCAGACCAAAATTTAACTCTCGACCCATCTGCGCAGGTGTGAAGGATACTATAGTGGAATGCTGCTGAGGCTTTCCAGACTTCTTTCCAAAAAGGAGAAGCAAGGCGGGAAGCAGGAGCATCAAAAGTAGTTTTGTTCCAATGAGCATGTGGAAGCTCCAAGAGATTTGGTAACAGACAGGGAGGATGTTTGTTTGTAAAACTAAAATTTTAAATTTACAAAATATATAAGTTGTAGTTTTCGTAATTGTGAATTTTGTTTTCCGATCTTCCTTCAATGAAGAACTTCTCTTTGATCTAAATATATTCGATGCAATTGTTGCCTACACCTGGATTGCTTGAGATACAATGGTTCGACGCTCGATCGGCAAGCACTGCGAGCACCCACCTAGCTTTTTCTAATAAAGCTGCCTCTCAAGGCTTCAGGGCTCAGCGCTCGACAAGTACTGCGAGCACCCACCCAGCTTTTTTCAACAAAGCTGTCTCTCAAAAGCTCAAGTCTGGGGCGCTCGGCGCTCGGCAAGTACTACGTCGAGCACTCACCCAGCTTTTTCCAACAAAGCTGCCTATCAAGGCTTCAAGGCTCGGCGCTCGGCAAGTACTGCGAGCACCCTCCAAGCTCGGAGCTCGACAGTGACTGCGAGCACCCCCTAGCTTTTTCCATAAAAGCTGGCTCTCAAGGCTTCAAGGTTCAGCGCTCGGCAAGTACTGCGAGCACCCACCCAGCTTTTTCCAACAAAGCTGCCTCTCTAGGCTTCAAGGCTCGGCGTTCAGCAAGTACTGCGAGCACCCACCCGGATTTTTTCAACAAAGCTACTTTTCAAAAGCTCAAGTCTGGGGGGGTTGGTGCTCGGCAAGTACTACGAGCACCCACCCAGCTTTTTCTAACAAAGCTGTCTCTCAAGACTTCAAGGCTCGGCGCTCGGCTAGTACTGCGAGCACCCTCCTAGCTCGGAGCTCGGCATTGACTGCGAGCACCTCCTTATCTTTTTCCAATAAAGCTACCTCTCAAGGCTTCAAGGTTCGGCGCTCAGCAAGTACTGTGATCACCCACCCAGCCTTTTCCAACAAAGCTTCCTCTCAAGGCTTCAAGGCTCGACGCTCGCCAAGTACTGCGAGCACCCACCCAAGCTCGAAGCTCGGCGGTGACTTCAAGCACCCACTCAGTTTCTCTCTGAAACTGCCTCACCCAAAGCACTCCGAGCCGACCCTCCAAGCTCGAAGCTCAGCAGTGACTTCGAGCACCCACTCAGCTTGTCTCTGAAACTGCCTCACCCAAAGCGCTTCGAGCCGACCCTTCAAACTCGGAGCTCGGTAGTGACTTCGAGCACCCACTCAGCTTGTCTCTGAAACTGCCTCACCCAAAGCGCTCCGAACCGACCCTCCAAGCTCGGAGCTCGGCAGTGACTTCGAGCACCCACTTAGCTTCTCTCTGAAACTGCCTCACCCAAAGCGCTCCGAGCCAACCCTCCAAACTCGAATCTCGGCAGTGACTTCGAGCACCCACTCAGCTTGCCTCTGAAACTGCCTCAGCCAAAGCGCTCCGAGCCGACCAGCTCCAAGCTCGGAGCTCGGCAGTGACTTCGAGCACCCACTCAGCTTCTCTCTGAAGATGCCTCACTCTGCTTCCCTTTGAAGATGCCTCACTCAATGCGCTCTCACCAACCTAATTTCTCTCCCTAAGTGCCACTCTCGGAGTGATCGGCACTGACCCCCCATGCACCACGCTCGGTGCCACCCCCGCAAGCTCGACCTACGGCACCTTTCCACCAAGTCGACCTTCAGCCTTTGTCCTAAATTGTGGCCAATTCCGGAAAACCCCCAAACACTCCTCGGGGATTCAGAACTACAAATTTTCGCCAAATACTCCCCTCCTCTCTTCCCACAGAGACAGACTACTCCTACATGGCTGGGTTACACAGCCCTCCAGGAGTGGGGGGCTTATGATATGGTATAAATTACATGGCCCCATCTGGGCCATCAGATCTCCTCAGATTCCACTCTCCTATAATCATCAGGTCAAACAGGTCCAACGGGCTTCAACCAGCTCACAGGCAAACGGGTCCGACCAAGTCCGTTAGCGTCTCAGACCCGTTTACCCCTGCCTTTTAATACCAGCCCCCCTCCTCACTTTCAAAGGTAATCAACTTTTCCTTCCCTGAACCCTAGCTACTGTTACTTTCTCAGTGACTGCCTAGATCGTCGGAGGGCCTGTTGCCAGGACTTCTTCTGGTGTTTCTAAACATTGTGTAGGTATCAAGATTTGAGCCGAGCTACGAAGATCCGAGTTGAACACCCAGTCTCTACCTCTCTCCTGCTACTCCCGAGTCGGTCCTATAGCCAAGGATCGGATCAACGCCAGTGTCGTGTCTTCCGCTTCACAAATTACAAGAACTCACACATGTTGCCCTCACACCCAAAAACAAGCAGCATCAGCAACTAAGTAATATTTTTATTATAGGCATATTTTTCCTAATCATTTACTGTAGGTGCATACTAGCCTTTTTATCCCTTGACGACATGATTCGACTGCATCTGATAGTGTGCTATGAACTTTAGTCAGTTTAGTGTTGTCAAGAGATGCTCTCAGATTATTTTTTGCTTTTTTTAAGCAAAAGATTTTTATTCTATAAGAAGTACGACATATGTGGGAAAACAAAGAGACATCTCGGTTTTAAACGCCCGATTATAATTTTCTGCATATTTACCAGACATTTGTTTCAACCTAAATGTTCCTTTTCAAGTCTACAAGTTGTTTTATACTCTGGGAAACCAATACAAACAGAGTCACATAAAAATCTGGTGCACCAAAGCTCTCACATGAAATAATCAAATTTAACCCTAAAGTCCAGGTTTTTCTTTGCTAGAAAGACTCGTTTTTCACTTAATAAAAAGCAAAGAAAAAATAGTCTGTAGACGTTTTGGATCCATCCTTAGCAGAAATTCAGACCAGACACAGACATGTTGCTCTCAGTGTTTCGTTTTTTCCTTTAATTTTTGCACAAATTCAAACCCCCAAAACAGTCACTCTTCTCTCTTTCAGAACATTTCTAATGCTTCAAACATTGCAGCACTTTCTTAAGTGCTGTCATCTATCACAACAAAGCAAGGATTTCTAAACCGAATAAAATAATAATATTTATTATTATTATAATAATAAATATATGCTCAACTGTTAATCCATTTTTTACAATGAGGTGGAAGTCTGTGATATTACAATACATATATGCGAACGGTTAGACGACATCCGAGATAAATCGAAAACGACAATCTGTTGCTCTTGTACACACCTCGACTTGTGACACCGTTGTTCACACGATTCAAGAATCTACAAACAAGTATGCCCTAGGTACAAAAATTGATAGAAAATTGAAACTATATCTATACATATTGGCTGCTCCTGAGAAAAGCTATACACGCCGGAGTCTAACTGAAGAAATATCCGGGCCCAAAACAATTCATATGATTCTCCAGTAGAAACTATTTGAGGAAATGTGTCAGCATTGTTCCCTGGCTATCATATGAAATCACCAGCTGTTTTCTTTATCAGCGATCTCTGAGGACTGATTCACTCCACGAGAGCATAAATTCACGCGTATAAGCAGGCAAATCTACGACAAAGAATCTCAGGTTAAGAATTAAATATTTTAGATCTTATGACTATTGTTTACAACGAGACCACCAGAAGAAGAGATTAGTTGGTTGTATTTCACCTTGGAGAACTTCCATAGCTACTGAAGGTATACTGACTTCGTCCTCAACCAATCTATACACATCAACAAGCTGCAAAATGAAGTCAAGAAGTACATATAACTTAGTAATTTAATGCATATGGAGCAGGTCAGCATATACGGCAAATTAAGAAAACCTAAAGATGCAATTAGATAACAAGATTATTATTCTAGCAAAAGGAGGGCTAGTTGTAGCAAAAACAGATAACAAGATCAACAAATAGACTGAGTCATCAATTTGAGGGTAAAATGAGTACCACTTCAGATGGTTTAGGTACGTACAAGAGAGACAAGGAACAATATCAGTTAGGAAGAGTGATAGAATTGTAGCTAATGGAGTAAACCCTAGAGGTAGATCTAAGCAATATTTGGATTGAAGCAGCTGAGACGTACCTAATAGGTATTTATTTAACAGAGGAGATGGACCTTGCAGAGCTGAATAGAAGCAAATGGCCCTCAAAGGTTTAGAATAACTGCTTTGTTTGTCATCAGAACATAATCCAAGTAACAGCTCATTTATGGAAATATGATAGTTCAAATGTACAATGTCAAGTATAACCAAAATCTGGCCAGATGGCCAGACATCTACTTTCACATTTCTTTATTTATCTGCTAGTATCAATAAAAGAAATTGGTTCCCAAGCTATCATTAAGAATATATTCATTCTGAGATCCGGTCGATATTGCTCTGAATCCATTTTGTTTGAGAGTTCTCGAAGTCAGTTCGTCCTCAGCATTCGTTTAAGTGTTACCTACTTCTAGCAATGAGCCGTACTTGTATCCTTGGACACTTTAGACACTTGTTGGGACATTTCACATGTGTGTCAATACATCGGACACTTCTTAGACACTGACATTTCTTAAAGGTTAGAACATATAGTTAACAAATTTTAAATACATATTCATATTTCTATTACTAATTAACTCTAGTTACTTTCACACTCTACTCCAAATTTATGGAGTACAGTGAAGTATTACCACAATCTGTTGACAACATATATTTATTTTGAATATGAGCAACAAATTGTACTGTTCCATTTTAATTTAAATTATACATAATTGAAGTAATATTAAGTTAAGTTGTGTAATATTATAGCAGTGTTCCCTTGCCCTACTTTTTACAAATATGACGTCTCATACCCGTACCCATGTTGGAACCCGTACCCGATCCATGCTTCATAGGTGTTACATAATGCTCAAAAGAGCAGGAACGTCTAGAGAATCTCAAATTATAAACCTCCATATATGAGTAAGAGAGTAAGTTGTTCATGTCACAATCAAGTTCAGCTTATCGCTTTGGCTACTTGAAACCTAGGGTGAAACCATGAAACCTGATGAAATCCAAGTTTCGTTTATTGTGTTTCTCTTTGGCTCCATGAAACTCTTGAAACTTGAGTTTCATCAAGTTTTAAAAGTGGTGGGACCCATATGTAGTTCCATGGAATAAGTTTATGTTTATTTATTTTGAAACTCAATGAAACCTCAATTTAAAATTTATTTATTTGGTTCAAAAGTATAAAAAAGTTTCATATACCCTAAAAAAATTATTTTACTTATGCTAAGTCAGCAGATTAAAGGGTTTCATCATCCAGAATCTTAGGGTTCCAAACAAAAATTTGCAAAAACAAGATTTCAAGTGGTTTCACGAAACCTCTTAAAATCAAAAAGGTTATATGGTTGCAAAAGGTTTCAGCCAGTTTCATGTTGGCTACTGGAAACCTAAGGCGAAACCATGTACCTCCATGAAACCAAAGTTTCATATTATGGGTTGTTACATTTGGCTAATGAAACTCTATGAAATTTGACTTTCACCAAATTTCATAAATGGTGCGCCCATGTGTGCACATAGGTAAGTTTCATGGATTTAGTTTCCTTTTTTTAAAATGAAACTCGATGAAACCCTTAAAATCTCTCTTTTCACTATTATTTGGATGACCTAGAAATCTTTAACCCCCATTTATTAAATTATGAAACTAATATTTTATTTATTTATTGGTGGGTTTCAACTATCTTGGTTGTATATGTCCAAACAAAATTTACAAACAGATGTTAGGATTTGAATGGGTTGTGGATTGTTAGGGTTTTGAGAAGATGGATGAGAAGAGAGGAAGAAGAAGATGTCGGCTGTGTGAGAGAGAGAGATTAGGGCAAAAAAAATGTTGATTCTAAGTATTACATATATGAAGATACTAAGCCCAATGGGCCAAAAGAGCAATTTGGGTCATAACATAACAATCTCCACCTTGAACCAAATTGCATCTAAAACAAACTAAAACATAAAGCAAACATAACCTAAAACAAACTAGCAACATGCTAGAAACAAAACTAGCTCAAACTAGCTAGAAACAAACCGACATCAAACTTGAACAAAGCTTGAACTTTGCAATTGGAAGAGGCTTTGTGAGCATATCGGCCGGATTCGATTCGGTACCAATCTTCTTCACGGCAACCTTGCCTTCCGAGATTACCTCTCGAACAAAATGGTATCGAATGTCAATGTGCTTCGCCTTCTCATGGTACATGCGGTCCTTAGTCAAATGAATCGCACTTTGGTTGTCACAAAACACCGCAACAGGACCCTCAAGTGAAGACATCTCACCAACAAACGCCTTGAGCCAAATAGCCTCCTTAATAGCCTCAGTAATCGCCATATATTCGGCCTCAGTGTTTGAGAGTGCAACGGTGGCTTGAAGTGTAGACTTCCAACTAATTGCACAATCTCCAAGGGTAAAGACATAACCCGTCAAGGAACGCCTCTTGTCCAAATCACCCGCAAAATCCGCATCCACAAAGCCCGTCAGTTTCTTGCCATTACCAAACTCCAAGCAAGCATCAATAGTACCTCTCAAATAGCGGAAGATCCACTTCACCGCTTCCCAATGCCCTTTCCCCGGACAAAAGAGATATCTACTTACCACACTAACGGCTTGAGTAATGTCGGATCGAGTACACACCATCAAGTACATGAGACTCCCGACTGCACTTGAATATGGAACCTTTTCCATATATTTCTTCTCATCATCGGATTTTGGACTTAAAGCGGCCGAAAGCTTGAAATGCGCCGCAAGAGGTGTTGAAACACTTTCTCGGCAAAGCTCTTTTGTGAAAGAAATAACTTTCTCTTGGACCTATCCCTTGTGATCTCCATCCCGAGAATCCTTTTGGCGGCCCCCAAATCTTTCATCTCAAATGCCGAACTTAGTTGCTCTTTCAAGCTCCTAACTTCTTTCAAGTTTGAGGATGCAATCAACATGTCATCCACATAGAGCAACAAGTAAATGAAATCCCCACCATCCAACTTCTTGAAGTAAACACAACTATCATAATTGGAACGATGGAAATTAATACTCACCATGAATGAGTCAAACTTCTTATACCATTGCCGCGGTGATTGCTTAAGGCCATAAAGGGACTTCTTCAAAAGACACACACGGTCCTCCTTTCCCGCAACCTCAAAACCCTCCGGTTGGCTCATGTAAATTTGCTCCTCCAAATCACCATGCAAGAAGGCAGTTTTCACATCCATTTGCTCCAATTCCAAATCCTTCATTGCCACCAAAGAGAGCAAAACTCGAATGGAGGTGTGCTTAACTACGGGAGAGAACACATCATTGAAGTCCACACCTTGGACTTGACTATACCCTTTAGCCACTAGCCTTGCCTTGTATCGAAAATCCGCGGGATTTGCGCCATCAATCTTCCTCTTAAACACCCACTTGCAACCCACAATCCTCTTACCACTGGGAGGCTTCACAAGACCAAGTCTCATTTTGTTGCAAAGATTGTAACTCTTCATTCATAGCTGCAACCCAATTGGCCGCATCTTTAGAAGAAATGGCTTCCTTGTAGGAAGATGGCTCACAATACTCCACATCCTCTGCAATTGCCAAACAATAAGCAAAGTCGAAGTATCCATACCTCGTAGGTGGTCTTGTTTCTCTTCTAGCTCGGTCCCTTGCCAATGCATATGGTTGTACCTCTTCTTGGGCTTCCTCCAAATTGACATCATCATGTGAGATCAAATCATCACCTTCTTGGACCGGCACCTCAAACTCCACCTTCTTCTCAACCTTCTCATTCTCCTTAATAGTCGGCTCGGGTGCAACATCATTTGCCTTCAACATGGCCGACTCATTGAAAATGACATCTCTTGAAATAAGGAACTTGGATGATTCGGGACACCACAACTTATATCCCTTCACATTTCTGGGATACCCAACAAAAATACACTTCTTCGATCTAGGCTCCAACTTTCCTTCATTCACATGTACATAAGCTGGTCAACCAAACACCCTCAAATTCGAATAATCGGCCGTCTTACCCGACCACACTTCTTCGGGTGTCTTCAACTCAATTGAAGTGGTAGGAGATCGATTCACCAAATAGCAGGATGTGTTAATGGCTTCCGCCCAAAACTCCTTACCCAAACCCGCATTTGAAAGCATACTTCTAGACCTTTCAAGTAGTGTCCTATTCATCCTTTCTGCAACACCATTTTGTTGTGGAGTGTTGACCACCGTCTTGTGCCGAACAATCCCTTCAGCCTTGCAAAAATTATCAAACTCACGGTTGCAAAACTCCAAACCGTTATCGGTTCTCAACCTCTTAACTTTCCTTCCTGTTTGGTTCTCCAAAAGTGACTTTCATTCTTTGAAGGTGCTAAACACATCACTTTTCTCTTTCAAGAAATAAACCCAAACCTTCCTTGAGAAATCATCAATGAAAGTAAGCATGTAACGAGAACCATTACCTTTGGAAGGCTCACGAGAAGGTCCCCAAAGATCCGAATGGATGTAGTCAAGTGTTCCCTTGGTCGAATGAATGGCCGTGGAGAAGCTCAACCTCTTATGCTTGCCAAATACACAATGCTCACAAAACTCCAAGTTGCCCGTGCATTGGCCACACAACAAGCCTCTCTTGCTCAAAATGATCATTCCTCGCTCGCTCATATGCCCCAATCTCATATGCCAGAGCCTAGTAGTCTCCTCATCCGACATAGTGCCTGAACGTGCAATGGCCGCCGAGCCAGTGACCGTGGAACCTTGTAGGAAATAAAGAGTTCCAATTCTCTTCGTCTTCATGACTGTGAGAGCCCCTTTAGAGACTCTAAGGACTCCACCTTCACTTTGGAACTTACACCCCTTTTCTTCAAGAGACCCCAAAGAAATCAAATTCTTAGACAAATCGGGTATATGCCTCACACCCGTCAACCTTCGGACCTTTCCATCATGGAACTTAATTGTCACCGAACCAATCCCGACAACCTTACACATATTATTGTTCCCCATGAGAACCTTACCATCCGTAGGCTCATAAGTCTCAAACCAATCTCTATTCGGAGTCATGTGTTGCGAAGCACCCGTATCCATCACCCAACAATGCATATAATCAACATTAGTATCTGTCACACAAAGAGTATCAACCGTGTCACATTCAGCCACATTGGCCTCCTCCAAAGAAGAACCTTTACTATCCGCCTTTTGTTTATTTTTGAGCTTGAAACAATTGGCCTTAATGTGTCCCTTCTTCTTACAATAGTTGCACGTCAAATTCTTGTGCCTAGACTTCGAACGGGTCCTTGTATCTTTCGAGTTTCGGTCCCATGACCTACCTCGATCAACAACTAAACCAACACCTTGGCTCCCTTTCTCATTATTGGTCATCTCACTATCAATGTGCAACTTGGCTTGCAAATTGCTCTTAACATCCTCTAGAGAAATTTTATCTCTACTATAAATCAACATGTCTCTAAAAGCCTTGTATGATGCGGGCAATAAGCATAATAACAAAAGGGCTTGGTCCTCATCCTCCACCTTAACATCAATCTTACTTAAATCATTCAAAATAGATGCAAACTCCGTAATATGATCGGAAATTGATGTACCTTCAACCATGCGAAGAGTGTAGAGGCGCAACTTCAACCGCAGTCGATTGGTGAGGGACTTCTTCATGTAGATGTTCTCCAATTTCTCCCACAAAGCCTTAGCGGTCTTCTCCGATAGGACCTCTTGCAATGTCGAATCGCTCAAACACAATTGGATAATAGAGAGCGCTTTATCATCCATCTCTCTCCATTTCTTATTCGACACCGCATCAATCAACTTTTCTCGACCAAAAATGGCATCCTTAACTCCTTGGCTCGACAAAATCGCTGCCATACGCACTTGCCATAATGCAAAACTCGTCTTCCCATCATACTTCTCAATATCATATTTCCCCGACATATCCATACAAATTTCTTGAACCCAAATCAACAAAACACCAAGATTTTCTCCCCCAAAAATTGATTACTTAAATCACAAAAAATCAAACCTTCCTTCTTGATATCTTTCTCCTCCGGTGCTCCCGACGACAAAGACCACGAAGCAATCACCACAGGATGGACTGGACGAAGCAATCGGATCGCGACGGATCAGATCTGGACTGGACTGGACGACGATCTGATCTGATCTGGATCTGGAAGTGGTCGGGACGAAGACCGCTGGTCGGTGACTGCCGGAGTGGTGGAAGGGATCAGGCCGAAGGGATCAGGATGAGGGTTTTGGTGTTGAAGTAGACAGAGGACGGAGAAGATGAGGGCTCTGATACCAGTTTGTTAGGATTTGAATGGGTTGTGGATTGTTAGGGTTTTGAGAAGATGGATGAGAAGAGAGGAAGAAGGTGTCGGCTGTGTGAGAGAGAGAGATTAGGGCAAAAAAAATGTTGATTCTAAGTATTACATATATGAAGATACTAAGCCCAATGGGCCAAAAGAGCAATTTGGGTCATAACATAACAACAGAAAATAAGGATTCCAAAAGGTTTATGGAACTATTTAAAACCCAAGTTTTATTGTTGCACGAGGATTCAGTGGGTATTGTTAACTAAAGGGACCTAAGAGGGCCTCAAAGATCAAAGCTTCCAAATCAAAAAAGAAAGTAAGAACAGAAATAAACCCCAAGCCTAAAGTAAGGTAAAGTTTATAACTATAGTCAAGACACCATTGGATCGAGTCTTTGGGAGTAACATATTGAAATAGAGATTACTGGAGCTCTATGTCAATGGGAAAAGATGGAAAGCATCATACAACTACATGATAAGAAAACTGATTGATTACTAAAGCATTTTGAATCAACAGTCGTTAAAATTCTATAGGATTGGTGAAAATGCTATAGGATTATTTTGGTACAAAGAAGTCCACAGTAGATAGACTAAATGCTGTCGAAGAAATTAGGGATGTGTTTCAGATAGATTCAGTGCAGCAAGGCTTAGAAGATTTGACTTGTATAAAGTACGAACTTATTTATCATATCGATTTCCCAATATCCACGCATCACTAGATAGATGCCCTTTCCTTTGGTTTGTGGAAATGTTATGAATTTTCATAGCATTTATCTGTACCAGTGTATAACGGGAACGATTGTGTTTGGGTGGCCTCTATTCAGATCAAATTTTTAAGATCAAAACAAAAACATTTTGTGGGTCCCACATCTTTTAAGCAACTGCAGCGTAATGATCATTCTAAGAGATGATGTCTTTGTATTAAATGTAGAGAGAGGCACATCAAGCAATACAAGATTTATTGTCAAAAAAGTTTGAGTAGGTTTTAAGTCTTCACCCTCACTAAATATATCAATAATGAATAGGATGAACAACTTAAATCTCAATGAATGTCTAACCAACCAGTTTAGATTATGGCTATGTTTGGTACTGGCTATGTTTGGTACTGTTTTGGAGAGCCAAAAGCACCTTCAAGAAAATTAGGTTTGCTCACCTTCTTCTTGACAGCACCTTTGCTCACAGTTACAATAATTCCTGACAGCCTATGTGACCTTTAGTTTGATACATGCATCACACTCGCATGTAAATCTAGGGCTATAAATATCACAAACCTCTTGAATGTGAAGCTTAGAGTCCTCCGTTAAAGCCATAATAAGTTGTTTCCGGATGCCAGCATCGATTAGGAACATCTTTGCTCCATCCTTTATTGTCTCCGTGAGATCCAATTTCTTTTCAAGTTGCAAATTTCGTAACCTTTGCCTGTAGGAAATGTTAACATTAACACATTGAAAGTAAACATCATTTGTCTCTGTAAAATAGGCAGCACAGGTACATACGTGTTTTGGACTTGCAGTGCAGGATTTCCATTCATCTTAGCCACATTTTGCTTTGCGAGAACAATGAGATTTTCAAGCCTTTTCCATTGAAATACTCCGTCTTTAAATAAAACCTATAGACCCCTCATAATTTGTTCATTAGAATCAATTGGTAGGAAAATTAAAGAAATCTATGATCCACCAGGGCAGATATAATGTATTCTAGCAGTAAACAAGCTCAGCTCATGATCCTTAAGCCATAAAGGATGGAGCAGGCAGAGAGATGAAAGAAGTGCTTGTGGCAAAGTCTAAATAGGACAACACAATTATCAAAATTAATTAAGGAAAAAAATATGATTAATTTATGGAAAAGGATAAAACCAGTGCTATATTATTACTGAGATTTCCATTAGAATCACCTCTCACAAAGAATTGTAGAATAGAAGCAGCCTCAGCATTTGAGTGAATGGCCGTGAATAATAGTGAGAAACATCTAAGTCGACTTCGTTTACATGTTCTCCACTTTCTCAGTATCACTTTCCCATCAATCAGAAGGAAAGGCATTTCATAACTTCTCCGTAGCTGTCTACCAATAGATTGCCCATCTTGGACTCACTAAAACATCTATACCTTAGGTTAAAGAATTCTGACATTTTCATTCTTACTAAAATTCATCCTGAAGCATGGCAAGTGAGTTCCTAATTGAGTGGACCCATATGAATATTTGGCTGATAAGACGTAAGCTTGAATAGAAATATGCTGGTTAGGCCACAAAGTGTTGAGATTGTTTAATATGCATTGTTAGAGATTAGTCTACAACAAATAGCTTAAGCTTTTATTGTTAGAGTAGCCGATTTCAAGAGACCAGAGATTCGACTTTAAATCTTATGCACATGTTGCATGTATGTTGATACGAAAATCCTTGCCAATCCTACCTGTAGCTACTTGAACTCAATGTAAAATTCACCTGGAAGAGGCGTTCACGAAGAGCAGGATTGGGGTCTGTCAGAAGACGCTTGGCTATGTATGGATATGCAACCTGCGAAACAATTACTTTTTTATAGCAGCTAATATCAACAACTATGTTATTATTAGAAACTAAATTGAATTTCCTCATTACACTGAAATGTGTGGTATTTAAAAGTATATGACCAGAATGTGAAGTGAAGATTTTACCTCAAGAAATTTAAAATCTGGCTCTAGTGTAAAACATATGCCCTCCTGAGTCAACAATGAACGAATGACGAGGGAAAACCTCTCGGGTATACGAATCGGGTACTGGTACACTAGTTGATTAAACTTCCCTGCAGAATTATAGCATCCAACTTTCATGAAAACCTAAAACGATGTTAAATATATAGTATTTGAATATGCATCTTCAATCTATGACCAACAGGATAGGGTTAAGGACTACTCAACAATAAAATTATGCTGGAAAGTTTCCATGCAGTTTCCATGCATACTGAGTACCATAATCAACTCTGCCTGTAATTGTTAAAATTTCTCAACCCTCGCCATACTTTCGTAGTTTTAGTGTAGTGGAAACGACATTCACAGTTACCTAAGCCATCCAGGTTAATGCACATTAAATCCTTTGTGTACATCTCAGTCCACAAAATGGGCTTGACCTGAGGGGGTGTTAGAATATAAATATTATCCCTCAAGACCTCACAACTTTGGAGTTCTCCCGTAGAGATTTAGTTACAGCCTGGCAGGAACATCTTGCAGTAATTAATCTAATTTCTTTCACTGCCTATCCCAAGATAAGATGGAGAAGAAATATGTTTGATAGCTGATGGACAGAATAAAATGTAGCCAGGCCACATAATTTTGGATTTTTGTTTTGTTTGTTTTTGGTTTTGTTTTTGTAGTTCTAACAACTACATATAAGTAATCGTTGGGCATGATCTATTTAAAGCATCTACATATTGGGTGTTAATATATATATATATATATATATATATATATATATATATATATATATATATATATATATATATATATATATATATATATATTGTTGGCTTGTATAGCCTTATATATAGAGAGATTTTGTTTTTTTCCCTTTCCTATTCTTATCGTGGTATCAGAGCTGCGGCTCTCGGCTCTCAGCTCTCAGATCCTCCAAATCTCAATTGAAATCTCAATCGCAATCTTCAGTCTATTGTATCATATATTAACATTGGGAACCTTAATTCTCCATTTTGTGTGCTTCTCCAAATTTCTAATGGTTAATTGTTAATTCCATTACAGAATCTATTTTTGTGTTGTAATATTGGAAGAAGGCCAAAAAACATAGCAGTGTCCCTATCAAAAGGAAAAAAATTGAATATTTCCATAAGATCAGCTCTTATTTACAAGAATCTGCTCCCTTCTGAATAATAGAGATACTAGTGTACCCTTGTGCAATATTGCACAAACTTATATAATAGTATAATATAATATGTAGTATAACTCGTGCAATATTGCACATAATTTTTTAAATAAGAAAAAAGAACTTTTTTTTGAAAAAATCATCTAATAACATCTATATACTAATGAACGATTTTTAAGGTTTGATTAGGAGATTAGATTCTAATTTAAAATTTGGATGGAGAAAGAGTGTGATGGTTGCCTCCTACTTTTGCTCTCAATTTTTTATTTAATAAAAAGAAAAAATGAGAAAAATCCTTGAACCAAAAGTGGTTTAGCATAATATATTGTATAGATTCCCTAGTTATAGTAATATATTCTAAGCAAATGTTGAAACTGGGTGAATAAGGATAAACTATATTGAACAGGGGAAATTAAGAATACTGCCGCAGAACCCTTCCAAAAATAATTGAGCAACATGTGACACGTCTTAAGTAACTGAACATGCATACTAACATGAGACACGTCATAAAGAAATGTATTGGATGCTAACATATCTAAGCAATCCATGAAACCAAAAAATATATAAAATCATGCAAATTAATATTCCAAAAAAGGAAAAATCATCCAATAATAGAGGTGAAAATATTCAAAGGGACAACGACAGTATGGTTGGATTGCCTGTTTCCTAATTCACTTGTACTGTTACAATTTTGATGAGGACATCTTTCCTGTTTAGTTTATTTCAGTACCTTTTTTATTTCTGGCAATTATAGCCATATGTAATCTTTTTGTAATTTTTAGATTTTTGAGAATATTTTGGAGATGTGTTTCAAGATGTAATTGAGCCTATTTAAAGGCCTTGAGATTAATGAGAAAGGATGCCATTATTGATAATAAAAAATTGTGTTGAGTTTTTGCTCTTCCCCTCTCTCCTTTGTGTGATACAATTGAGATCCAAATTAGGGTTTGTGATAAATCCTAATCCAATTTTAGAATTAGTGATTAATTCTAAAATCTACCCCAATTAAAAAAAATCCCCCAATTACAAATTACCCAAACATTAATTCCCAAATCTTCACACACAAAAAAAAAACCCATCTACTACTCTACAGCCGCCACCCAACTTCTCCTTCATCTTCTTCTTCCTTCTTCGTTTTTCCCAAACCCACCCGAAGCTCCAAAACCCATCCCCACTTCAATCCGTCACCACAAAAGACCCAACTCCTGGCATTCCCGAAACCCCCTTCTTCATCTCTCCCACTGCCTTCATCGACCATCTCCACCATCCCGTCAACCTTCACCTTCGTCATCCCCCCTCCAGCTTCGACCTCGCCATCGCCAGCACTGCCTCCGACCGCCACCTCCGATCCTGTAGACCCACCGTCGAGCCATCGTCGCCATCAACCAGTTCCCCGTCGACTGCCATAGACGACCCGATCACCCCTCGTCGCCCTTCGCCGTCAACGCCGCCCCGCTCGCCAACCACCCCGCCGCCGGCCAGATCTGCCAGCCTTGGTCTTGTTACTGCCGTGATTGCCAATTCCAAGATCTGCGCTGAATTTCCTTCGCATTTGGTATACTCTTTCCCTTATTAAATATTTGTGTTTTACTGCTCTATTATCTAGTATATTATCTAATTTATCTGTCGACCACAAAATAATTGAGATTGAATGATCCACATGCTAGAATAGAGTACGAATCGATATTGAATTTATTACTTGCTAACACATAGGAATTTAATTGTTGATCGTAAAATTGAATTATTAATTGGGATTGTTAGCATAATTCAGTTCTTGAAAATCCATCCAACCAGTTAATTGTTTAAAATTCCTGACTTTAATCCGCGTAACGTGTTGGTAAAATTAACCCATTAAAATTCTTGGAAATTCTCTATTTTAGGGTTGGTTTTACATCAAATTTATAACCCATATTTTTTTAAGCCAACCTTCATCGTACGTGTAGCTGGCCTATAAAGCATAGCCATTCATCAAAAGACTATTTTGATGAGTAGATCAAGGATGTTATATGAGTGGGCTCATCTTATTTGATGTCTAACTAGCCAATTTGAATTCCTAGTTTCCAACATTGGGAATCTAAGACAGAAAATAATTTCACTTCAAAATGAAATTATATCCATAAATAATTTTTTCTGCAAAAAATTACACAATGATTCCGTTCTAATTATATGTGCTTCCCACGTTTCACAAAGCATATACTCATAAACTGTAGATTCCCGTGATCTTTTACAGAACTTGTAATATTGTACCATCCATTCTCACCCTTCCATGAGACTAAGAAACCTTTGCATTTCTACGTGAAAATAAGAGAAGCAAATTTGCAGAGTAAAGTGATTTCTAGAAAATTTGTTTAGCTATTAATCCGGGATGGGTGTGAAGTTGATGAAGGAAGAAATATGGTCATCCAATAGTATTTTAGACCTACAAATTAATAATAGTATAGAACAGACTCTATGTTTTCTTTCTCAGCTAAATATGATTATAACTAGAGGTGCTAAGTGTGCACCATTCCTTTATATAATGATTTTGAATAAATAAATAAAAATCTCGCTTACCTTAAACTACTACACTGTAAAAGCATGAAGAGGTTAACAAACCAAATTTGCATAATTTTGCTAACACATTGGAAGCACATAATATAGGCTAAACAATATAGTAAGTAAAACTAAAGAACATCATGAGTGATTATATAATTTTAGCAAAAGTACTGACTAATCTATACCATTATACAACTGGAAAAGGTATTTGTGTGTAATATCCCCAAAATAATTAACAATTATTTGTACAACAATATTTTGTAAATAAATATTGTTGCATTATATGAATGTTGTTGCATGTGAATTGTGCACAATTTTGTACATTGTTATATACACATAAGTTGTATGGTTTTGGATTAACCCAATTAAACCCATCAGGCCAACCATATACTACACCTACCCTACTATACTATATAGCCTACAATTTTTGACTTAGCTGAAGCCTACAACTGTTGACTTAGAAAAGGGGTTATGTGTAATTATTTAAAACCTAAGGGGTTATATATAAATATATGGACACCTAAGCAACCTAGACAATTCTATACACTCCTACACACACCCACATCCCCACTCTCGATCATGGCCGGCCAACCCTACCCCCTTCCTATATATATATGAGGGTATGGGTGAATAACCTAGTTCATTTTCACTACTTCACTCCATACTATTACCTTACTCCATACTTCATTCCATATTTCCATATTTCAATTCCAACATTCTCTTAGCTTTATTTGTTATTTTGGAGCAAAGAAAGGAAGGAAGACAAGCTATGAGGAGGAGAAAGACGCTAGGAGGAAAAGAAGCTAAGGCTAAGGTTGTGCTCTCCAATCATAAGGTGGGTGTTCTTTGAATCCTTTGTTATTTTCAATGTTATTTTCTTAAATTGATTGTTAGCTTGATGTAGTGTGTAGAAATTGTTGTGTATATTCATGTTCATAACACCATGTCGATAGAATTGTGGTGTGTAAATTAGAAGGGAAGATAAGTAGATGAGAGCAAGATTGAATTCTAGGATTGCATATTGAATTCATAATCTTGTGATTAAGAATAATTGCATATAACAAGTGTGTGAAAATACATATGTATATTAGGGTTTTTGTTGTAGAGTTTATGCATAGGAAGATTGCACATAAGGTGTTTGATGAAATGTCTAAATAAGGATATGTACATGTATGTTGCTCGTAAGGTGTTTGATGAATTGTTTACATGAGGATATATACATACATGAATGAAAGTTAGTAGAATTTAAAGACTACGAGAAATAAGTTGCAAATAAGGCATTTGGCATTATGTGAATGAGAGTTAGTACATATACATGTGGGAAATAATCTAGTGTGGAAGGAATTTTACGGTATTGGATGAGACGCGTTTATGCATGTGTATGTATATGGTATATGCATACTTATACGTGTGTGCGTTGTGATGTATAGTGCGCATTGAGTCCGCTAGTTGGTGCATGTTTTGGGTCAACTCATAGCACGATTTAGAAGGCTAGGTCGAACCCTAATTAAGTCGAGTTAAGACTTGGTGATAATCTAACTTGGTTGGTTAACATATAAACACTAGGTTAGAGTCACCTAGTTTCGATAATCACCTAACTAATAGAAGTTATCTAGATTGTTCCTTCTTACTTAAGGGAATGGAATTCCAAGTTAGGATTCTAACTAGAGCGGTAGTTCGACTATAGTTGATTTAATGGACTATAGGGCTTAAATCACCAGTTGGTTAATAGCCTAGAGTAAGTATATATCCTAGTAACTCATTCTATGATTATTAGGTCTAGTAAACTCAACCTCATTAAGTGAACTTGTAGGGTAATAAGAGCTGGGACTAGGGGCACTGTTTAATTAACTATGAATAATATCTTAGATGATATAAATGTCTTCAATGAGAACTAGAAGTTGTAATAATAAGAACCATAAGAATCGGGTAAAATTAGGTAATAACTCAAGTGCTTCTTAGAAGTTGGGTTATCATATAGGCCCTAGTGTGTTTTTATTCCTAAATCTTGCAACTTGCAACTGGGTGTTCAAGAGGCAAACTTGCAATCGGACATCCCTAATCATGGTTCTATAGGCTAAGGAATTCTAGGATACCGACAGAGATAAGTTGTACACTAACTCAGCTCTGGATCGTAAGGCAAATTGGGTTGGAACTAGTAGGCATGACACTATAATGCAGCCGTAACGACAAACTCGAATTTATTTATAGGGACATACACTAGTTGGGCGTGTACTCACTTGTCAAGGGGACACGTGCGGCGTCGTCTTGTATGGGACACGTGTGGCGTGGTCTCGACTGTTAATTTCTAGGATCTAGTGATAAGAATTGAGAATTGTGGGAGTTAGGGGATGGACCGCTACATAACCACCTAAGGTTCTATATTGTTTAATGCGAACAGAAAGCAAGAGCAGGGCTCTAAGACTCTCGGTGGAGCAGGTGGAACCAGCAGGGTCACCTTTATGTTCGCAACAACTTTTGGGTGAGGTCCGAGAGTGGCATAGAACCACAGGGGTCAAGCAGAGTATGACCGGAGAGTGGCATAGGACCACAGGGTCTCGGCATACATAGTGACATGATCAATGATTTCCAACTGCAGAGGCGGAACTAGACCGAGCGACTGCAACATCACCAGTCACTAGATGAATGTCAGAAATAGGAAAAAGTGCAAGAGTAGAATGCATAACGAGGGATTGAACCCTATAATCAGTACGTTTAGCTTGGTTTGGGAGTATGTAGTATGGGATGCATACGTTTCCAAATCAAGTTAGCACTAGAGTAGGAGCATCGTGTGCATTTCGAGTTTGTGCATTAGAATCTAGATCATGGCATACACCGACACTTGTGGTTTGACTTTCACATTTTTCT
Source organism: Hemerocallis citrina (assembly GCA_017893485.1). Classification (NCBI taxonomy): domain Eukaryota; kingdom Viridiplantae; phylum Streptophyta; class Magnoliopsida; order Asparagales; family Asphodelaceae; genus Hemerocallis; species Hemerocallis citrina. The sequence continues at coordinate 178,439,937 of CM030366.1, read as the reverse complement.
TCTGCATCAAATATTAATTGTTGAAAATTTTGGAGTCGCGAGTTTCATCTGCATTGCGTCAGTTACATTCAACTGACGTGCCAACAGTTTGTTAGTTGCAGGATACCTGATCGTGGGAGCAAGGGGCTCGAGTTGCGGGAAGCATGCGGGTGGAGAATATAGTTTTGTGTACAATGTAACTATTGGTGTAATTCATTATCTAACTTATATGTAAGACTACGTACTTTATGATAATGTAATAAAAGTTTTTAATTTCCTGTGGTTTCCTGTGTTGTGTACTCATTGAAGTAAAGATTTTGGGTATGTGTCACGAGTTTCCAGTATGCGGAACTCGGGACGTTACATTGTGATTGACTTCTGCACTTTATTTATTAATAAAAAAATTGAATTGGCATTACCTTTCTCTATTTTGTTTGTGACCTGTCATAAATTACTAATCTTTAAATCTTATGGCATCAGCTAAAACTAATGTTTTCTTCTAAAAATTCTCACCTTTAATACGAAGAAATAATAAATGAACCATTCACTATCGTTATCTCAGCTAATAAAATAATTTTCTACATTAGCTATTTTATATGGATAAATCATCTATAACAATACACATTAAGAATTTAAGATTTTACTTTTTAAGTCCACCTACCAAAAGTCTAGTATAAATAGTTAATAGTATCTCATAAAGGCCAAGGTATAAGAAGTACAAAATATCAAAATGTTACCGGTGACACTTCGAAAGTTGAAATCAGCCAATCCCTTCCCAGCAGAATTTTGCCATATTGACTCAAGAGCTGGAATAATGGGAGAAACATCAGTTCCACTAGCAAGGAAACCTAGCCTGGTGAAGTCATTCGCCATCTCAACATAATCCTCATTCACAGCATGCACAACTGCATCAATAAGGATTTGTTTGTTTTGCTGAAATCAACAGGACCAAATTAGTTTAAGTTCTTTTTGTTTGCAAATGAACCTCAGACTGAAGAAAATTTCTTACTGGAACTGAAGGTTGTTCAAATAGAAACTAGAGCAAAAAAAATAGGATACTGACTTTTGTTTTCACTGTTTCTATTTTAACTCCACAAAACAACAAAGGATTTGTGGTATTTCAAATAGTGATTGATAATTAATTAATCTTACAATATATTTACCATATATTAGAGTCCCTTTCCCGGAAACAAAGAATGTGTAGTCATTGTTATTTGTGTACCTTGATTATGTTGGGGCAAAAAAAACTGTAATTTTGCACAAGAAAATTGCAACTTCAGGAAGTTAAAAAAATAAAAATATTTCAGTAAAATAGTTAGTCAAAAGTAATAGCATGCATGTAATTATCATCCCTAAACTTCCCAAGGAAAATAGCTGATATGGGTCAGGAATAACGTGGCCCGTCCTGGGCCACAGGATCCCCTCAGGATGCGCGCTCCTTCTCATCCTTCGGATCTACCACGTCAGTGCCGTAAAACCGCCCGAACCTCTGCCACGTCAGCCCGGAAACTACCCCGACGTCTGCCACATCAGCCTTATACCGTCCGGTTTTCCACCGCTTCAGCCACACGGGCAACCGGGTCCAGACCCGGCCCCAAACGGCTCCAGACCTGGTTGGCTTCTTCTATAAATACCAGAGCCCTACTCCTTCTCCAGGTAATCAAAACTTCTGCACTCAAACCCTAATTACTGTTACTCTCCCTTAGTGACTGACTAGATCGTCGGAGGGTCTGCCACTGGGACTAACCCCGGTGTTCCGAGACCGTCTGCAGGTACACGAGACCCTCGGATCCGAGCCCCAAATATCCGAGCCGAGCATCAGCCTCCACCTCAATACCGCGTACCCCAGTACCGTTCGTCCAGCCGAGGGTCGTCTACATAGGAGTCTCCTCCTTCAATACAAATCGAGTAAGAACTCACGTCTGGTGCATCCACACGTTTCCCAAAAACAAACCGCATCAATAGCTTACTTCACTATTCTACTTAACTAGTATACATCAGTTAGTATATGATGTAAGACCAATTCATATGAAAGGAGTTTACTCCAGTAAAAATTTACATCCACCCAACTATGGGGGAGTTTGTTTGAGGAAGTTATTGGAATTGGGTGATCTTGATCCCACCTCAGAATAACTTCTCCTTATTTGCAAATCGATTATTTGTTTGATTTGGGATTATGGGTGTGATTTAGTCAAATCTAAATCCTCCCTTTTTCTCCCGATTTCAATACGGCAGTGAAATTTTTTATAATCCTTGTGGGACCCACGCTTTGGTATGGTTTACATTGCTTATAGTGGGGTTTTGGTGAGATTACCTTAGTTTTAGTTTTGTCCTATTCAATTCATCTTTGGGGGTAAGTCAATATAAACTTAACCGAGGTGACTATATTTACCTTCCACTCACATCACATCTTCTATGCAAGTCCCACTGCATTATATTTTCGTTGTGTGCGAGATAACCCACAATCCACTAGATGCACCCTGAAAACAATGGCAAATTTGGGCATGCTTGAAGCTGTATGGATTACATATTGCTACAGTAAATCAAGTTTTTGTGGGATCTAACCACTCCCCCAAAGGTGAAACCAAGAGACATCGCACAGAAAATATGTGCAAGAGATGTGTCATAGTGACATGTCTAGTTAGTCGTCAATTTTACAAGCCATTAGCTTATCTTAAGGGAAGGTACTGACTAAAATATAGTTAGTGTGTTGATATTTCATACTTGAGCTATTAATCAACAATATCATTGCTATTAGCTCAACCTAAGGAATTAGTCGAAATAGAATTTAATGAAGATAGTTCTTGTGCTATGTTCTTATGACTCGGGTTCATAGACATCACACGTGCTTATTCACTAAAGGAATAGAAAAGGCTAACTTTCTAGAGTTGGCATGCAAGTAATACTAATCTTTCTAACTTTGAACTAGTTTATCTGAATTCTCTTATATATACGTGCTGCGTGTATCATAGGTATGGGTATAATAATGGGATTGTTAGCGGTCTATATTGTAAGTTCTCATAGGCTTTGCCTATATGTATAAGGCTATTGCCATCAATGTATTTGTTGCATTTCTAATTTATACAATCAGTTCCTCATCTCCTAACTTGGTATCAAAGCCACTTTCCTCCAAAAATAAACCCAAGATCTACATTTGCAGTCGCAAAAAAAAAATCCAAATCCAAATTTGGATCCCAAATCAAAAACCAAATCCATATCCCAAATCCATATCCCAAATCCAAAATCCAAATCCCACAATCTCAAATCAAAATTCAAACCTAGATCCCAAATCCCTAAATCCAAATCCAGTTCTCTCTCTCTCCCGACCTCCCGAAGCAAACCAGCAAGAAGAAGAGGGCAGCAGCTAGCAACAGCCGCCGCTGCCCTCCTCCGCCTTCCTACCTACGCCTCCGACACCGCCGACGCCACCCGACCTTCCCTTGGCCTCCGCTCTCCAACCCGACGCCGACACATCCCCACGCCGTTGTCGCCACTAGAGATCCAAACCCTAGTTCATGCAAGCGTCGTCACTTCCTCTCTCCTTTCCTCTCCTCTCCTCTCCTCTTCGGCTTCATCAGGTGGGTGGGGAAACCCAACTCGACCCGAACAGATCTGAACCTGACCCACTTCGTGACTGTAGCCACCTGTGTCGTCAACATCCACCTGCGTCGCCGCTAGGGTTTTGTACAAACCCTAGCTGCCACCATCCTCATCTTCTTTCTGCTTTGTTTGTTTTGTTTTGTTTGTTGGACCTGGCCCCCAAACCTGGGCCCGACCCGCATCGACAATCAAACCAGACCCTATCCGACCCGAAACCTTACCATCGACACTACCCTCGAGGATCTCAAGCACGCCGACGTCGCTGCTGCCGCTGCTCTTCTGCTTCTCGGGAGCAACCAAAAGCCATATCCAAACTCAAATTAGGTTCATTCAGTCAGGCACACCCTCACCTGTTTCGGTGCAATTCAATTTGCTTCAATCGAAAAGGATCTAAACCCAATCTGGCAACTCGACCCAATCGCAGCCATCGGCGATTCACGGCCATCTCCCCTTGTTGCTTCTGCTGTGGCACAGCCACCGTCGGTTCCCCCTGTCCTATTCTAGCTCAGTCAGTTTAGTTCATCTATATTCAAACTTTTGTTAGTTGATCCAGCTTGAGTTTAAAAAAGGGTGTTAAAAATATCATGTATGGGTATAATATTGGGATTGTTTAGGGTCTATATTGTACGTTGTCATAGACTTTGCCTATATATACGAGGCTATTGCAATCAATGTATTTACTGCATTTCTAATCTATACAATCCGTTTCTCGTTTCCTAACTATACGCACTGTTTGTCTATGATTCCAATGGCAGGAATGGAACTGAGGATGTTATTGTGGGCACATGGACTTCCTCAAAATTTTCCAACAAAAATTTACATTTTCATAATTGCTCGAGTTTCTTAAAACAAATAAAATTTATTCTACATAATGGTACCCATCCTCCACGAAGCCGCTGCTTCCGACTCCGCGAATGGTGCATATTATTATCTGCAGTAATTTAATCTCAGTCAATAGTTCATTATATGTTTGTTTTGAATTTTCGGCCGTGTAGGGAAGCATGATATACCATATCCATAGCACGGTCACAGGACAATAACCTAATTAAGGAAGCAGGAAATATCTTACTGTATTTTGAAATGTATTGTAGAACACTTTTAAATTGGCATTTGCCAAATGTTTTATTAAAGACTATCAAATAGTTTAGTCAATTCACAAGATTCCTCAGTCTAGTATGCTAATATTAATATAGAATTATACAAAGCTCTAAAGAACATATCCAATTAACTGACCTGGCTAAGAACAGCTACATTGCCAAAGTCAACATAAGCAATACGGCCATCACGCATTGCAAAGATATTTCCAGGATGCGGATCCCCGTGAAACAACCCAAATTCTAGCAATTGACGCAATGCAGCACTCACCCCAACAGTCAGGAACCCATTTATATCGATGCCAGCTTCCCTAATAGCCTGAGTTCATGAAAATATATCAATAAATAAATAGAAAATTCTTGAACAAGAATAAGCCTAAAATAGCATAAAACTAAATACCTACACAAACCAATAGACAAATATTTACTTGATTCTAAATCATAAGAATGATAATATGTCTACATAACAGAACGTCGAGAAACAGTAGCAATGTCTTCTGAAATATCCTAACCTGGGGATCAGTACAACGAATGCCATCAATCCACTCCATTACTAAAACACGTGAGCCAGAAAGCTGCTTATAAACTTTAGGAATCTTGACGGTTGGATCATTCTTAAAATTCTCCAAGAAATCCTCAATATTCCGAGCCTCCTAAGAATAACAAAACAACAATATGATGATTAAAAGAAACCTAAAATAGTATGATTGGAATTAATAGTTTTAGAACACCCACGGGCGTATCTGAGTTTTGGGGGCCCTAAGCAAGTTCTCAAATGAGGTCTTTTGCAAGTTGATAAAATAAAAATGACAATTATTTAAATGCAAACAAACTGAGTCTTGAAGGACAAACTATTTAAATGAAAACAAATTTGTATATATGCTTCCAAAAAAAATTAAATGATAACGTACGCATTTTACATGAAATGTCTCGTGGCAAAAAGAAACTCGAAAAAAATCTAAGAAAGAAGCGGCAGTGATCTTATTCTGAATTGTATGTTATCTGAGAGGATGGATGTGATGAATGAGAGAATTAAAGAGGAATAGAACCAAAAAAGAAAATTTGTTCAAAACATACAAGCAAAGGCACATTGAGTTGGTATACATTAAGAGAAAATATTGAGTTGACATGATCGAAGTATATGTATAATGCTATTTTGAATGCTTTCATGGATACATTTTGGTTTCATCAAATGCCCCTTATATTTTTTTCTTTTTTGATGGCAACCCTAGTATTCCTTTCATCAACAGATACAAAATTTAGAAGAAAATGAAAAGAAGCAAACAAAGCAAACATGTATATACACTTGAAGATTACATTATTGCAAAGAGGTAAATATGATACATTAGAGAACACGGTCCGAATGAAGTGAAGATGAATATGTGCATATGAGAATACTAACTGGAAGCTTAAAATGTAGAACAACCATATGCACTTGAAGATTTGGTTAGAAATTTATCTTAAACATGTAAATATGATATACCATAGATCATTGAAAAAATATCATAGAGTTGCATGCATGGGCTAAGTGAAAAATAATATTAAATTCATAAAATGGTAAAATGGCATGTATGGCTGTGTGAAAAATAATTAGTTTAAAAATTAAAAAATAATTGAAAGATTAATTAGCCCATGCAAGTTTCGATCCTGCAACCTTCAAGTTATTAGCACAACACTCTAACCAGATGAGCTAATAGGCCAACTGTTGTTTCAAATTTTAGATAATACAGTGTAATCATATCTGAAAACAATTACATTTTTTCAAGCATTGTAAATACTTAAAAAATACGGAACCCTATAAATTTGGGGGGTCCAAAGCAGCTGTTTGTGCTGCTTGGGCCCAGATCCACCCCTGAGAACACCATCCTTACATACATGCATTACATCAATAACAAAAAGTTTATCCGAACTACAAAAGATCAGTAGCTAGTGATGTAGTATAGAGGCCAAGGCAATTATTTACTCATAACTTATAGTTGTGAGCCAAAATATCAATGCCTTCATACCAACTATACTACTAGATAATGGGGGAGTGTGTGTCATTGGCCTCCTCCACCTGTTACTTATTCTTTTGCTAAAAACCTACGTTCATAACCATGTGGTTTTTAATCTTTCGAAATGCATATGGGGTAGTAGCGGGCATCAAAAAAGGAACTCAATCATCAATTCCTAACATGACTTTGGAATAGGAAAAAATGTTTGCAGATCATGTACATTTGATCTAGTTACAAAATGAGAGAAGAGGTGTTTGTGACTCGCCTTTCCTTTGTTTGATTATAAATAAAAAAGGAGTGGACTCACTCATTTTAGCGTATTGCAAGTTTGTGGGATCACTCTATTCAATGTCACTTATAAAATGCTCACATACTTAATTACACCAATATATAATTTTTCAAATATCTTTCCATTAATACAATAGTGTTTACCCTTCTAATCGATGTTATTTTACTTCAATTTTAAAAATGATTAAAAAATTATGATAATATATTTTTCCATTTTACTTTTATGTGAAATTGCAGATTAAAATAGATGGTATATATAGAATTAAATCCAACCCATTTGATTGTGTGGCCTTACAATTAACATGTATGTAGCACGTCCCGATGGGTCTAGTTTTATAGAAAGGTAGTCTCTTAGTGGATAGTATTGTTTTTTAACGAAGATTATTAAATATGGAGCTCTTAAAGATTATGATGGACCAGCATACCAGAGTGTAGTCGAGTTCTTCCAAGAGCTTTTCACCAAATTCATCAACAATAAGTTCCGCATTGCAGCCTAATTTTTGCAGACTTATACCATTCAGAAATGAAGCCAAAGTACGAAAAAGGAAAAGATCTCGGTAGATTATAGGTTCTATTCCAGGCCTTTGCACCTGTGAACAATAGTAGCCAATAGAAATATATCAGATAGAAAAAAAATAAATGGTACAAGGATATACTCCCCAACATTAACGTTGTCAGGATTCATAAAAGTAAAATGATGGCAGGCAACCAGTATACGATCTAAACCAAAATTTGCTATTTGGTGACAACTCAATGGTTGCAAAGAATTCAGGCACGGATGGCTAAATGACGTTATAACTAACTCCATAAACAGTTCGTACTAACTTGGGGGTGGGTTGGGGGATTATGACCGTATCGTAGAGAGAGCCACCCCAACCTTTCAATGAAAACAGGTTTTTATTCTTGTCTTAATGAGTTAAGCTTAATTAGTTTGAGGGATGGCTTTTGGCTGACGCCGGAGAGAAGGAGGGAAGGAGGGAATTAACGACCCAGAAAGGGGAGGAGTCTCGAATTCGTGGAAGATCAATTGTAACAGCTCCATACACGGTCCATCGGCCTGAGGGAAGAAAAAGATCAGCATGGTCTAAAGAACTGTGTGGGTCATATACAACGGTGAAGCAAAGTACTGACTGAAAGGTGCCCATCCACACCCCTCTCTGTTTCTCTACTTTTGCAAAACTAGAGAATATTATATATAGTATTTCACATGACAATATTTGACAGGGGGCTTCAGAAAATTTCCCAAGCTCAATCCCCAGTTTAATTGATCAATGTGTAATTCACATCCTGATTTTTCTCATAGTCAAAAGATAAGATGGCCAAGATATGCCACGTTTCAGCTCCGTACATATTTCAAAGAAAAAGGAAAGTGCAACTTCAGAATAAAATTGAAGATGACTTTCTCATGGACTCTCTGGTTTCCTAAGAGAAGAGATTTGTGGAGAAATTCACTACTGGTTCAGTCATACGTCAACTTCTTTATCCGAAAGAATTACTACAATTTGCTTATCTTTTGAAGGCTAGACTGACAGAGTTTTATACTTCTATAGTTTTATCTTAAAGGAATAATATATCCATATTAATTTCTGAAATAAGTGCAAACCTTTTATTTCATATTTGTGGTTGTAAATTTCTATAATGTCTTGGACTTGAGCAACATAGATCCCAAGAACACCCATGGTCTATACTTATATACAATAGCTTCATCCCAATTGTAAATATCCGACAAATATTCACATTGTTTTGGCATCAAGCATCTAGGCAAAGCACATCAATCATAATAAATGCTACACAGCCATCTCTGTAAACACTCAACACAAAGAGTAAAAACAAATACCAAGAATCTTACACTAGCAATCTAGCATGGATATACAACCTTAATTGCAACATCCTCCCCCGTCTCACGCAGAGTAGCTCGGTATACCTGTCCCAAACTTGCAGCTGCAATTGTCTGAGAAGATATTTTACTGAACACCTTCTCAAGTCGTTGTCCGAGCTCTTCTTCAATAATTGCAAATGCCACCTGCATAATCCAAAAACAAACAACACAAAAAAACCTCAAAATTTCCAGAAAAAAATTGTCCACCACAATAACCACTAATCACAAAAGAGGTATTCTCAACAATAAATCACAAACACAATGGTTAAGAAATCTCCACCATGAACATAGATTAAGCTAACTACCCGGAGTTAAACTTTACTTCAACCTCATATTTTCCTTACCTCCAATCTCTACCACTCTTCTTACCTTAACTTTGTCCCAGACATATAAAAGAGAAAACTCTAATTACACAATTAGTGGAGGTAAAGGTATGCGAGCTATAGTTTATAGACCTCTACCTCCAAAACAAAACAAAAAACTCCAGTAACCATAACTTATGAAACACACCCAACCTACCTGATTCGGAAATGGGGGCACATCATCCTGCAATATGCACAGCTCATTCATGTAATCCTCTCTGATAATATCCGGCCTATTCGCCAAAACCTATCAAAAACAACCAGCACCCAAAATTCTCTCAACATCAATAACATTCCCAAAACCAAAACGCTATTCAACCAATCAACAAACACAAACAAACATCCCCATTTCCCAACGGACCCAACCTGCCCAGCTTTGATAAACGAGGGCCCGAGATCACAGAGAAGATTCCTCAGCTGCCGGGCGCGAAAAGGAACCACTTCTTGATCCCTCCCCACCAAAAAATCATACACAAGATTAGACCAGTACAGCCCCAAACTCCACACAATCTCCACCCCTCGACCAATCAGAGACATCACCGCACCCTGCGACTCAAGCACCTTGTTCCTCACCTACATGATGGGCATTTCATCAAACACCATATGAGCATAAAAACAAAACAACACTTTTTCGGCAGTTATCTTTTCTGGGTTCTGCATTTGTGGGCATACAATACCGTTTCCGGAGTGTACTTTCTGAAGGGGATGCAAACGCCGCGCTCGATATCGAGCTGTTCCATGGCGCTGCTGGATTGGTCAGAGAGGACTCTCAAAGGAGCCAACTTTCGGGAACTGGGAGGAGAGATTGCGGGTCGGGTTCGGGTGGGGCGGAAGGACTGGGGAGGGAAGGGGATGGAGGTGAGGCAGATGGCCTCCATTTTTTGAGAAGGAGGAAGAAGATGAACGAAGGAATGCCTGAACAAAATGAATAACAATGGGGAGTTTGTTAGGTGGTTGATGAGTACGCGTATGGGATGTGTTTGTAGCCACAAACTAGAAAGGTTTTTGTTGATGTTTTTCAGTTTATTTATGGGTTTTGTTCTGTTGGAATTCAGGAGGGGGGACGATAAGTAGTTTCTGGTGGAGATGGAAAAGACACGCAAGAGTGTTGACTTTGGATCTGTTTAGTTCAAAGGAGGGGATGGAAGATGGAAAAGACACGCAAGAGTGTTGGCTTTGGGTCTGTTTAGTTCAAAGGAGGAGAGGGGATGGATTTTAATTAAGATTCTGTTTTGTTTGGTTCAAAGGAGGGGAGGGAAGAAAAAATAATTATCTTCTTATTTGGTTCACAAGGGGATGGAATGAATTTTATAATAAAATTACTTTTATACCTTTTTATATTTTATAACAAAACTCAACCACAAAAAAAATCAAGTGTCTCTGACCACTTGATTGCATCCACACCAAAAGTACAAGGAGCAAATTCACGTAATTAACAAACCCAGATCCCCTTAGATGATGAATAATCTGGATAAGCACTAGACACCATAATATCATGAACAGAGTTATAGGATCTGTCGGCAATGCTGGTGTTAAGTCCTCCGAACATATTAGTATCCACGTAACGGTAAATAGAAAAAAAGACTATTAATGTGAAAACCAACTTGATTACCTTGAATGAAATATTCTGAATGAACGCTAAACACCAGTAAATCAAGAACAAAGTTATATAGATTTGTAGGTGATGTTGGTGTGAAGTCCTTTGAATCCATATGAAAGTAAATTGAAAAAGAGACTAATAGACAATATATACATAAACATTACAATAAGGACTTGAACCAAGCTTCATTTTTTGTAGCCTTTACAATCCAGTATGCATGCAGTTTGAAGAAAGATTTCTGTAGTTATAAGCAAGCACCTACATCGACACATGTTACTCTTTCAATCTTCTTGACCATTCTTCCAAGATTTAATTATGATGCTCTGGTTAGTGGACAAGTATTCATAAGAGCCTTGACATATGACAGCGGTTAGGATTTTGGCGCGACAGAGTTGGAGCTTTAGAAGCGAAAAGCGATAACCCATCCAATGAACAATCAAACAAGAGTTCAAACCAAACACAAGGAGGGGGAGAAAGAGAGAGTGCGAGTGGGAGAGAGAGAGTCGGGAGAGAGAGGATATCTTTTTTATTTTTGGGATTTAGATCTAATAAGGACAGTTTAGTCCAATCACTTTAAAAAAATTAGACCCACTTTCTCTCCCCTCCAAATCCCCCCAATATTGGAAGGGGGCCAAAATTGGCTCAGGAGGGATTCTGCACCCCTCCATTCTCCTCCTCTTCCCTCCTAAAAAATGAACCAAACAATAAATGTTTTAAAAAATCCCTTCCCTCCCCTCCCCTCCATTCCCCTCCAACCAAACAGGCCCTTTGGGTTTTTGTTCCCAAACTAAGAGCATCTGTGGCCTTGGCTATTTAGCCAAATTTTACAAAAATTGGCTCGGAATATCTTGCAGTCGTTGGCTATTTAGTCATTTTTTTCATTTCTATGAACAGTATCAAGCTATATCTGGCAATCGATTTGGCTAAATGGAAAAATAGCCTGGCGGAACATTATTTTTCGTTTGAAGATCGAAAAATGTATAATTTATCATCCGAAAATCTCTAATATTATAATGGGAGAGTTGGAGTTGTCATTTGTCAACATACAAATCCGTGCGTTGCACATGTAACTCCAACTCTCTCATTAATTACAGCAAAAACAAACAAATAAAAAAAATTCCACCTATTTAAAACGTGCAACGCACGTGCAAAACAATTGTATAATATTTTTTTAACATTAAACATAGTTGCATGTACAACTTAAATTCTACTTATAAACATATACATTGCACGTACAAATTGTAGTTTTTCCTTCAAAATATTTTTCCAAAATACGTCCAACGTACGTACAACTCCAGAACTATTTCTTAACACATATATCACACGTGAAAATCCTCAAACACTTATCAAAACGTGCATTGAACGTGAAAAATACTAGTTTTTTTAATTAATAAAATAATCGGAGAGAAATTATACATCGTCCCAAAAAAAAAAATCGGACGGGAGATAATATCGCCTGCAAACTCCTTGTTGCCGTCAGCAACATTACTCGTCAAGGCCCGAGCCCATTTCCGCATAATAACCTACGCATTTTCAATCTGTGACAAATTAGAACATATCATATACAAATTATATATATTCAAATGAAAATATGTATTGAAGTTAAATATATGAAATAAACCCCAAAAAAATTTATATCTTACGATTAATCGAGAAGACGATGCCTCGGTTGATACACGGGTTGAATAGTGGAATACCCGAGCACTAGTTCCATCTTTCTCCTTGGAACCAAAATATGGATCCTTGCTGGTACATGGATGGAGGAGAAATATATAGTCATGCGACCCTCCGATTCAAGACATGCAGGCATCGTGCAACAAGCTATAATAAGAATACCTTGTATGAGCGTATCAAATTGTTGGTCGTTCCACGCGGCAACAAGGACATGGTGATGTTTTGCCCAATCGTGATCAGGCAAGCGGCCTATTCATTTTACATTGTGCAATGTAGTGTCGTACGATCCGGGTGTCCGGATGCTCTTCTGCAGCCCAAACTGTCAAATAATTCGATCGGGGAATTAAAACTCTACTGCACCTAAGTTGATAAGTGGTAAGCTCGTCAACCACAGTTGTCTACTCGTCGTGCATGCTGATGGTAACCTCTCCAATCTTTCGTTCATGTACGACTCCCACACGACATAATCCTCTCGTAGTTGGTCATGCTCATCTCTGTAGTAGGTCAGCACACCATGTGGGTTCTCTGAACATGTGCCCCCCAGTCTAGTACACACATAGTAGAGCCAACATCGCCTCATTCTCCGCATGTTCCAACCACTGCCGTGGTGACTTTCTTATTCAGGATCGACTGACATGTATACACTCCCAACTCCATACTTGCAGTATCGCCATCGGCCCCATCATTTGCACTGGATTCAACACCCCCTACTCAAACTTCGGTATAGACGCTAATGCTGCACTACCCCAACTATACCAACATGTTATCCTAAAATCGGCGACCAATGGCAGATACATCAGCAGCATGGTATCACCTGTAACACCCCGCAAAATTGGAAATGACAATTTTGCCTTTGTGTGTTACGCACGTGTATTTTGTAACGTGTTTTCACCACGTATTTTGATTACCAACTATTTATGCATTTTCCGTATTGATTTTACCCTATTTTGAGTCAACAAAAATATTAAATTTCAATATTTGCATTTTACGTGCTCTTTACGTGTTTTTAATGTACGTATTGATTATGTGTTTTCACCGCTACGTGCAATATTTTTATGCATTTAAATTAGTTATTTTATGTATTCAAATCCATTTTATAAAACGGAATTTCATTTTCTCGCATTTTGATCTAAAAACTTTTGTACGTGTAATGCACGTATTTTCTACGTACATAGTAATTACGTCATGAAATATATAAAATTAGTAGATATGTTTTATTATGTTGTTTTCGATTATATTTTAATAGTTTTCCATTTAATAAAATCGATTTTTCGTATTTCAGCATTTTACGTGAGACGCACGTGTTTCGGTGCGCGTATTGAGCGTATCCGTTCTCAAAATAAAATTTGGAGTGTGTGTATTTATTTTATTTGTGCATAATACATTTTGAATTTTAAAGTAAACTATTTTTACTTACATATACAGTATATATAATATATATAAATGATGTATATATGAATGATGGCACTTTGTTAATAGGGATGTTGAATTGCGATGGGAGCCCACGAGGTGTACAGCCAGCTATGAAAATGCTTCTGCTTTGACTTCGTCATTCACTAATGACGTGGCATTGAAGGCCTGGGCCCACTCGGGATTAATTGGAGACAAAGCTCCTGTCGCGGCTTCACATTTGCTGGGGCCCACCTTGGGGGTTTCTTCCGCTATGCATGTAAAAAGAGAGGGGGATCTGTCGATCTGTTGTGGAAGAGAGGAAGGCCCGGGAGTTAGGAGTTGAAGGGTTGGGAGTTTGAGTTTTGAAGATCTGGAGTAGTGAAGAGTTGGGGGGTTTTGGAAGTTAAGAAAATGAAGAGTTGGAAATTAAGTTGAGTAATTTAATAGGTGGAAAAGTTTGCAATTTAGACCCTAACATTGTCCTATAAATACACCCTCTTTTTCTCATTTCAGACACCAAAAACAAAAGAAAAAAAGACAGAAAAAGAAAGAGAGTAAGAGTGTTCTTGTGCTTGGAGGAGTTCTTGCCAGAGAAGAAGGAGCTAGGATTGCTTGGTTGGAGCTAGGAGCTAGAAGTAACCTCTTCTTCTCTATTTGCAACTTTCATAAGAGGTGGGTTTTCTCTACTTTCTAATTATAGAGAATGTGTATGCTAATAAGAAAATAAATGAGTAGTGTAGAATTTGATTTGATAAAGTAGAACAAACCTATGCATTGTATGTAATGAAAGATGCTATGTTTAGTAAATTAATCAACATTATGTTAGTTGGTAATGAGAAAAGAGATAATTGATTAGTTTGTCATAAACTAGTATACATGAATGTAGAGATTTTTGATTATGTGAATAATTGTTGAGTTCATTTTGGATAAGCAAATACATTTTTTTTTGGTAAAGTAAATTTGATGCTATGGAACTCATTTGATTGTTATAAAATATATAATATGCTATCTTTGGTTAAAAGAAATGAATGCAAAATTTGTGTTTAAGAAGAAACAATTTTGAAAGTTTGTTTTATGTTTCAAAAATATGACTTTTAAATTTATGAGTTACTGTGAAGAAGTAAACTCAGTTTATATAAACAAATTTTCAGTCTAACAAAAGATTAGAACGAGTGGAAAATCGAGTTTTTACGAAAGAAAAGAAATAACATGAAGTTTTGAACAAAAACATATGAATAGATTCTATAACGTTGGCGCACTTGGCCTAGTAGTCTGGCAAGTCACGAGCTCGAAACTTGTGATCTACAACATTTTTTTTGTATTTTGTTTTTAATTAATTCATAACCCGAGAATTGAATACTTAGATAGTTACCTTGGGCTATAGAACACAAGTTCACAAAGGACTTAGTGGCCAGTGGGTTGGGCCTAGGTGTTGGTTGTGTGTTCACGGGTTCAAAACCCTTAGCCACCTTTTATATTTTTTTGAGTTTTTTAAAATGATTTAGTGAGTTTATAATGTAATTAAAAATTTGAGAAAAATTATATTATCAATATAAAATGAAATGGAAAATTATAAGAGATGAATATGAAATTTTTCTTGAAGTATAAAAATAGAAATTTAAGAAAATGAACTTGCTTTTGTGAAGGAAAGTAAAATATTATTTTTGTGAAGTGGTTACTCTTGAAGAGATTGCACTTTTATTTTGTTTAAGAAATGTTTGAAGTGAATTGAGACATCGTAAGAGCTTGGATTTATGATAAAATTTCATGTGATGAAATTGTGTACTCGAAAGGAATTATTTTTGCTTATAAAGATTTTGAATGAATAACTAGATCATGAATAGTGACAAGATTTGATCATCTTTGAATGAGTAATCTAAGTTTAAGACATGTTTATTAAAGAGTATGTGTACCCATGATTTCTTGTACATGAAAAAGTTTGTGATTTAGAGTTAGTGAGACCTCGGGTACCGGCACTATCGAATTGAAAAGAGTTGAGATATATTTTGAGATATGGCCATGGAGCTATCTCATATTTTGTTGATTAAGTCCGGTAAGAGGTAAAACTAATTCTAGGCTTGGAAATTTATTCATATGTCGAACTTAATAATTAGGTACATAAGTGAAGATATAGTAAGACCTGGGCAAACGTAAGTGGGGCACTCTATATAGTCGGGCGGTGGGCTTGTTGTGGCGGTTCATCGGGACTATAGACCCAGTCGGGCGGTGTACTCCGGGACTGTGGTTGCCTGATCATGGGAGACGAGCTTTTATTTTAAATTCGGGACCATGCGTAGTCGGGCGGATAGTTTGTCGTACTCCATGTATATACGTATACCGGAGCTACAGGGGCACTTGCAGGAGGTTCGCATGACGAGGAGTTTATAATGCAATTAAAAATTTGAGAAAAATTATATTATTGATATACAATGAAATGGAAAATTATAAGAGATAAATATGAATTTTTTCTTGAAGTATAAAAATAGAAATTTGAGAAAATGAACTTGCTTTTGTGAAGGAAAGTAAAATATTATTTTGTGAAGTGGTTACTCTTGAAGAGATTGCACTTTTATTTTGTTTACGAAATGTTTGAAGTGAATTGAGACATCGTAAGAGCTTGGATTTATGATAAAATTTCATGTGATGAAATTGTGTACTCAAAAGGAATTATTTTTGCTTATAAAAATTTTGAATGAATAACTAAATCATGAATAGTGATAAGATTTGATCATTTGTGAATGAGTAATCTAAGTTTAAGACATGTTTATTAAAGGGTATGTGTACCCATGGTTTCTTGTACATGAAAAAATTTGTGATTTAGAGTTAGTGAGACCTCAGGTACCGGCACTATTGAATTGAAAAGAGTTGAGATATATTTTGAGATATGGCCATGGAGCTATCTCGTATTTTGTTGATTAAGTCCGGTAGGAGGTAAAACTAATTATAGACTTGAAAATTTATTCATGTCTTGAACTTAATAATTAGGCACATAAGTGAAGATGTAGTAAGACCTAGGCAAACGTAAGTGGGGCACTCTATATAGTTGGGCGGCGGGCTTATTGCGGCGGTTCATCGGGACTACAGACCCAGTCGGGCGGTGTACTCTGGGACTGTGGTTGCCTCGCGGGAGACGAGCTTTTATTTTAAATCCGGAACTATGTGTAGTCGGGCGGATAGTTTGCCATACTCCATGTATATACGTATACCGGGGCTAGAGGGGCACTTGCAGGAGGTTCGTACGACGAGGATTCCGTATAACAGTCGGGCAGGGGATTTGTTGCGGCGGTTCTCCGGGACTGGGATCCATACTCGTGGAACGTCTTAACTTTGTCTTATTACTGAGTAGTTGTCATGGCGAGGGATCGAACCCTTTATTGTGGAGTACGTAGGTGCTTGCCCTCGGAACTATGTAGTATGGGATGCATAGAATCCGAACAAGTATGCATTAGTGTCATCCTAGTATAAATATCTGCATTAGGCATTAAGGCATGGCATGCACTTACATGTTTAGAGTAATCACATTTTAGCACTTTATCTCATTCAAATTTTGTGATTTGTTAAAGTATGGAGATCATTATAAGTATGGCATAAAGAGGATGGCCGAGTATAACATTTTCGTCAATTGTAAATAACTGACGTGACCACAGCTTATTATGTAGGAACTGGACCTTTTCATGAAGAAGTAAAGATGTTGTGATGTTGTTGATTAATTACATGTTGCAAGTTGTATTTATTTTCATTGTTGTACTTCTTTGTATCTTCCGCTGTGTAAACAAATTGTAAAGAACTCTGATGTATGATGAAAAGTTTAAATTTTCTTGTAAAAGTGTATGAAGTGAAGTGTAAAGATCCTTTGAAATCTCGAATTCGGTCATATTTGGAATTCGGGGCGTTACATCACCCAAGGAATTCGAAAAGATAACTCCTTCAAACTGTGTCAGCAGATATGCTCGGGTGTAACACTCAACATGGAATTCAGATGAGTCGTCATTCAAGAACCCACCAAACATCAACTTAAGCCGTGAAAGTTGTTTCGATAGGCCCACAAATGTCATATAACCTTGCTCAACACTGAGAAAGTCTCTAACCATCCCCTCTTTATTAAAGGTCATACTCCAGGTCATGGCCATCCCATCGATCGGAAGTCCCAAAATTACTGCAATATCTTGGAGTATCACAGTCATCTAACCTACAAGAAGATGGAATGAATGTGTCTCTAGCCGCCATCTCCCAAGAAGATCCATAAGCAACGCAAAATATAGCTTCCTCATTTCCATCAATCCTAATACGTAGAATCCTGCCTCGACTAACAAGCTGTATGTACTTGGATGAATGTGTAAGGTCATGTGCTTACGGAACATGCACTCCTTTGATGAGTCGTTCCACACCGACTGAGACTTGTGGCTCTGTCGTAATGTCAGGAGTGTAGGGTCTCTGGTGCTGGACCTCCAGGTGCAGCAGATGATGAAGATGCATGGCCAACATCAATGGGAATAGTTGATTGACCAGCAACCTACAAAACCATGAGAATTTAGTTTAATTAGTTACAACATTATATTTAAAAATTGAAAATTGTGCTAGTAAACTTACATGTGTAGGTACTTATCCACGTCTCTGACCACCGCCAGTATATGGTTCACTAGTACTACTCGAGGTTCGTCAGCCACTTGTACTAACAACCTCATTTGTATCGTCCTGCAAAAAATAGATACATTTTGGTAATTGCATGAAAAAAACATAATATTCAAATGTCCAAAACATATTACTTACCCGGGGCCTACTAGTACCACCCGAGGGGCCTGCATAGCATTGTCACATTAATCTGATACCCGGACCCGACATTGGACAAAAATCGCCCCGATCTATACGGGTCCGGATCCGAGTACTAAAATAAGACCCGATGCACTTCTGGGTCCAGGTCCGGGTTCGGGTCCACTCAAAATAGAACCGAACCATACCCATTAAAAAATACCCCCAAAAATATGGAATTTGAATAAAAGGGATATAGGGATATACATGCAAATAGTAATTGTTGAAGATAGATGTGTAGATATAATATTTATTCATGTACTTAAGTGCAAAATTTGTTGGAACCGTATGGTATCTTGTGCAAAAATACTTAAGTACAAATATTTATTTCCCGCTACCCGACCCGATGGGTAGATTTTTTTAACTAGGACTCAGATCCGGACCCTGTTCTCGCAAGTCCGGGTCCTGGTAGTGGAGGACCCGACCCGATAGGACCGCGCATTCGTACCATTAGTTCGAAGATGACATTACATTGTAGTATTGAAAATATCAGTTGATTAATGTGGCATATGACAGCATACAATTCTCAATACACTACTCATATTAATCCAATCACAAACACAACATACATACACTACTTGTATTAACCAAACCGAATTGTGCCTTCACAACATTTCAATACAGTACTAGATCAATCCATACGAATACAACAATTACACAATTTGCTAGTCATTATCCAATCAGAAAGATTATGTTTATACAATAGTCATACTAACCAAACCAAATTATGCCTTCACAACATCTCAATACACTAATCATATCAATTCATGTATACAACAATCTTAAATTTATGAGTCATTGTCCAATCACGAGCATAATAAATAAATTTCAATACGCATAACAAAAATTGTAATTTAGGGGTTTTATGATTACCTTGGAAAATTACGAAACTTTACGGCAGAAGATGATATCATAGATGAGTGAGGAGGATGCTATAGATGCTGCGAGATTTTGAATTAGCGTTTTGATTCAGAGAGAAAAATGTTATTTTGGGGAAATGTCAAGGAATTAGGTCTTCGAGATTAGAGATATCATAGTGGAGGGAGAAAGAGAAAGAGAGAGAGAGAGAGGAAGTGGAGGGGAGAGGGAAAATGTTAAGAAATTATTGGAATAGAATTGGTGAAAATGGAGGAATCGCCACAGTTGGAGAGATTTGAGATTTAGGGTTTATGGATTTGGGTTCGGGAATGGTGGAGAGAGAGTTGAGAGAGGTGAAGTGAAGGGGCAGAGAGAGAGATGAACTCGATATATTAACTGAGCTTTCAAAGTGGGTCCCAACATAGGCTGCAGTTCACAATTGCAACCTCAGTATAATCGTGGCCGCAGTTAAAGAGAGGCAACAGTTGGGAACTACAGCCTCTGTTTAAAATGAGGCCACATTCCCCAACTGATGCCTCAACATAAAAACACTTATATTTTTCTCTAAGTCTGCACCACTTTGATCTTTGTATCTCAAATTGTTGAGACACAGTCGTTATTTCTAATTGCGGCAACAATTTGCACTATTGCCATAGTTGAGAACTGCGATGATCTAAAAAAAAGTAAAGAAGAAGCCGTAGCAGGGAGCCGCGAATTCAAAATAGCTGTAGCTGATGTTCCCAACTGCGGCTACAAATGAAGTTGGAAGAATTGGTTCGCTAAGAAAAATAGTTTGGAAATTGTCTTAGTTTGAAAATATGTTTCAAAAAGTGGTTTAATTAGGGGAAAAATCGGACTTAATTTGGAGGGGAAAGAATTTTTTTAATCCTTACAAACAAGTATTTTTCTCCATACAAGTCCCTCACACGTATTCATATTTTATGAGTCCTTCCCTCAAAGTGCTATTTCTATAAGATAAATTTCACGCATGCTCTATTTTTTCTCATCAATTGACCACCCTCCTATTAAAAACACCGTTATTTCTTCATAACCATGTTATTTCAATGTGCAACATCTGAAATACCCTTGTATTAAGCTTCTTAACCTTTGCTGCTTCCCATTAAGGTGAGGCCCATAATAATTATTAAAAAAAAAGGTTTAGGAGCTAATAAAGAAAGTTTAAATTAGTTTGGGCGTTAATCATATCTCTACTATATTAATGGCAAAGTTGAGATTTTTAACAAACAAACCCTAACTTTGTAATTATATAAACACGTATAAAACACGTCCAAACTATATCCAACAAATAAAAATGTGCACCGCACGTGTAGCCCAAATCAAAACATTCAAATATAAACTATTTTTTTATTTAATATATATTCATTTAATTTGATGACTTTACTTTTTTAGAGGTGCATCGCACGTATATTATACTAGTATGTAAAGTTTAAATTAGTTTATGCACTAATCAAATGTTACAGTAAATCAAGGGTAATTTAATCAAGAAATAGTGCATAAACAATCATGTGACTCCATAAGCTTCATTTAAGCGGAATATGTGGGCATTCTGAAGAAACAAGGATACAGAGGGTGGTCCATTGATGAGAAAAAAAGAACATGTGGATTTCTTAATAATGGATCGTAACTGGGGTTGGTTAAGTGGGATTCATCCATTTCAATATTAGTTCTCTAGACTTTATTTGGATACAAAGGTAGGATACTTATTGATAATTTTTAACTGAAGGTAGAGGTTTGCAACCTAACATGTGTTGGATATATTGGTATATTCTCACTATATAAATATTGCATGTGCATATGAGTAACACGTGTATTGAACGTACAATTGAATGGATATTGGAACGCGGATTTGTGGGCTTATAACCCGATACCCAAACCAGTATTTAGAGATAAATACTGGCTTGTGATAGCAGTCTAGGTATTCCAATCTTGATACCTAGGGTGAATATCTCAAGCAACTTAGAACTAGAGATAAACCCTAATTCCTAATTGTTAATTTCTCACAAAAACTAACAATCTAGAGATATTATAATCAATTTGTGAGATTAATTAAGAGTGAAATCGGAGTTTTTGTTGGATCTCGTCGGATCTAATCGAAGACCGTCGGATCTCGTCGAAACCCTAAAAACTTGCCGACGCTGACCATCGACGACCCACCGTCGGAGTCGATCGCCGCTCGTCGCCTCCTCTTCTGTCGACACGTCGCGTGCTGTCGACCGCAGTCGAGGCACTCGACTTGAAATCCAGCGAAGCTTTCTTCTCCGGTCGCCAGCGAAGCTCTCTTCTCCGGTCGCCAGCGAAGCTCTCGCCTCCTCTCTTCTCCGGTCGCAGTTGACGGAAGCCTCCACATCAGGCGTCAAGTCCGATCATCTTCTCTCTTCTTCATCTTGGCAGATTGGGTCTGTGTGTGTGGAACCCTAGTTTGAAGAAGATAGTGAAGGGAAGAAGGAGAGATCAGATCTGTTTTGATTTGATTTGTTGATTGGTTCATCATGGTGTTTGGTGTTCGGGGTCAAGGAAGGAATCTTGTGTGTGTTCTTTTGACTCAGAAATGATCAAGAAAAGAGTCCTATGGTTAAGGACCTGCTCTTATGTGTTTGGGAGTTTTGTGTTTGGGATTGAAGAGGGGATCTTTGGTGCTCTTGGGATTGATCAGATCCCGACCTCAGATTGAGTCTATCTATTGGTGTGTGGTATTTTGGGTGCAATACGGAATAGATCGGATTTGTTCCCAAACAGACTTGACTCTAATCAATTGAAGGGGAAGAGACGGTGAAAGATAAGTTCTTTACTTTCCTCATATTAAATTTTTGTTAAATATATTGTTATGTGCTGGAAGTTCAAAAACTTTCGTTTTAAGTTTATGTTTTGAATTATAGAATTACTATGACGCTAAGTGGTTAAGTTCAAACTATATTAATCATTTGTTTAATTAAATACAAGTTGAACAGTTGTTTTGGCTATGTGCTAAAACCAAATTTTTTTTTAAAGTTAAACTATATGTTGACTATAAAATTCGGATCTCCAATTAAATTGTTGCTAAAATTAGATAGTGCTAATAATTTGTTTAATTTGCTAATCTTTAACAATTTGATGAATGTGGGAACTTTAATGTTACCTACAAATTGTGTATGTTGGAGACGATGGATTTGCATCGTGGTATGATAAGTCTGCACTACGCAGGCTTCTCCATCGAATTTGGAAAACACTTCTAACTTGAAGTGTCGGTATGATCTACTCTAATCTTGCTTAATACTTTCATGTGATGAATGTGTTAACGTTTTGTGTGCTTGATCATATGATTGAGAGTTTTAGATCATAGTTATTCTCGCATTGGAAAACTAGCATGTTTAGGATTGTTAAGTATTTTATCATACTATGTGTATAGATATTTTGACAAATTCATTGTTTGTAGTTTGTGTGAGATTACATTTTCGCTTCTCTGAAATTTAAAATAAAATAAAAGTGTATAAGATGTATAACAAATGTATGTAACTTAGGAGAGAGCATCTCTTAATGTAGAATATGATTCTACTGGTTACGTTTTGTTCCTTCTCGTTCATTGTACTGTGTGTGCAAAGTTGAATTATAATATGTTAGTCATTATCTCATTTAGCGTTATGAAGATGATGAAGAACGAATAAAGAAAAGAACTCTTCGCTCAATGTGTTTGAGCAAGTGGACATTGTTAGAACCATTAGAGAAAGCAAATAATTCTTGTAAAATGTGATAGAGTAATTTTGCATTGACTCTTATAAAGTGCATATATTGTCAATCGCATGTATAAGTTAAGTTTAACAAATGAGACAATTAATAATAATGGTTCTAATTGTGTTCTTGAACATAGCATAATTGGCTAGGATTTGAGAACTATATATATTCAATTATTTGTGAGGAAATGTGATTTAATTATCAAAACTGTGGGAAAAATTGAGTTAAAAGCTATTGAGTAAAAAACTTTAACATTCAAGTTGTTTTGAAATTTAGAATCACTATGAACTATATATTAAATTGTTTGTTCTTGTTAAAACTTATAATTCTACTAAATGATACTTCATTAAATATGACAAATGTGAAGTTTGAATTCAGATTTTGATCACTAGAAAATCATTTTGTATGGTCTCTAGGAGTTCATAACTTTTTGAATCAATACATTCTGATATTTGTGATCTCAGCAGCTTTGTGACTATGTGAGATAATTGTTGGTCAGAAGTATTTAATCGCTTTTGTAGATGATTAATATAAGTTTGTCATATATATGAAGAATGAAGCACTTGTTATTCTTAATGAATTAAAAAAAAAAATTATAGTTAATGCTAAAAATTAAGGGTTTAACTTTTACTTTCCCGAGACTTCGGGGTTGTTTATTAATCCCTTATTAATGAAACAGGGTGGCATTATTCCACCTTTTCCTCAAAAAAAAAATAAAAAAATCAAGGGTTTAGATTTGATAGAGATGGTGAATATGTTTGAACAATTTAACAGAAGTTTGCATTTGGCATAATCTCTACTGCACTCTACTTACAACAGTTAAACGATATTGATAAAAGTTAGAATCAAACACTTAGTTAAATGTTGAATTCTATATTATTGACTGTTGTTTGTCTTGTGTAATTATGAGTGATGTTGTATTGTTAATCATATCTCTAATGTGTTACTACACTCTAAATTGAATACACCTTGTAAATCATGGCATGAAAACACAAATAATTTTGTTAAAGTGAAAATTTGTATTGTGATATATCTGTTAGAGTACATGACTCTAGAAGGCCTAAAGTAGGACCTACAACATATATTTGTGTGTTTAGAAAGTGCAGAATGTAGTTCGGTGGACAGATGTTGGATCTATCTAATTTGTGTTAGAATAATCTAGACTTGCAGAGTTATTTGAGGATGTGTTCATCAAAGATAAATGTATGAAATGATTTAGTCCTACAGACATGGTCAATGATTCACTATTGGAATCTAGAACTAGTCATACAGACACTTAAACCTGAATGACAAATGAGCTAAGAAGAGTCTTTAGTAGACAATGAGATGATTTTGTGTCATACAATAATACTTTAATTTAGTTGATCTGCCGAAAAGGGCTAAAACTATAGTTAGTAAGTGGGGTTTTGTAGAAGAAACTTAATTTTGATTGTCCAATAGTAATTTTAATGCTTTTTAGTAGCTAACAGATTGACAGAGAAAAATGGGGTAGATTTATTTGTTGTCTACTCACATGTTTGTCATATTGCTACAATAAGTACTCTTCTTACCCTTATATATATTGAAAATTCTGTCATTCATAAAGGATATTTAAAAGGCTTTGTACTGAACAGTTTTGTACTAGAAAGTTTTGAACTAATATGTTTAGTGAACAAGATTTACAATTTAGTAAAATCATTGTATGTTCTTAAAATATGTATAGCCAACGAATAAATAATTTGACTAATTTTTGAAAGAGCCTAGTATATGAATCAAGTAATTCAGATCAGTGCCTTCAACTTGGTGGTGTGTCAAATATAGTGGCTATTATTTACTTGTTCTGTTGATATGCATGTTCTTGGAAGTGACCTCTCTATTACAAATGAAATTAAAATTATGCTATCTAAAGAATTTTAACATGAAAACTTAGGTAATGTGGACACCATATGTTAAGGGTGAGCTTTCAGTTGGCAAGGGATAACTCTTAGTCAAACTCATCAAATCAAAATGTGTTTCAAAAGTAGGGATATGGTGATTGAAAGTGTGTTTTGAAACATCTTATGATTATGATAAAAGGTTGACACTTAATGATGGTGCAACTATGACACAGATATATCATTCTAAAGAAATTGACAGTCTCATGTATACAAAGATCTGCACTAGAATAGACATAGCCTTTGAGGTAGGTATGATCTGCAGATTCACTAATAATTCCATACACATTTGAGTGCCCTTAAGAGGCTATTGAGATACCTGAGTGGTATTCAAGAGTTTGCTTTGTGCTACTCTAGTCATTCTTCGAATGATTGGTTGATCTGATGGATTATGATGCTCAGAATTTAGTGAAGGTCGATAACTAATAGATCTGTATTTACACTAGGAGAAACAGAAATGTTATGGAAATAAAAAGCAAACAGGCACTGTGCTATCATCCATGAAATCAGACCTCTATGTGTAATCCTCTGCAGGGAAAAAGGCTGAGTGGATTGAAGAAATTGTTGCCAGTTATCCATTAAGAAGTTTAAGTAACTCTCTAATTCGGTTATGCGGCTAACAAGCTACAATGCACTGTAGCTCATAACTCACTCTATAATAGTAAGAGGAGTATATTAAGGCTAAAAGAAACCTAGCTGAACTTTGTCATAGATAAAGTGCAATTGCGACAAGTATGGCTAATGCTCTTGCTAAGAGACTTAGAAGTTATCTAATTATCAAAACTGTGGGGGAAATGGAGTTGAAAGCTATTGAGTCAAAGCTTTAACATCCTAATTGTTTTGAAATTTAGAATCCAATTGGAGCCATAGAGAAGTTCAAACTTAAGCATCAATTTTAGGCAGTTGACATGTTTTAGATCATTTTGATGATTCCACATAAATTTCACAAATATATAATGTCATTACAATTTTGATGGTATTATATATCTAAGGAATTTACTTAGAATAATCATATTATTCCAATACGAAACATGAAAACTTGTCGATGCGTTTCCGATGATTAAATTGTCCTAAATATCATTCCAATCTTGATGATATGTCTTTTATGGATACATGTTTCATTCCGATTTTGATGATTCAATGTTAAACCATGATTGAAACGGCAGTCTTTTCATTCCAATATGAAACATAGTATGGTTCTTGTGTAGAAACTATAAAGTTCATGTACTTTACTTATTAAAGATACTTGATTGTGATGCTTGCGTTACATTTTTGCTAAACTAATTATGAACTGTACTAAGTTCTTTTGTGGAACTAGATACTTTGTGAAATTCGTTGAAATTCTTAGATATGTGTCTCTTGATATTCTTGTTTTCTATAAGCTAGCAAAGATGGAGGAATTGAATTTGTCAACATAGATTTCAAAAATAATGATTTGCTCAAAATGGAGGAGTAAACATAAAGCAGTGTGTAATGATAGAATTTCAGTTTACTTCTTTCGAGAATAAATTAGTCACTTGTTTGATAAAACTTCTGTTGAGTTTAAGACTCTTGTGTTCATGAGCTTAAAACTCATATTTTGTTCTTGAAGTTTATTTGCTTTGTTTGATTTTGAAACTATGACAGATTATTCCAGTTGATTTAGTCTATGTGAACTATTCTGAATTAGATATGGTTTGGAACTATTTAATTATATTGGTTTAGTCTTGATTGAACTATTCAGTTTTATAATTCTATTCGTTCTTATGAAACTATACCTTTATGATGCTTTTCTTTTATGGACTGCTATCAGCCAGTCAGTTTTATACTGAACTGATGAGATAATTTTGTACTTTATATATTGAGAATATAGGAGGAGATTGTTGGATATATTGGTATATTCTCTCTATATAAATATTGCATGTGCATATGAGTAACACGTGTATTGAACGTACAATTGAATGTATATTGGAACGCGGGTTTGTGGGCTTATAATCCGATACCCAAACCAGTATTTAGAGATAAATACTGGCTTGTGATAGCAGTCTAGGTATTCCAATCTTGATACATAGGGTGAATATCTCAAGCAACTTAGATCTAGAGATAAACCATAATTCTCAATTGTTAATTTCTCACAAAATCTAACAACATGTACCTCCACCATGGATTAAAAAATAAATTTAATTAGATTAGAGTTTAGATACCTACCATGATCCTTATCTTAAGTTTGAAATATGAAAGAAAAAATGTAGCACACCTCAAAAATGTGATCCATATAGACCAAAGTTTAGATACCTTAAGATGGACAAGTTACCTCCATTAATCTCAATTTATCTCCTGTAACTTCTGTATCCAAACAAGGTCTTAGCCAACTTTAAAAGTGATCAAAAGTTAGTTAGGGTGTTGACGAGTACGTTTATCGGATGTGTTTGTGGCTACAAAGGAGAATGTCGAAATGAGGAATTTTTTGTTTGAATACATTTACATGGTTATTACTTGGCCTTTCTTTTTCTTTTTAATTCAAATGAGGAGGGGCTAATTTTTTATTTATAAAAACACTTCATTTATTCCATTTTTCGTTGAACCATTTTTTTTTTTAAACACTTTCGTTTTCAATTTAATGCATCAGATGGGGTTAACTTTTTCATCATTTGATTTGAAAAGTCTAAAATATCTTTTGATGATAATTGGGTATTAATTAAGTGTTAGAAAATGGGCATATTATACACTATTTACAAATGATTTTTGAGCAATTTTTTGAGTAAGATGCTCTATGAATTAGTGAGAGATGTTGATGAATTTGTGTTCTCCTTCGTGAGTAGATTAAAATCATATATTTACTTGCTCAAAACGGTTATTGAGTGAATGAGAAATTGTCTCCCAAAGCGCGGCAGTTTCATCTCTGAAAATGAGTTGAGGGATTTTAGTCTCACGTTAGAAAAAACAAAGGAAATAAAAGAGGATATATGATACATATTTCTTGGCATTGTAACATAGCAAGCCAAGAGACTCTCTCGCGTGCGCAGGGGGGTGCGAATCTCGGAGCGGATTACATGCGACTTGTGTGCTCCCGCACGTTCTGCGAACACGAATGTCGGCCCGACGTGAACCCACTGCCGTTATAGCCGGTGCATTGAACGAATTGTCTACCGTTACAGTGGATGCAGTCAATGCATTGTCTGTTGTTACAAATCTCACATTGGCCCTATAAATAGAGGCTCATCTCCTCTGAATCAAAACACCATGACCTATTATTTCTTCCCAAACAAACGGTTATGTGCTTAGAGTCATGTTCCATTCTTCGGTCATACGGTGATAAATTTCAGACGCTGTACAGTACGAGAGCATGGCGTGGTGCCTACGTCAACTTTTATGTCGTTGCATCCTGGGAGACAGATGCCTACGCAAATTCCAACACCTGGAATAAACGAAATCTGTTTTAAGAAGATTGTGTGGTACACAAGCCTCGACGTAAAGAACTTTGGTTTGTGATTTTGTTTTTTCTTTTTTTTTTTTCTTTTTCTTTTTCTTTTCTTTTTCTTTTATTTTATTTGTTGGTTTTCTCCCTCTTCTTCTTCTTCTTCGATTTTGGGCCTCTCACTCATGTTTGGTTTTACTACAAAGATTTCCTAACATTAAGACCCTATCTACAAGTACCTCTGTGATCTAGTGGTAAGTCTCTTAGCTAGTGAACAAGATATTGGGGGTTCATTCACCGCTTGCATCATCACTTTATTATGAAATTATTGTGAGAGTATGTGTGGCTACGGCCTTGTTACAATAATAATAATAATAATAATAATAATAATAATAAATTCCAAAATTTTGTCTCTATGCATATTTTTAATAAAAAAAACCAAATTCAATTATTTTTCTTTGTTCTACACCTTTCTTCGTGCCCTTCCACTCATGTTAATTAGAAACGTTCTAGAAGGTTGGAACAAGAAAAAGGCTATAGTTACTTCTAAAGAGGTAACTATAGTAAATGATTCTAGGGTTTTGAATGGTGGCATTGAAATTGGGCGTTGAAGATTGAGGAGCATATTGGTCCTTGTTATTAAGGTGCTGGTGTTAAAGGACAATTTCTCCCTTAGGGTTAAGGATGGGAGAAGTGGTAAGGGTAGACGGGAGGAAGGGGAGCATGAGAAGAAGAAGATGATGGGAGGAGGCATAAGTTTTAAAGCATAGGTATTTTCGTCATGAATTGGTCGTAGCTAGTCAAGTAACCATAGTGCCAAACAGGGTTCATTAAAGGATGGTGTATTCAGGACAATATGGCCACGGCTGAATAAACTATCCATTACTGCCACATGTCAAATGCTAAGAGCTATCTCCTGAAATTAGACTTTGAGAAAGTTTATGACTCGGTTGAATGGGATTGTCTTCTGGAAGCGCTGGTTGGAAGAGGATTTTGGGCTAGATGGATCCACACATGCCTCACCACTAGCAGAAACTGCTATTTTAGTGAATGGGATCTCGGGTCATCCTTTTTCGTGTAAACGGGGCCCTAGACAAGGAGATCCTCTCTCCCTCCTCCTCTTCACCATAGTGGCAGACATTTTGCGGTCCATGATGGCTAACTGCAATAGGGCCGGCTGGATCTCGCCGGTGGCCAGTAGAGTCAATCGCCAAGGTTGTTATATCATCCAATATGCAAACGATACTCTACTATTTGGAAATGGCAATCTCGGGGAAACTACCGCTTTCAAAGGTATTCTTTATAGTTTTGAAGTTTGGTCTGGACTTAGGGTCAACTTCCACAAAAGTGCTCTTATCCCCATTGCCCTTACTACAGAGGAGGCACAAGAGCATGCCACAATTCTCAACTGCTCCATCGAGAGTTTTCCCATTAAATACATGGGCTTACCGCTGAGACCGGGGAAACTAAAGAAGGAGGACTAGTTACCTATCATTGGCCGGGTGAAAAACCGTCTTGTTGGACGGAAAGGTAAAGCTTTATCTTTGGGAGGAAGAGTCACGCTTATCAATGCAGTGCTCTTTAATCTTCCTACCTATTATTTGTCCTTTTTCGAAATGCCACGTTGGGTTATCCAGATAATTGAACGAAGTCGAAAACAGTTTATTTGGAAGGGGGCAGGTCCTGATAGAGGCGGATATCACCTCATCAGATAGGAAAAAGCTTGAATTAAAAAATACACGGAGGTAAAGGTATTATTGATATGCGAGATATGAATCTGGCTCTCTTGGAAAAATGGTGGTGGAAAGTCTTCCACCCTAATGAAGAAGGATGGCAGGATTTCGTTCAGACATATCTGCATGGGAATGAGATGAGAAATCTGGGTTTCAGGGTAGGCCTTCGCGTTTCTTGGTTTTGGAGAGGTATCGCTAAGACACACAATCCCTTCATTAGCTGTGTGACGTCGTCTGTTGGGAATGGTAAACTCACCAGATTCTAGTAGGATAAGTGGTGTGGTGATCACACACTTAGAGCCATGTTCCCTGATTTATATGGCCAAGCATCACAACCGCACTGCATGGTGGTCGCAGCATGGAGAAGAATTTCTTGGAAACCGGCCTTTAAACATCCCCCTGACCCGGGCTCCCAGCATAGGCTCATGGAACTTCAGACCTATATCGCCAGCATCGGAGTTATATGCTCACAAGGTCCCGATAGGAATTCTTGGGGACTGGAAAAGAATGGCACATTCACGGTGCGCTCCCTTTATTACCGCATTCATTTTAGACATGTAGCCCGAGTTGGTCGGGTGTGGTTTGGAAGGCGAAAACCCCGCTGAAAGTTAAGGTTTTCCTCTGGTTGGTGCCGAATGATGCAAAATTGACTAGAGAGAACCTTTCTAAATGCCAACCGAATTTGGACTCTACATGTGGGTTCTACAATGTTGTCCCTGAAACTAGAGACCATCTTTTTCTGGAATGTCCCATGTTACGCCCCGCCCCAATACATACAATTTTATATATTTTAGAAGACAAATTATTATATATAGTACAACTGCCCACCATAGTCTGTCTCTCAAAAGGTGGCTAACCAATTAGGTGACTCTTGATCATAGGCAATTATATTTATATTTAATTAATCTAGTACTAATCCCGATATGGGACTATTATTAATCAATCCCGCTGCCTCTTTACTTGTTGCTGACGTCAGCGCCCCCCGGGCCCCACCCGCCAGCACAGCAAGAGAACTCTCCCCCCTTTAGCTTTGCACGTGGGCCCCTCCCACTGGTGACGTCAGCGTGACATCACCGCAAATAGCGCCCTGCTGTTCTCACAGTCGTGGGCCCCCTCTCCCCTTCTCTCTCTCCTGCTGTTCTCACAGTCGTAGGCCCCCTCTCTCCTTCTCTCTCTCTCTCTCTCTCTCTCTCTCTCTCTCTCTCTCTCTCTCTATATATATATATATATATATATATATATATATATATATATATATATATATATATGTATGTATATATATATTATATCCTTTAGAAATTACGGGGTATTACATACATCCCCCCGTGGAGTGAAGTATCCTGCTAGCGTACTGCACTCCTGGTCTTGCTGCCAGCGTATTGACCTTAGCCATCCTGTTAGCGTACTGCACTCTTGGTCTTTCTGCCAGCGTACTGACCTCAGCCAGGCATACATCTTCACAATTCGTGTCGAAAGTCGGCTTTGATACCATTTGTAATGCCCTGGCCCAATACTCATACACTTTTATATATTTTAGAAGACAAATTAATATATATATATAGTACAACTACCCACCACAAGCTGCCTCTCAAAAGGTGGTTAACCAATTAGGTGACTCTTGATCATAGGCTATATTATTTATTATTATTTAATATAGTATCAATCCCGATATGGGAATATTTTAATACATCTTTCTCTTCTAATCCGTGCACAGTAGAGCCAGTGGGCCCGTGCCATGTCACACTCACAACAGACAGAGGTGCATGCTGCCTTTCACAATTCGCGGGCCCCCCTTGCTGACGTCAGCCTCACAACACAGCACACATATGCTGTTCTCAATGTTGTGGGCCCCCCTCATCACTTAATTACCACTTATGCTCGGTTGAAAACACCCATCCTAGTCGTCTGATCGCTCCAGATCATGATGAGCGGATCAGATTCGCTCCGCTCCGATCGAAGAATTTTAGCGAAGGGGTATTTTTGGTACTTCACGGCAAAAACGCTTCAGTTTTTTGGTGTGAAGTTTTTTTTGTCAATTAGGCCGTTGTTTAAACGCTTCGCCACAAACTCTCTCTCTCTCTTTCTCTTGAGCTCCCGAAACCTATCCCCAAACCCTAGTTCTCTCTCCATACTCCTTTTGTCGATCTCCTTGCCTTCTAGATCTCCCCCTCTTCTCGAAGCCTCTCTATCTCTCTCTCCCTCTCCTGAATACCCCAAACCTTAACCTAACCCGATATCTCAAATCACCTGAACCTTAGCACAAATTCTCCAACGCCCTAGCCTCTTCAACTTGTTCGTCTACAGCAGCGGCTTCTGACATCTTCACCAACTCTCTCTCTCTCTCTCTTTGGACTAGGTATTTACTTAATCACAATTTACTATAATGAACTATGTTAATTTATTGAATTTTTTTCAATTTTTAGTTTGATTTTTTGTATTATGCGTAGAAGTCTGTAATTTAGAGAGTATACAATTAGCACGGATCATGTATGTTGTATATATTTTATTGACATTTTTGTAGATGTAATGTTAGTTGTAGTTGTGGAATATAGGAAAAGGAAACAAACGAGATCCAAAAATTTCTAAATTTTACGAGTAGGTCGGACTCACCGCATAGAAGGTAACGGAACTTGTAGAGGCAATTTCTGTCTCACGGTTTGCGTGACCAAATCTGTAACAAAACCATCAGACCGGTCATCTCGGTCCCATCTAGCTCTACAGAACACAATGACCTGTATAGTGTTGCCAACGCGCAACTTTCCTAGTTATACCGGCCAGCTAAGCCTAGGTCGGCGAGCAATCGTAGATACATGAGGTGCACCGTATTCCCGGATGAGTTAGGCAAGAGAACTCCTCCGAGCACCATTAGAATGTAACCTCTAGTGTAGGACTGTACATAGTGGTTGGGCGATGCATCGGTCAACGTCCTTTCATAACGTCCCTTCAACCAAGATAGTCAGATTGATTGTCCGACAAAAATATCCTTATCTTCCACGGCCTCCTCATCAAACTCTGTACCGAGGAGTCCATTACACAGCTCTATTTTATCAAAGTTTATATTACCCGTCACGGCCAACCCATCTATTGGAAGACCGGAGATCATCGCTATATCCTGTAGCGTCATTGTCATCTCTCCGACTGGTAGATGGAAGGTGTGTGACTCTGGCCTCCATCACTCCACGAGTGCTGAGAGAAGTGCTTGGTCGAGTTTAACCTGACCCATCAGGCTGATTCTGTAGAAACCGGCCAGAACTAGGTACTCGAAAATATGTTGGTGCACCTTCATGGTCTCATAGGTGCGGAAATTACACCTTCGCGTCATCCCACCCCACACTGCCGCGGATCTGTGGCGGTCTTGCAAGGTCAGTTCACCGGGATATATTGGTCCTAGACCACGACGTGGTGCCGTCGAAGAGAATGCAACAACCTACACGAACCCAAAAAGACAATTATTATTAGTGTACTAACAGTAACACTAAATACAAAATTCACAATACAAATTAATAGTTCTCTTACTTCTGTGGAATGTTCCCCCCGAGCATCCCTTGATGTCCTTCTGGTTCCCCTCGTTCTAGCCATTTCTCTGTAAGAAAGTTCGCATATATAAAACAAATTATTCACCAAAAAATAGCAAACACAAACCAACGAGATGCAGAAATTTCAAAAGTTCGCTTATACGCGTCAAAACAACACAAACGATATGCAAAAATTCTAAAATTTAGCCGTCAGCTCTGGCACACCAAACACAAGCCAACGCAACTTGTTGTAACCCTTGTTTTTCATTTTATGTATTTTTGACTGTATTTTTCATTTTGGTGTATTTTTCTCTCTTGTATTTTTTCTGAACCGTATATTGGATTTGATTTCAATATATATTCGTTTTATTTCATTTTGCGCTCCTTGTGTTTGATTGATTGTCTCTTTTGTCTCGTTTTTCATTATTTGGATCATTTCCTCATTTTTGGTCTCGTTATCTTTATTTTCATTATTCCGTGGTGTTGTGGTGGTGTTTTGGTTGCCTTTTCCCTTTTCCATTATCTTTTATCCCTAATAAGATTTTTAAAGCCATAGATCTCACTCCTAATTGTATCCCTATTTGTATTTGACCCAATATCCAATACCCATTTGTATACCTATTGCTAGTTACTAATACCCACAACCCATTAACCCACATCTAAAGCCTATATATAAACCCCTCCTAATTCAAACCCTAACCCTAACAACCAAAAACCTTAGCCTCCTTAACTCTCACCCTCTCTCCTTGCCGGCCTACACCCCAACCCGAGCACCTCACCACATCAGCCCAGCCTCCCCAACCCAGGCCGAGCATCACCTAACCGACCACCTCCTCCTTGGCCGACTACCCCCCTACTCTGGCCATACATCAACACCTCAAACCCGAGACCACCCCTCTTTCCCTCTCCTTGCTTTGCTGATCACCACCACCATCAACAACATCATCCTCTTGCATCAATCTCTTCTCTCCTTGTGGTGTTCGCAAAGTGGGTGCTTGCCACTTTGATCATTGCTTCAAGGAGGACCGTTCTTGGGGAGTTTTGTTCGTGATTGCTTGGATTTGTGTTTGTAGCGGATTTCGTTCGTGGGTTTTGCTTCTCTTTGCGTTTGCATCGTTCTTCATCCCCAAATTAAGACAAGTAACTTGTACTCTAATTCATTTGTTTGATACAAGTCCCAAAGTTTACCTGTAGACAACCTTAGATTGTGTTTTTCTTGAGGGGTTTTGTCTCTATTGTGATATTTTGGCCATAGAAGACTCACGATACAAATCTTGACATGAAATAACCTAAGATTCGCCGTTATTGAATTTGGATCGTGTATGTGTGAATATTGCGTGTTTTGGTCGATACCCATATGAAATAATAGGCGTGGACATGTTAATAATCCTAAATCATGATGTTTAGACACTTGGTAGGCTTTATTTCAAGTTTGGATGTGTTGGAGCAATATTCTTGAATTTATGTTGTTTTTGTTTTAAAGGGAAAAATCTGTATTTTCTGGATGTTCTGTTTTGTTTGCTGTTTTCGACTGTGTTACGTCAGTATCTTAATTTCGGTATAAAACATGAGTTTTAGATAATTTCGTCTATTTTCAAACATCATCGACCTTGCTTGATTTTGATTTCGTATGACGGAGTTATGACTGTTTTAGTACAGAGGTATCAATCTTTTCCAGATTCTATTTTTTAGTAATTTTGAGAACAAACTATTTTCAAGAATTATGTTATACATATTATTTTGATCCTATATTTTGGTCAGTGTTTCTTTATTAAGTTAGGGATTACCCAGAACTTTGGTGAATTTTATTGATAAGTTTTATGTGATGTTTCATGCTCGTTTCTAAAATCTATACATGTTGTATTTTGCTCGCTGTTATGTAAAAAACCCTATTTTCACTATGATTCCTTTTATTGTATGAAAATTCTTTGTAAATTTTGAAAGTTAGTAAATTCTATCTATTTTCATATCCTTTTGGTGAAATTGGATTTCGTTTCACTGGTTGCGAGATATCTTAGTTTTCGTACAGCAGTGTTGGGAATTTCAGATTCGCTAAACTATGTTTTCTTGATGCTTTTGTATTTTTGATGACTAATCTATTCTTACTGGAAAATTCTGAAACTCTATATTTTGATACTGGACCTTTAGGGGAATATCCCAGATTTTTCGTGGATTTATTTGATATGTTTTCATACTGTTTTCATGCTTTTGAATTCGTTTTCTTGATTTCTGGCTGAACCTAGTTTCTGTATTCAAATCAGTTTTGAGTTGTGTTGTTGTGAACTAGTATATGACTTAATTATACTCGCTGTATTCGTGTGGATGTCTATTTTCCACATCCTTTGACGGATCCAGATTTGCTTGTTTGTAACTCATAGAATCACTGTTTTACTACAGCATGGTCTTACTGTCCTGAACTCGAGATGTATTTATTTTGTTCCCTTATGAGATATCTTGCACTTGTACATGCTTAGGTACCGTTCTTTTTTTTTTCTCTTATAAGAGGTTACCTCTTATAAGAGATTTTCAGTAAGAGCCTCTTTTTGTGGTGTTCTTTTTGCATAAAAATAACCTCTTATAAGAACCTCTTATAAGAGATTTCTGTTCTTTTTTCACCTCTTATAAGAGCCTATATTACCCCAAAGTCTATATTACCCCCAATGTAAAAAAATAGTGAGATGAAGGACAAGAAAAGATAAGTTCAAATTACTAATATATAAACTAGTTTAATGGCAAGTTAAAATCACAAATGAGTGTAAATCATCAATTATAATTCTGGGCTACTATAGACTTTTAATTAGTATGAAAATTAGTATGTATAAATATAAATAATAATAATTTGTTTCAAAGAAGTTGGATTAAAAAAATTTAAGGTTAATGAGCTGATATAAATTCTCCCTTAGATGTAAATAAATAAACAATAAATAAAATTACAGTCAACTAATTGTTTCGACAGCATCCCTAACATAATTGTTCGAGATTGTGAAGAATGAATTCCCACACTTTTTCTAGGATAGCATATTATAGTCAACTACGTATATGATTACACTTTTTCTAGGATAGCATATTCCGGGCTACTATAGACTAATATATAAACTAGTTTAATTAGTAACAATTATAATATAGACTTTGGGGTAATATACACTTTTTAAGTGATAGAAGTCTTATAAGAATTTGAAATAGGCTATTAGAAGTCTTTTAAGCTTATAAGATATTTTTTAAAAAAATCTTATAAGAGGTAAAAAAAGAACACTAAAAAACTCTTATAAGAGGAGGACCACCTCTTACAATAGCTAAATCTCTTATAAGAGGAGAAAAAGAACACTACCTTAGTTTGCTACTTGAACTTGCCACATGATCATGCCATACTATTCTTGATATGTTTTGCACATTTACATGCTTGTATGACATAAATAATAAAATTTTCCAAGCCGGGGTTAAGGGTAAGATCTAGTAGTAGATAGTGCAGAAACGTGTACTCGGAAGAACCTAGTGGTTATTGGAGCTTGTTTACATGTGGAGCTTGACACGATATACATGACACGTACACACATGACACTGGAGCTTGTTTGGGTTTTGGAGCTTGTTTACATGATACTTGGAGCTTGTCGTTGAGTACACTGCCATATATGGTCCCCTACAAAATCTAAAGCAAAACTATTTGTTGTAGCAACCATGTAGTAAAAACCGGGATGCATGAAGTGCTACCTAGATAGTAAATCACACAAAACTTGATACATGCTACTTGAACATGATACTTGAACCTAATACATGCTTGATTGATACATGACTACATGATACATGAGACATGACACTTGATACATGATTACATGATACTTGACACTTAATGCATGTTTACATAATACTTGATTTCTTGACACTTGATTCATGCCATTTACACTTGTTCACTTTTGCCATGCTAGTTGTTTATGTTGGACATCATGATTATACCATGCTAGGTTTGATACTTAGATTCACCCCATTTCCATGCACTTGTATCCTACACTATTTGTGACCCGCGACTTGCAATTGACGGATACTTGTTTTCTTCTTTTCTCCTTCTCCTGCAAATTTAATAATTGCAGATCAGGATGGACAGCTGCCAGATGGTATTGGCGAGATAATGTACTAGAGCTGGATTGCATGCTTTATTTAATTATTGTTACTATTCGTTGCTTGAACTTGAATAAGATGTACTTGATAACTTGGATATTTATCTTGTATTTGAGCGATGTGATCCAGGATATTTGACTTGTTCAGAACTTGATTATTTGAGATTATTGTATTTGGTTTTTCAAGTAATTTCTGTTGGTATCTTGTTTGAATTATGCGTGAATGGTTGTGCCTTTTGCTTCCGACTCTGATTATCTTGTGATGTATTGTAAAGATTCTTAAACAGCTTATGGATGATGAAAATCATTCGCTGGGCCTATGATCAGTATCTGCACTTTGGCCCCAGCCCTATCCATTCCAAATATAACATCGAACCTTGAGTTGTTGATGACGTTGAAGTTTGTTTTGATATTCATTCCACGAATCAATAAGGGACTCTACCACGCTTCCGCTGCGCCACTCTGATGGTGATGTTTCTAGATGCTGATATCACATGATAGCGATCGATGAATTGAGCAGAATTAAGAGATTGGTAACATGAAAATATTGGTTGTCAAACTTAGTTGGTAAAGTGGGCCCCACCCACCAAACAATGTTGAAAAAATTGTGGCAAGATTGGTACCGCAAACGGGAGAAACGGGAATGAAGAATTTGTCAGTTACTCTTCTCTCATTCCTATAAATGAGAGGTTTAGGGAGAAGAAAAAAGTTAAGCAAGACAAGAACAAGAAACAAGCAGAAAAGAAGAAAAAGAATAGAGTGTATATTTGTAAGGTGTAGTAATACCAGTTTTAGAAAATAGTGAAGAGTCTTCTTCTTGTTATTCCAATTTCCAATTTGTTTGCCATTTAGCCCAACAAAATTCCTACTCTCTTCCAACAGAAGATTCAAGAAAATAGGGATAGAAAGAAATAACTAGTTTGATACTCAATAATGGATTGATCGATGAGAATGAATGCAATGCGCAGAAGGTAACAAACGACGCGGGAACTAAAGTATGACTAGATCAAAATATACCAGCAACTGTTTCTTTGGTGGTCTCTTTCTCCTCTGTAATCAGGTTATGAGCCCGATTACACTCTCCAATATGTCCTCCACTGGGATTTGATCATCCTATTAGTGTGACACTTTTTCTCTTCAAGCAATCCCAAACCTTGTGATCATTCGCTCCACATGTAAGACACAGGTTGTTGGCTTTCCAGCAGTTCTTGCGTATGTATCCAACTCAACGGCAATAATAGCACTTCTGGTCCTTCTTCGGAGTCGCCGATGAGTAAGGTGATGCTCTAGTAGTCGGGGTCTGAACTGGCCTCCGTATCGGTCCACCTGTAGACTGTGCAACAGTAAGGAGATGTAATGCCCCCTGAACGGCATTCCACCCTCTACGGATCTGCTCCTGGATATCGAGCATGGCGGTGTAACTCTTATGCTAGTGCACAAACAAGTCCCATTGAATGGAGTTTGCGACATCCTGTACCATATCCAGATTAGCTCTCACCAGTTCATTTTGCTCTTGTTGTAGCTCCATCATTCGTTGCATCTCTTGGAGAATGGCGACGATCTCCGATAGTTGATCCCTGGGTGTAGAAGTCGAAGAGCCTCCGTGAACCATAGTCTGAAATGCATATTCGAATGGGGTAAATCTCCAGATGACAAGTTGGTTATTAACATTCATGTGATCCACGTGGTGTGCATATTGTTGAGCTTAGCATGGTTCGAGCCTAGGCTCTGATACCATTAAAAACCTGTCACGCCCCGCTTCTCACTATACGGAAATGCAGGCACGCAACTGAGGCCCAGCGAATGATATACATCATCCATAAGCTGTACAATTATAAGCTCAACAAGATCTTTATAATACATTCATGCAGGCAAATATAATAATCACATAAGCTGAAAATAGAATAACCATCATTTGGATAATACATCAACATCGGGTCAAGATGCCCGGAAATACAAGGTGCCAGAATTAAAACAGTACGATAAACAGTTTGCTATAACAACTATATAAGATAGCGACTGAAAGAACAACAACATGAAGTAGTAAGGAAGCAGCAACGATCGTCTAGAGAGTCTGCTCGTCGGGTCCATCAATCCTTGTATAATTATTAACTCAAAGAAAAATAGAAAAGTTCCCATCAGAGCAAGTTTCGGGCAGCAAGTAGCAACAAGCAGTAAAAGGGGTAATATAACAAGATATAACATGGGAGAAACAAGAAGTAGAAGTACAAATACAATATAGAAGGAAGCAAGGAACTGGGACAGTATGATCATGTAAGTAATAACCGTAACTAGTGTCAAGACTTCAAGGTATAAACAATTGCTAACCTAGGCTCAGTTAATCGATAATCATGTAATCAAGGATCGAGAGTCATGTAATCAAGAGTCATGTAACGAAGAGTCATGTAATTAAGAATCATGCTTAGTGAAAATCTCGAGTTTATCTGTTTTATTAACTTATCTAATGCACGCAATCCTGTGTCCCATACCACAAGTTCGGTGTATATCAATCATGTGACGTTTAGACTTAAGTAGTAAATTCTATAGGATTATGTACTCGGGTCTTCCGGTGATAGTATCAAGACATGTAATCATGAATCATGTAATCCAGAATTATGTAATCAAGAACTGTATAATCAAGAATCAAGAATCAAGAATCACTATTTCGGGAAACACGGCCCCCTTGCGAGTATACTCTCCTATATTCTCCATTACTAAGCCGTACCCTTATAACCCCGGCTTGTTATTCTTTTATAATTAATTATGAACATGCAGTTGGTACGACTAGTGGAACGGTGTAATCAAATAGTTTAGTCAAGAAAAATATCAAGGGCAGTAATCATGGACATGAGACGTAAAACGAGTACATATATCGAGAGTAGTTATTAAATATTATCAAGTGGTATAAAATGCATTCTATCAACCTATTATATCTATGCAAGTTATTATTACAAGAACAATAATACACTCAGTTCATTAAATGTGAAAAGTAATGGGTTTATATGCAAAAACGTAGAGATGAATTTTTAGACAACTTGACATATCTGCATTCAAATTCACTTTCCCGTTGTTACAGAAAAGCAAATCCGATTCCATCAGAGATTCTAGAAAGTAGACTCTCTTCCGGTTCGAATGCATATTCACATGATACATTCTAGAGACAGTAGCTATGCTTACAAATTCATTCTTCGCTGGTTTCGATGTTTCGCGCGCAATCTGAAAATTCAGAGTCACAATACTAGAATTGCGATATCTCACAATCTATATATCGGATTAAGAAAATGTAGGATGTTCCGAATATCTAGACTCGAAGGGCTACGATTTTTATGTAGAAAGTTTTTCGATCCAGTATCGGGAACATGGTCAAATTCTCATTACAAGATACCGTTCGTAATCCCGTGCAGGTTCAGAAATTCATGATATGTCAGTACTAAAATCGTGATATCTCACAATCTATACATCCGATTGAGAAACCGTAAGATGTTCTGGATTCGGGACTCGATGGGCTACGATTTCCACATAGAAAATCTTCAATCCAGTTTTGGAAACTTGGTCGAATTCTTAGTGCAAGGTCAAGAAATTTTAGAGATAGTAAGGTTGAATATTCGATATTCGATAACATGATTCGAAATGTGTTAACGGTTCACTATTGAGTTGATATAGCATGGAACAAGTGACTAGAACAGAGTTTGACAATAAAATATGATGATAACTGGACTACTTGCCACGAGTCAAAGGAAAATGCTTGTACGAGAACAAAAAGAGTGTACAAGGTACTTGCCTTATAACGTGACGATTTCGGTGGTGGTGTTAACCACGGAAAGAAGAAGCGACGTCGGCAACGGATGGCAGCACAACGGCGGTAAGAATGGCGGCAAGACGGTAGTTAGTGAGCAACGGTCACTACAAGGAATTTGACATATAGTGACAGCAAAAATCCGTGGGTAAAAGGCGAAAAACCGTAGGTATTGCCCGTAAAACCTATACCAACGGATATTTTTTTCCGTCGTTTTTAATTAGCTATACCCACGGCAAAATGCCGTCACTATAGCCTATAGCGACGGTTTTTTCATCCGTTGGACAAAACCTTGGGGTTATACCCACGGTTTCGTATCCGTTGGTATAGGTTTTAAAAACACATTTTGCTTTCCTATACCCACGGTTGAAGCTCCATTGCTATATGTTTTAGCGATGGTTTTCGCATCTAATTATTTGAATATATACCCGTCGCTCTATACACAATTTTTTCTTATTAATTACGCTTATGATAATTTAATATTTTCTTTTATAATATTAATTCAATTATAAACCAAATACACAATGAAATAAATACATGTGTTTATGAAACAAAATTAAATAAAATTAAACTTCAATCATATTAAAAATTAATGAAGTATTACAAGCATGTCAAATTCAAATTACAAAATAGTTAAAATATCAACCTAAGAGTACCATACTGACATATAATAAGCATATAAAGTCTTATAACAATCTCATCCACTTAATTTCGAGGTTTGCTCCATCAACAGAAAATTAGCTTCCATTGCCAATAAATAGTGTGCATCTACAACTCGCCAATAAATAACTCTGATCTACAATGCTGATTGGAAAATCATCTCAGCAAGTTCCTGTACCATCAAAAATTTAAAGGAATAGTTGTTAGACACATTCAGCGAAGGGTAATAAAGAAAACTTGTTCGGCACAGGGCAAATCTCAAAACTATTTTACCATCAATCTACGAAAAAAGAAAACCATGTAACATATCAGGAAATAAATCACTAATGAAAGTAAGTATAAACTCTTAAAAATAAACTTACTTCTAATGTATTAAAGATGGTTTTAGCAGCGTGGCGAAAAACCGTTTCAGCATAACCTCCCGAGCTTCCAGAAACCCCATAAAGATGCCCTTCTTCATTAACATTAGTTAACCTGCAATAAATAAAACACAATCAAGTTTTTCATTGATGTCTACATCACCAATATAGGATGATAGTTTACCGTCTTGCTCAAGCACATTTCCACTATAAATTGAATCTCCATATATTAAAAAAGCAAAGTTACTTTCTAAAAACTATATTTGAATTATAATAATAAAGGTTCATCACCATCACTTTCTTAGACGCCTTTTGAACATAAACTCAACAATTTCCAATCAGTTTTTCACATTACTTATAATTAGCAAATCCTTCTTTTTCAATATGGAGTACGTTTCTCGAAATTTGTAATTGAAAGTAAAATGAAACTATTACTTTTCCATGGCGAACTGATCTCATTTTGATTACATAGATCAAAATTATATTGCTTACCAAATTCTTGTATATGTGCAATTGTGCATGTCAATATATGCAGGTGCCCGTCTATTATATATCTTTCTTCGTTGGTAGAACCAACGCCAATATTATATTGACTCTCTTTCGTCCAATCAGAGTTTCCGAGAGTGACTGCACAGGCTGAAGTTATTTTTATAAAGTATAAGCAAAGAAATAAGTCTTATAAGTTCAGTTATATAAAACTTGATTTGAGTCGTTACATAATTGTGAAGTGAAAATGGAATGACTAATAAGTACATTATTACAGAAAACATAAGATATATGTTCATTATATCTCCACTATATGGAAATTGTGCATCACACGTATAATTCAATTCAAGTTTGTAGTTTTTTGAGAAATTGTATACAGAAATGGAATCAAGTATTTATCAGTAGTTTGTTTACAGAAATTGTAGGTTTTTGAGAAAATTAACTTCTATCTTACAACCCAAGTCCTATAGATGTCATCTTTCAATAAAGATAAGAACCTCCATAAAAGTGAAGTTGCATGTTCAAGTTTAACATGAAAATTAAGTCTGACAAACTACACCTAATACTAATCAAAATAAGTTTCAAATGAGACCTTAACAAGTAAATGAAACAATTAATGTACCGACATATCTACAATTTAATAGCTTAAAACCAAATATACTATAAGTTGAACTACAGAATAATAAATTTCGAAATATTACAATGAATGAAGTTCATTGTAATGAAGAATAAATCAAGACAAGTTACAATATATTACAATGGAGCGAATTAATAAATAATATCATTTGAATTAATAAGCATTCACAAAAAACACTCACTTAGGCATTCCCACAAACAAGTGTTCTGCAACAAACAAAGATTCGAATAACAATAGATGCAAAGCTATAATCCTACCACAAATTAAAATATGACCACATCAACATTAAAAATTGCAAGTTTGGTTGAAGTCCAAACTTAGTTTTGAATTGAACACTAGTTATCTAAATAAGCACTTGGGATTGAAAAATTCCAAATAATTATGCACAAAGTTATACCTTGAATAAAACTCCCCAACTATATCAATAACAATTTGATATCCAGCATCCAAAATATAACACCAATATCAAATTTCAGTGCTAAGTGAACTTAATAAGAAAATACAACATGCTAATTGGAATGAGAGATTACCTTTAGGCTCGAGCTTACCAATCGAGGAGGGAAAGAAGAGGTCGGGCTCCTGATTGGGGCTCGGGAAACGAAGAGAAAAGGAGAGGAGAGGAGATGGGGGCTTCGGGCAGGAGACAACGACGGCGAAAACAAGTTAGGTTTAGGGTTTTGGCGACGGGAGCAATGATGGCGATGGGG
This sequence comes from Hemerocallis citrina, assembly GCA_017893485.1. Taxonomy (NCBI): domain Eukaryota; kingdom Viridiplantae; phylum Streptophyta; class Magnoliopsida; order Asparagales; family Asphodelaceae; genus Hemerocallis; species Hemerocallis citrina. The sequence goes on along the minus strand of CM030366.1, from coordinate 178,395,364 downwards.
GCGCCGGGGGCTGGAGACGACGATGGCCTCGAGGACAGCAGATACGGGGGTGTTAGCGATGGGGGAGGTCGGGGTCGGCGGGGACGCGGGGAGTTGATTTTCGATTTTGGGTTTTGAGAGAGAGAGAGAGAGAGAGGATTTTCGATTTTGTGAGAGACATGGGGCTTAGGACGGTCGGGGGAACGACGGCGTGGGGGGGGCACGGGGGTCACGGCGACGTGGGGCGGAGGTCTACGACGGCGATTGGGGGTTGGGGTTAGTGAGCGGGAAGAAAGAGATAGAGAGGGGAAATGAAAATTTCGATGGGGGTATTTGTGTGGCTAGGAAGAAGGTCTTAGGATTTTTGCAGTAGTCACTACAGATTAAAAGATCTAAACCTATAGGATACCTATACCCATGGTTCACTACATGTCTGTAGGTATATGATGTCTATACCCACGGTTTTAGTGACCGTCACTACAGATGTCCGTTGGTATATGTCAAATTTCTTGCTACCGGTAGCAACGGTGAGCGACGACAACAACAAGGTGGCGCGACGTCGAGTTGTTTTTCGGGATTCACGGGATCGTAGAAGCGGAGTCGTTGGCTTGAAGGTGGAAGGTAAAGTGGAGCTCGGGTGTTGCTTGAGCTCTCGGGTGTGAATAAGGCAAAGGAAGAGAAGAAGGAAATGAGGTGGTCTGCATGCTTGTGTGTGTATATATAGAAAGAAGAATGGAGTGAATCATGCATGTATGCAAGCATGTGTATAAAATAAGTGGTGAAAGAGATGGGGGTGTAGAAAAATGAAAAAGGAGACACTGAAGGAAGAGGGGATTAGGAGTAGTAGGGTGGTGGGGGAAGTAGAGTAGGAGAAAAAATATGAGAGTTAGGCGTAGAATGAGAAAAATGAGGGGGAGAAATTTGGCGTATGTGAGTGATTAGCGGGAGTGGGTTAGGAAGATAGGAGAAATGTTGATTAAGGATAATTGGGGTTAGAATTTGTATTTAAACTCCGATTGAAAAATCATAAAATTATAGAATTGATCAGAAAAATATTCTGCCTTTAGATAAAGAGTCCAAAGAGAAAAATAAAACTGATCTGAAAATTGAAGTACAAAATTCACGTAATAAAATACTACAACTGGAACAGGGAGTTACAGACGGAGTGAGGGAGATTTGGGTATGTACAAGTGTTTGGAAAAACAACCAAGGTTGATTTTTTTAAAAATAAAAAACAACCTAGGCCATTGTTTAAACAACAGCTTAAGTGTTTTTTTCGACAAAAAAACTTCACGCCAAAAAACCGAAGCATTTTTGGCATGAAGTACCAAAAATATCCCTCCGCTAAAACTCTTCGATCAGAGCGGACCGAATCTGATCCGCTCATCATGATTTGGAGTGATCAGACGGCTAGGATGGGCGTTTTCCAACCCGGTTGAAAACAAACCCATTTTCAACCGAGCATTTCCTTATATATATATATATATATATATATATATATATATCCTTTAGAAATTACGGGGTATTACATACACCCCTCTTTAGAAATCAGCGTTCTCGCTAAGTACGGGGCATGCAATCTAGCGCAGAATCCTCCTTTCTAGTCGGCGTACTGCACTCTTGGTCTTTCTGCCAACGTACCGACCTCATCCATGCATACATCCCACCCACACAATCGGTGTTGAAAGTCGACTCTGATACCATTTGTAACGCCACGCCCCAATACTCAGACAGTTTTATATATTTTAGAAGACAAATTATTATATATAGTACAACTGCCCACCACAAGCTGCCTCTCAAAAGGTGGTTAACCAATTAGGTGACTCTTGATCATAGGCAATTATATTTATATTTAATTAATCTAGTACTAATCCCGATATGAGACTATTATTAATCAATCCCACAATCAACCCCGCTGCCTCTTTACTTGTCGCTGACGTCAGCGCCCCCCGGCCCCACCCGCCAACAAAACAAGATACAACTCTCCCCCTTTTCCCTCTGCATGTGGGCCCCTCCCATTGGTGACGTCAGCGTGACGTCACCGCAAACAACACCCTGCTGTTCTCTCAACCGTGGGCCCCCTCTCCCCTTCTCTCTCATACTTTATATATATACTAGATTTGCCCGTGGGCACGTGCCTGCGACACGTCTTCGGAACGATACAAAACACGAAAAGCCTGTAAATAGTAAAACAACAATTAAGTAGCTCAAGTTTGAATAGTATGATAATAATTAGTTGTAAATAAAAGTTTATGTTTCCATTAGCATATGTTGAAAAATAATTATAAATGGGGGTATAAAATCTAACTTCTTAGAACTTTAAGTGTGGAGTTGAAGAGATATTTACTATTTTCAATATAACATGTGCAAGAAAAAAATTTAAAATTCTGGAAATCTAAATTTCTAAGTAAATATAGAAAGAATGGGGGAAAGAGATAGGGAGAGAGAGAAAGAGTAAAATATGAAAAAGTGAAGAGAGAAGAGAGAAGTGTTACATCAAATCATTTGAAATTCATTTGCCCATTCATTGAAGTGTTACAAAATTGTATGGCTGAAAATCATTGTTTTTATATTCACATGATGGATGGGCAAATGAATTTCAAATAATTTAATTTTACATATTTAGACTAATTTAGATGTGTAGATCAAGCTGAACGGTTCGGATTTTCGATATGAACGCCCGAAGGCCTAGTGTTCACGCGGTGAGCGCTAGAGTAGTGCTCAACCGAAGCTTTCCATATATATATATATATATATATATATATATATATATATACCCTTTAGAAATTACGGGGTATTACATCCCAGAAGCAAAGCAGTACTTGCGGAGGTACTTAGCGCCCTAGGGACGAATGAGTACCCTAGTAAGTATGAGGATCTGTGGGTTGGACAACAATGGTGAACAGTGTTATCATTATTGTTATCGTTATTGAACAGTGTTATAGTTATTGTTTACCGTTATTGTTATTGTTTATTATCATTGTTATCAATCATCGTTATTGTACATTGCATTGTTATTATTTTTCCATTGTTCATTGCCATTGACTCTATTGTTTATTGAATTCATTGTTATACCGTAAATGTCATAGTTTCTCTGTTTTCTCTACTTGCTATCCACGACTTGCTCTAAGGACATATTCTACTCTCTTTTAGATGAACAACTTACAGGTAATCAAGGAGAATTGCCTGATGGACTAGGAGGACAACAATGGTGAAGAAATCGATTTGCATCGTCGCTTAAATAATTATTGTTTCGTTTGAAGTCTTAAATAAATTGAACATTGTTAACTCTTGTATTTGTGGGCTTTTGACCAGAATATTGTTATTGTTGATTCCGGATATTGGATTGTAATTATGTTGGTTATTTTATGCTTAAATTCCAAGTATTGTTATTCATGTGATAACTCCTTTAATACATGCGTGGTTGTATTACTTTCTGTTTATATTGTTGAGTGGAATCGATAATAGCTGATGGATGACGCAAGTCATTCGCTGGGCCATGTCACGTGCTTGCATTCCGTATTTTTGGAAAGCGAGGCGTGACAATATACTAGTAACCTACACGTGCAATGCACGTTCTAAACCATTTTAAAATTTATTTTATAAAGTAAATAATAAGACGCAACCTGGTCTCGAACATGAGACATTCCTTTATTCATACATATTTTTTTAGAAATTACCTCTAGCGACACAAACTTTTATTTTACATGAGTAGTGCTTTTGTAAATAATTATGCTGTAATAATAAATTTGAACTTTGAGGGTATTACAGTAACTAACAACAGTTGAGTAAATGAATTGTTAATATAACTTCCATTTAAAAATGAATGGTTAAGATTAGATGGTTGAATGTCTACAACTGACAACCTTAGCTCTTCCATTATAATATTAGAGATACATCAAATATATGCAAATTTGGTAGGAAAAAGAAAAAGTTTAATGATTAGACATATGATAATTGTCATTTTGTTTGCCAAATTTGAGAAAAAAATGACATTTCTCATATTTGGGTATCCAAATGAGAGGTTGACGTGAGAGATTTTTGCCATTTGAGTTGCCAAATATAAAAATGGCAGCCCAAATAACTACTTGGTGGAGTTGCTCTTAGGGGATGTTTGTTTAGCATGAACTTTAATGTAAGAAAATGAGGAAAACACTGTTCAAGAGCTTTGGATGACTTGGATTTGGTTGGAAATAGATTCAGACTGTAATGTTACAGTAACTACTGTGGAGGCCAAGAAAATTCGAAGAAAAAGCTTCGAACTCAACGGAAAGCGGTTGTAAGAGCACTGTAGCATTTAAAAAAATATATTTATCTCTCATACTTTTTTACTCTATATAGTAAAATAATTTCATTTAACCCTCTTCATTAAATTTCCTTCTCTCTCTCCTATTATACATTACAATAAAACATCTAAATAAACTACTTTGTTAGAACTCAAATTCACAGCTTTGTTCATATTCTTTACAATAATCTTAATAATGAAAATATTTTACGACCAACAAAACTCTTTTTAGTTGGACTTTTTAAATCCAACCCGCTTTAAGAATAAAAAACACTTGGAGAAAAACATAGAAGTGTTTCAAAGATTTCAAAAAATATCTCTTACCAAAAGCAGAAACCGTTTCTTTTAGATGCCAGAAAAAATCCAAACTTTTAAGTAAAAGACCAGAATACCCTCCCAACTCTCCAAAACCCTATAACTCCCCGATCCCAAGCCTATCCTTCTCATCGACTGAACCCTAACCCTGGCCTCCCCCAATTCTCGCCTGAACCGTAACCCCAATGTCCTTCAACTCCATCGCCTCCTCCTCGAACTGAGGTACTCTTTATCCCCTTGTTCTAATTTTTCCGATTTGAAGCTCTGTTTTGGTACAGTTATTGATCATGTTTGGAAACTAGGTTTAAATAGGCGATCCTTGGTTTTCTTAGATCCGGTGGCTATTCGAAAAGAGTTTTTGATTAGGTTTTGATGCTGAATTGATTAAAATTGCAGCTAATTGTGACGTATCTGAAACTATTGGAAGGAAAGTTGGCTTCTTTTTGGTTTTGGACTGTTGGTTATTGATGTTGAAGGAAATTGAACAATGTGTACAGAGTTCGCTTGGAATTTCTGAATTTAGTTGATGGAGTGGTTGTAATGTGCCTGAGATACAAAGAGGAAGAAGAAAGATAGCAACTTTTGTAATAGACCAAATTAGTTATCTTAAACAAAACTAAACTTTGAATTAGTCTGACCAAGATTGGAGGTTTTTCCTTGATCAAAATTGAAAGCTAGATGGATTTTTGTGTGTGTGAAAATATTGTTGTAGTAATTAAAGGGAATCAGCTAAAAAAGCAGAAATAGATGTAAAAGAAAGGGATAGACTTTGAATATAATGAAATTGGCAGCTTCTTTAATGAAATTGTTGGAAAAATTTGGGAACATGAGAGGGGAAGAAGAGATCAAAAGGTTGATGGAAGTGTATAAATTTTTGGGTCAGATTTAGAAGCTGGCACCTTGAACAAGAATGTATTTTATTTGGCTATATGAAGTTAGGCAATAATATTACTGTGCTATGCTTTACTTTGATTACTTTTTTTTGAATGTAGAGAAACTATGGATTCAAGTTTATTATATTTTATTTGCATGATTTATTTTATGCTGTTGAACACTACTAACCCATTCCTATATTTGTGGGCGATTGCAGTTTGTCTGCCTTGTGCTTTGTTCATCACTGGTCTTAATTGTTTGTGGAAATGACCGGCAATCCACAATCTTCTGGCCATCAGGTATTTTAATCACAATTTTATACTTAATCCCCTTTTTACCAGTTAGGTAAAAGAATTTCGGTGTAGATTTTACTCATGTTGTGAGTTAAATGTATTAGTTTGAAGTATAAGAACCAACTTCCGTTTTGAGATGAATCTCATTTGTTGTATATAATTTGAGAAACCACTTGAACCTATGGTGGGATCAGGTCCACCTCAATTTTTTTGTCAAAAGACAATCCTATAAAGGGATTTCTAGATAGGTCGGTTTAGTATCAGTCTTTTAATAGTTTCTGAAAGATTCTTCTGTTTTGGATGTTGCAGTTTAGACTTGTGATTACACCTCAACAGGCTCATCCATTCATTCCACCAGCGTCCCATCAATTCCTACCGGTTGGACAAGAAACAGGTGGATCAAATGCTGCTATGCCTCCATCTCATTTTCCCCAGCCATCAATGCATTTCCTTCAGCCATCAGGTCAAGGTCTGCCTTCATCACAACCGATGTCAGTGCCATATATGCAAGCAATTAGGCCAGTTTCATCGGGGTCGCTGCAGCCACCACCAGATGCACCAGTGGCTAATAATCACCTTCCTAATTTAAATGGGCCTGGAATGGCTTTTTCGTCGTCATATACTGTAAGATTGGATGCTTTACCATTGAAACATTTATTAGTATGATAACAAAATCTATAGTGGGTAGTAGGTAGACTATGAAAGAATTTACTCTGGTAGAGTAATGAAGTCACTTTTGTGGGCAATTCTACAAATGATCCACATCATGGATCTTGATCTACATGACTAATATTGTCAAAGAATGCAAAATTAAAATTTTCTATGCCTAAAATTAAAGTGGAGCTAAGAATAAGTTTGTTTATGGGCAAACAAGATTCGGACCACTTCATTTCTTATTGTAGGCTATTATGAGGTATGTAGATCAAGATGCACTATGTGGATCATCCAAGAAATGACCTGCTAAAGTGATTTCATTTCCTTGACTGAGAGCATTCTTCCCCCTAAGGAATCTTCTCCTCATATGATGCATATGAGTCTACATTGACATATATAGTGTGGGTTGCAGTATGCCACCTCATATGGCCAACCACCGAATGGTATCAGTGGCTCGTCACAGTATCCACAAACATCCCAAATGTACACAACTATGACATCTGCCGGAGGACAACCTTGGTCTGCATGTGAGACTCAGACTGTACCACTTGGTGCGCCTTTGATGCAGTCTGCACAAACGTCTGCTCATGTAAGATTCTTCTTATCTTCCTTTTATTATCTTGGTGACATGCATTCTACTTATTTCGCTATTATTTTATGGTCTACATATTTATTTGTTTTTTGCTTCTCTGATCCATTGAATATTTAGAATGCAACTGGAAACACTGGCCCCACTGAGATTTTTTCGTCTGATTGGATAGAACATACTTCTTCTAAAAATGGGAGAAGGTATATCTGTTTGCTTTCTCTTTGTGATTCACATCTTCATTGTCTTGGTCTTCAATCTTCCCTGAAGATAAACTGCTGTGATGTACTCTTCCTTATGTTTATGAAGTGATTTATTGATTGGTTTTATTTGTCTTCTTTATATCCCAGATATTATTACAACAATAAGACTAAGCTATCTAGTTGGGTTAAACCCACAGAGCTGATGACGCCCCTTGAGGTTAGTTATGTTAATTAAATTAGTAGTTTAACTCACCTGCAGCCATTCTCATGTTCAATTAACACTATACCAGCAATGCTTTTGGCAGTTCCTTCAGTGATTGCTGACAATTGCAACCACTTTTATAAGCTGATCAAAGGTTTTTTATACGGATTATATTTGTAGAATATCTTTTTGGCAGTTCCTTCAGTGATTGCTCTTCAACTGGTTTTTAGAATATCTTTTTACATGTCTGGTGCAAAGAGAATCTGCTTTTATGGTCATTATGAAGGCGAGGTTTCACTTTGACAGACATATCTACATTATTTATAAGAAGGGGATTTCTTTATTTTTTTCATCCTCTGACACTAATGGTCAATAGAAAATATCAAAAAATAAAAATTCAGAAAACCTGCTGTATTTCATTTGTTATTCTGAGTCTGTGAAATGTTACAATTGGTTGTTCGACATTCTTGATTAAAACCATTAATTATTGGTAAAACTTTATGAGAGTGCTTACACAAGTGGCCATTGGTCTCAATGTGTCGGCTTATATTTTTCAGATGGACTTTTTAACACAACATTGGTATGCCTGTTGACACTAAGTTAAGTAATGATCTTACAAAGTTTTCAAAACATCGATACTTTGTCGTGGTGTATACTTATATATTTGTAAAATGTCTAGCCTTGCGTATAATATCTATTGTGTAAATACTTGTATGCATTTTGGATAAAAATACATGAACGAAGTTTGGCATTTATTTCGAAGGTTCTAATTTATTGAGCAATAAAAGAAAGTTAACACATAAAATGATCAATGACATCATTTCGGTCTCCATAGTGCAACTACCATTGCTAGATATTAACAAAAACAATAATATTTATCTCAAATGTTTGTGGTGACCTTATTGAGTACTCTTTTGACCTTCACCTTTGGAATGGTTTATCAAATTCCGGAGCAACATATCCTTTTTTTCCCTTTCAAATAAATAAATAAATAAATAATCATTTTTTACCACCTCAACTCAACTTTGAGACTTTGATGAGGACATCTTTACAGTTTAGGATTTTTATTTTATTACCATTTTTATTTCTGGCAATTATAGCCATATGTAATCTTTTTGTAATTTTAGATTCTGAGAATATTTTGGAGATGTGTTTCAAGATGTAATTGAGCCTATTTAAAGGCCCTGAGATGAATGAGAAAGGCATGCTATTATTGATTAAAAATTTGTGTTGAGTTTTTGCTCTTCCTCTCTCTCCTTTGTGTGATACAACTGAGATCCAAATTAGGGTTTGTGATAAATCCTAATCTAATTTTAGAGTTAGTGATTAATTCTAAAATCTATCCCCCAATAAAAAAATTCCCAATACAAATCATAATCCCCAAACAAAACCAATTTCCAAAACCCCCAATTTCACAGATCTCCTAACTCAAACCCTAATCCTTCCAAAACACAGCCGTCACCTCATCTCCTACCTCTTCACCCTTCACCTGCACCCATCGGCCCTGCATCCTCCGATCACCCTCCACCTTCGACCCTTCCTCAACCGCCTGTAACCTCACAACTCCCGTCTCTCCTTCCCGCCCCAGTTGTGCACTGCGACCCCCCCAGAATCCATTCGGCTGCAATCCACCCCACCTTCGAGCTGCCTTCCAACCCCGCAACTAGTTGACCACCGCCTTGTCTTCGACCAACACCACCCCGTGCTGCCAATCCCCATCGTAGTCCGGCACGACCACCACCGTCGAGCCTTGCTTGCACCCACCATCCAGTCACTTCCACTGCCACTACCTTGCCTCCTTCCGTCGAGGCCGAATGCCCTCTTGCTGCCTTGCGTCTCTTGCTTGCTGCCATTGTCGCTCTTCTATTGTGCTACGTTGCTGAGATCCTAGTCGCTGCCCAACTTCGAGATCTTCGCTGGGTTTCTTCACATTCGGTATAATCTTTCCATTATTAAGTATTTGTGTTTTACTGCCATATTATCTAGCATATTATCTAATTTGCCTGTCGACCACAAAATACTGAGATTGAGTGTTCCACATGCTAGATTAGAGTACGAATCGGTATTGCACTTTTTACTTGCTAAAACACGTAGGGATTTACTTATTGATTATAAGGATGAATTATTAATTGGGACTGTTACATTTGATTCAATTCTTGAAAACCCATCAAACCTGTTAACTGTTAAAATTTCCATCTTAGATCCGTACTTTCATGTTGGTAAAATTAACCCATTAAAATTCTTGGAAGTTCTCTATTTTAGGGTTGGTTTTACATCAGACTTTGAGTAGGTTTCCCTCTATTTTAAATAGGTTTTCCAATAGTTTTGCTCCATTGACTACACTATCACTCTAATTGGTGCCTTCTTGGTCTTCTTGGCATGCCCAAATTCTCTCGTTGGGCTCTCCTCATTTTGCCATAGACTTCGAGCAAATACTCTGCTATCTATCCTATAGTATATAATTTTTCTGTATATTTTCTTAATTGTCAAACGTCCTAGCTCTTTGTTTTTTTTTAATATAATTTTTTTTCTTGAGTTTCATGGATATCTTACAATCGCATAGTTCTCGAGAAACACTTATGTACTTCAACCCTTACCTTTTCATCGACATCCTCCTCATTCTCACCATCTAAAGGAATCATTATTAGTTTTCATCTTTTCTTATTGTGAAATTCTTTTTTTTCCTCCTTATCTTCTCTTTTATCTGCTAAATTATTGTAAAGTTTTGCATGTAACTAGCAGCTGATGTATTTGTTAGATGTTTTCATGCGTTGGCTCTTCTTGCCTTGCAATTGATAATTTTGTATACTACAGAGCAAGGCCACAAATGCTAATGTCAGTCATCTTACTTTTATGGACTTATGTCCGACTTCGTCACCTTATAGAGGAATTGAAGCACCTATTAGTATAGCCTTTAGCTCCGTTTGTTATTAATGGGGGCAGATATAGATATATTACAGAACAATATGAAGTTTTGCATCCTTTGGCTTCAATGTAACTGTTTGATACTATTCCTTAAGGCGGCTAAGAGCATTTCTTCTGTTGGAAGATAAAAATTTGGGGGTCTTTGGATTAGTGCAGTTGACAATATGTAGTTACAAATCCTATTCACGTTATTATGCCATTTCTTAACTTTAATTAAAAAGTTTAATTTTTATTTAAAAAGGTTAATGGTGTATCTTCTGAACCTACAGCTCCTAGTCATGATAACTTCTGGTGTCTTTGTGAGCTTTAAATCGATCCACATGTTTGTTTGTTACCTTTACTTCAACAGAATGTTTGAATCGTAATGACAACATTGTTTTGTTGTTCAAAAATTCAAGAAGCAAAATAGTGGCATTTCGTCAAAACACTTGATTGGGAAACTAAGCATGGATGTAAACACAGTGATGCAGGCACAATATGACACAACACAAGGACTCATGGGATATTTTATTATAGTACATTGAATTAGGTATTGTCTTTCCTGATGTGTGTATGATGCGTCAGCACAATTTCCAGAGAAGTCTGCATGCTTCATAGATTGTAAATCCTGGTTGTTGTTTACCTTGGGTTTTGTTTATCTCCTCTTCGACCTCACCATAGAAAATTATCAGGTTTACCAACCAAAGTCTCACATGCTATTTGTTGTGTGACTTTGGTGCTTTGCTCTGATAAAAGTTATTCACTTCAATTCTTGTCCTACATTGAACAGCATTCACTTTCTTGAATCAATGCAGTAATGCACTTGACAGTAGATGTTACTTAGGCTGCATGCTTAAATGTGCTTGATCTACATGAAAGAGAGATAATGTTTTTAATATCAAATTTTTTCTGTACTATACAAATTATATCTGAAAAAGTATTGATGTTAAATCTGCACAGTTAATTGCTATATTCTCATATTTGAAGTCATTGCGTCATTTGTCGTTTTAATGTTTGAATTTTGTTTGTCATCAGCTAATGACTCTGTTTATAGAGAAATTTTAGTCAGATAAGCTTTTCTGTTTGATTTATCGAATGCTAAAATTGGGCCGTCATTTACTGAACTATGTTGTTTTTGTATTATCAATTGATTGATATTGATGTAATTGAGTTAAATAGTTTTCTAAGGTTGGTCTCAGGTGTATGAATACATCGATCTATACTCCGAGGTATGATATGGCAATTTGGGCTTCCATGTTGCTTTATTTATGCCCCCATAATGATAAAAGTTGTCATATTATGGTATCATTTTAAATCTCTTCAGTTCCTAGAACTCTAATTGTTGTTTGTCCTTTGAAGTAATGATCCTTGTAAGTAGCAAAAATGGCTAGCCAAATTGTTCAACTTGTATTTTTGCCTAGTGAATTTGGCTAGCCATTTGAGCATCCACAGTCGTGTGCTTATATATGGATTTTATACATTTTATAGCATTTTTAGCGCTGCAGTCGTGTGCTATATATGCAAATTTTCCCTTTTCCGTTACAGTAGAATGCTATATTTGAGGGAAGATATAACAATATGCATATTATAGCGGACGAAACATGATGTTTCATCCCAAATATTTTATACTATTTTTAATTCATCGTTCGTTCCAAATATTTTATAATTTTTTGGGATCGTCCGATGAAATTAGAATTTTTTATAATTAACACCCCCCCCCCCCCCCCCCCACCAAAAAAAAAGCTCGGACGAAACATCATGTTTCCTCCTAAGCTCTTTTTTTTTGCAAAATTTTTGATTTTTTTGGGATTCTATGGGTTGGATTGCATACGATTTTTCATGGATTATTGATTGGGACCATTGGATTTTCAATGGATTATTGATCGACTCTTATGATTTTCTATGGGTCACTAAACTAAAGGGAAAAAACACCTGGACGAAACACGAGGCTTTTGAGATTGCGCAAAAGCGTCGGACAACCAAAATTTTTTATTTTTTTTTTCTCGGACGAAACATCATGTTTTGTCTATAATAAAAAATATGTAAAAATTACTATAATATTAAATTTTTTTATAAAAAAAGTAAAAACTTTTCTTTGGGCGAAACATCGTGTTTCGTCTGTTCAAATTTTCTTTAACTTTGCTATATTTTGCCATTTCACGACTGCAACAAAACAACCTAATGCTATTTGTAAATATGCATATGTGCATATTATAGCATGCACGACTGGGGATGCTCTTATGCTTCATCTCCAACCATGCTAGCTAAATTGATTAGCTATCCAATATTTTATTATTTTTTAAATGAAACATATTATATGATTTTTCGAATCAAATTCATTTTATTATTTAAAAACATACAATCCAAATATTAAAAATATCCAATATTGATTTATTATTTATTATTGAATTTTATTAATTTTTTAGTATTTTTATTATTTTTTATTATAAATATCCTAACATACATTTTTTTATTATTTTTTTTTAATATATGCCTAGTGCCATTCTTTCTCTCCATTTTGCCTCATTCTTTCTCTCCATTTTGCCTCTTCTTCAAGCTAGGCAAAATGCCTCTCCATTTTGCCTAGCCGTTGGAGATGCTAAAAGGGTGTTGGCTAGCCAAATATGGCTATGCCTCCAATTTGGCTAGCCATTGGAGATGCTCTAACTGGCTCAAGCTTTTCCCCTTTTTTCTTCTGCTTTTTTTGTTTTTCTTGTGCATTATATCCATGAATCCTCTTCTAACTAGGGAACAATCTGCTATTAATCTAAGGCTTAGTTTCCATATGAAATCCTGATTATTAAGTGCTGCAAACTTCCTTATTTTGCATTTCCATTCTGTCTCAAATGTATAAAATCATAAATTAGTGCTACCAGAAAATTTAACTGTTTTCTTTTAAGATGGAATATTAGTATGATATTGTTGTGTCATTTTATTATAACAAAAAGTAACTGGATCAATCATAATTGTATGCAATTTCTTCACAAAACAATGTGCAACTTAGTTTTTGTTACTGGCTGCTGGTGTGTTAATTATATTTATCAAAATGTAGAGTTTTAGTGTCATACGGGCATGGAATTCCTAATTTGTTGTCTTCCTTTTTTCAATTTGTTGATTTTTAAATTTCTTATCAATGTAAATTAACTTTCTATGTTCACCTTAATGTCTTCGATTTGCTCTTAAAACATCTCGACAACTTGTTTACTGTTTATTCACAACAAACACGACTTTGGAACATAGTTTATCTGTTAAGGTCTCATTCTGCATCCTTCTCTGTATAGGGAATTCTAATTTCATCCATAATCTCCTCAGCTTTACTTTTGAGTGCGGATATTGAGAAACTGAGCTGCAATGAGCATACTATTTCTCTAACCTGGACTGTATGTCTATGTGATTGAGACAGTTCTACATCTACTGCTGCTGAATATGCTGTGCAGTCATTTTCCACTATGCTGTCTAAATTACAGTTCACTAATTTATAAGTATGGAATTGTTATCCTTATTATTACACATTATTAAAAGTTATTTTTCTTACCTGTTGAATTTCCTGGTTTGTGTGTATTACGTATTATTATCTTCTTTCTTTCCATTTCCACGTTCAAGATTGTGTACAATGTCCATTTTAATGGTCTTATTCAACTTTATGATCTGTCACAGAGAGCTGATGCATCAGTTGGATGGAAGGAATGCACTACTGTAGATGGACGAAAGTGAGTCTTTCTGTATCTTGATCTGTTGGTTTTTGCACTTATATACTTGTTTCGCAGTGAATTTGACAAACAATGTATTCTTCCTATATTTTTGGATTTTACGCAGATATTATTATAACAAGGTTAAAAATGTATCCAAATGGGCTATTCCTGATGAAGTCAAGGTCTTCTTTTGTTTATCTTTTTAGTTCTAATTTTTTCAGAAGGTTTGCTAGTGTTTTGTTCTTCTAGTTCTTTTCTTAAATTCTTTAATTTCAATTTACTTTCAGTTAGCACGTGAGCAAGCAGAGAAAGCGGGAATTCAGCCAATGACAACAATACCTGCAGCAACTTCTCTAGGCCCACATCCTTCAAATACTTCTGTTGATACTCTTATTTGTGCAGCCAATACTACTGCTCAAACTTTTGTAATGGTACCTACAATAAAGTCAAGTCCTCTACCGGTGACAGTTAACTCTACAGTGGCTTCAGGATCTCCTTCAGTTATTGCTGCTGTACCGTCTGGCACAGCTCCTACTTCAGATAACACTCCTGCACTTGCCAGTGCAGGAGTTTCTTCTGTTGGAATGGATGTTTCAACTACAATGAAGTATGGATATTATATTATACATTATTCGTTCAACATTTGTATGTAGCTGCTAAACTTTGTTTATCCTTCCAGAAGCAGTGAGGAAAATACATGTTTGCCAAATGCTATTGCTCCGATGGATGGAACTTCTGCACAAGATTTGGAGGTATATCTCAGTTGAACTTTATTATTTGTTTCTACTTGCTGATTACTTTTTGAAGGTTTGCTTACTGTTAGCTTGGCCTTTTAATTATGATGATAATTCCTTCATATACTTTTGAGTGTATGCTTTTAAAATGTGGTCTCTTAATGTTTCATCTCATTATTTATATCAGTAGAATTTACAAAAAATACTTGCTGATATCATTATATGTTTATGAAAACATCCTCAAACATCTCAATACATATATATATTTTTGATAAAAGATGACCCACGTTATCGCTTCATTAATGATAAATAATGAAACAAAGTAGTACCAAAATACATCCAAAAGTAGAAGCACAAAGCTCCCAATATCATCCGCCTACCCATCAGTAGATACGAATCACCAAATAAACAGTCTATTACATTCAGGACATAAACAACAGAAAAGGAAGGTGACCGCCTCTAAGCCTCCCCGCTCATCTTCATCTTCTTCTTCTCATCGGCATATCCTGTCCAATCATGGATGAGAAGAAAAATTTTATGCATTGATACTGAGAATGAATATAAGTGATTGCGAAAGCATAAGTCGTTCCGATCTAGCCATAGGTTCCAAACAGTTGCTGTTACCACGATATCCCAAGCTGGTCTATTGTTTATCCTAATTATGTTATCCCTCAATGTACCCCACACATCTGTAGACGCATTAGGATGCTCGGCGCATCCAAACCCCCTACAGATAACTTCCCAAGTGTTTCTAGCCTTATTACACGCGAAAAAGATGTGTGTGACATCTTCGTCCGCCTCTAAACAATACTCACACCTGACATCTATAGGCATATTTCTTTTCCTTAGGTTTACTTTGGATAGAATAGCGTCATTGAACATCAACCAGCAAAACACTTTCACTTTTATTGGAGCTTTGGTTCCCCAGATTATGTTTTGTTCTTTGCTTCTAATACCACCGTCATTAAGCCATCTGTACATTGACGACACCGAAAATTGTTTTGACTCATTGATATTCCAGCATCTTTCATCTGCCACATTGCTCAAATGTCCTCCTGCTTGAACGAACCTATTTAGTTCTTCGAACTGACGGGTGCTCTCAGGTGACTGGCAAGGTGATACAGTCAACCTTAGTTTCCCGTTTCTCCAAACATCCGCCACAAGTGAGTCATTGTCTTCTGTTAACGCTGCTGCCAGCGGAAAGAGGTTGTTGAAGGACCTTTTCCCGCACCACATGTCTTTCCAAAATCTAGTATTCTTCCCATTTCCTATAGAGCACGTAGTATTTGTGTGAAAATTTTTTCCTTGGTTAGCCACTCCTCTCCACAGACGCGATACCTTCCTACGCGCGCTTCTTCCTCCAAAACGATATTTCTTCCTTCTTCGAAACAGGTTGAAAGAAAGGCACCACCACCTTTTGTGCCGATTATTGATCTTCCAGCACCACTTGCTGAGGAGAGCTCTGTTCATGTCATGGAGATTAAGGATTCCCAGGCCATCGAATTCTCTTTTCTTACACACCCTGTCCCATTTTACCAGGTGGAACCCTCTGTTACTTTCATCTGTTCTCCTCCACAAGAATCGTCTTCTAAGCTTGTCTATCTTGTTAACACTTTGGAACCTCAAAAACTGACATCACATACAGAGGGATTGCACTAAGAACCGAATTTAGAAGAGTAATCATTCCTTCTAGTGACAAAAATCTACTCTTCCATCCTCCCAATTTCTTAGCAATCTTTTCGATCAAGGGATTCCAGTCCTCTCTCAGTAACACTCCTGGCCTAATTGGCGTGCCTAGGTACTTAATTGGGAATTCCCCCATTTCACATCCCAACGTGGCTGAGATAGTGTTCGCCGGTATAGAAAGGTTTTTGGTCATCGGGATGACACTGGTCTTGCTTAAATTTACTGTCAGTCCCGACCATACTTGAAAGCATGCCAATGCTGCCTTAATAGCTACAATTTCTTCCTTTTCGGCCATCCCGAATAAGATGGTGTCATTGGCATATTGAAGAATTGTCATTGGCTGTGCCACTCCTTTAATTCGAACCCCCTTGATGACCTTTTGCTTTTGAGCCCTCCGAAACATTTCTGCCAGACCGTCTGCTACAATGGCAAATAGCAGTGGAGACAGAGGATCCCCTTGCCCGAGTCCCCTCCTACATCTGATCTCTTTTTCATACCAGCCGTTGACATTTATTGCCGATTTCCTTCCTTGGACACGTTTTCATCCAAGCCCGCCATTTCGGACCAAAGCCTTTTAACTCCAATGCTTCATCAATGCATTCCCAATGTACCGAATCATAGGATTTTTCAAAATCTAGTTTGAGAAGGAAACCGTCCACTTTGCCTCTATTTTCCCTGTACACTATCTCATGTGCTGAAGCTATGCTGTCCATGATGTCTCTACCACGGATAAAACCACTTTGCGATGGACTGATCACATCGTGTAGGTGTGGTGCTAATCTTTGGACCAGAACTTTTGTCACAATTTTGAACGAACCATTAAGCAGGCTGATTGGTCTGAAGTCAGTATCTGAGCGAACTTCACCTTTCTTAGGGATCAAAATAACAAAGGCGTAGTTAAGTCTGTCCAGCTTTGTGTGTTCATCATAGAACTCATAAAAGATATTCATCAAGTCTTCCTTTATATTTCCCAGTAGTATTTGTAGAAGAAGGTTGGCAACCCGTCTGGCCCTGGCGCTTTGTCCTGTCCGAGCTTCTTAACTGCTTCACGAACTTCCTCTTCTGTAAATCTATTTTCAATACCATCACTGTCATCTAGCGTGGTTGTGTTCCGCATATCTGTCGATAGAGTGCATTTAGTGGTAGATTTTCTGCCCAACAAGTCATGGTACTGCTTGTCTAGGTGTTCTCGTATGCTGACCTCATTCTCTGTCCACAATCCGTCCACCATTAGACCGGATATGTAATTTTGCCTTCTTTTTCCGTTTGCCACCTTGTGAAAGAATTTAGTATTCGCTTCCCCTTCCTTAAGCCATTGGATTCTTGATTGTTGCCTCCAATATATATCTTCCATACTTCCAATCTGCTGCAACTCTAGCCTGCTCTTTGCCATCTCGTCTTTTTCTGTGTGCAGTAGATCCCTTTCTTCTTGTTAAGTTTCCAGCTCGTAAATCCTATTGCCAAGAGTCTCTCTTCTTAAATTTGTTTCTCCCTTCTTCTGTATAGACCATCCTTTTAACTTCCTGCGGAGACGCCTTACCTTTTCCACCCAAATACCTACGGCCGTCGTATCTTTGGTGCCTCAAATTTAAAAGGATAACACTTGTTTGTGTTAATCTGCCCACAATCTATGACAAGTGGCAAATGATCGGAAGTGTATCTAGCTGTCGACTTCACTTTTGCTAGCAGGAATACTTTTTCCCACTCCGTAGACACCAAAATTCTATCTAGCTTTGCCAGAATAGGACTTCGTTGCATGTTCGACCAAGTAAATTTCCTGTCACTCTTCTCTAGATCGAGCAGTTCCAGTTCCTCTATGGTATTGTTGAACGACTCCTGCTCACTGTGACTGTGGCCTCGCCCTCTATGTTCGTGTTGAAATCCGGTGATGTTGAAGTCCCCTCCTATCACCCATGCCCCCACCCATTTATTCCTGATCTCCTGTAGCTCCTTCCATAGATCCTTCCGTTTTCTCGAGTCGTATGGACCGTACACAGTAGTCACCCCATGCACCCAATCGTCGCTTCTTCTTCTTAGTCTGATAGACACCGAGAACAGTTCGATATGTTCATCTATAATTTCAAAGAGTTTCGCATCCGCCCCCGCAGCTATGCCTCCTGAGTAACCCTCTGCCGACTTGAATCTCCATTCAAAATCTGACATTCCTCGAAGCGTTCGGAATTCTTCCAATGTCGGATTTTCTATTCTGGTTTCTTGAAACCCGCAAATACTAGGGCGAATATTATTCAAAGTAATACTAATGGATCTTTTTTTAACCTTTTGCCTCATACCCCTAACGTTCCAGAAGATGTAAACCATTAAAAAATGAATAATTACACCTATCCTCTACACCTCCTTATCCTCCTCTCCCCCTCCTTCATGGGCCTAAGCAATTGCAATTCTAGACTCACTTCTAATAATGGCAACATTCTCAAGTTGTTCCGATCTATTAGAACCCATGGCTAGATCGTACAGACTAGCAAAATAGATAAGAGAATCATCATTTAATGAATTAAGAACAGAAAAATCGGAAGAAGCAATACCTTCTCCAGGCGTATCCTGCTCCGCTGCTTTCGAGGATAGCATGGTTACATCCTCCCTATTGTGCTGTTGACTTTCCTCTTTATCCATCTTGCGTTTTCCTTTCCTCTGATATTCAGTCAACTTCTTGCTAGAACTGTTGCAAATACTTCCCCTGATATCCTTGTCACCATTCTGTCTTTGTTTCTGAGATAATGTTGTCTTCTCTAACATCGTGTAGTGCTCCAATAATCCCTCCTCTAGAGTCCAGATCAGTTGTCTGTTCTATGGGTTCGGAGACCAGATTGGTTGGATTGAGTGTGCAGTCTGTACTTTCTTCATGGATTTGTATCGCCGGCAATGGCCCCCCGTCATCTTCGCTGGGCTTTAGCCCAAACTTTGCTGTCTCATAAGCTTTATTAGTCACGAGCTTTTAATGCCAACTTGATAGATTCTTCAATTTCTGCTTCAGAAAAATGCAACCAGCTATTGTTTGCTATTCCCAAAACCTTGCTTGCCTCGAGCCCACCCCCTCTTGACGTTTCAGTATGCCCTCCCTAACCTGCGACCTCGTACCCTCACCCTTTAGCCTCTTACGAATGGTCACATCACGAGCTGATTTTTTGACCCCATTCCCATCCTCTGACTTTTGTGACCTGTTTTCGTCTTTTTGAGCTGCACGCCTGCTGGCATCCGTTGGACATTCAAGTGGTCCCCTCCCATCTGCTTTAATATGAATTGGACGATGAGGATTAGAGTTGCTTTGTTTTAGCGGCTTGGATGTTGGATTGCTTTGAAAACATGATGGACGATCAGGATTCAGCACACCCAAATCTAATGGGCTGAGTGCATCTTCAACCTCTGGCCTCTCATCCATACCGTCCAAAATTGGTAGCTCCGTTCTGGCCCTTCCTCTGAATGAGACACTTTTCTTTGGTTCGACAATAACCTTCACTTCGTATATTTCGTGATCAAAGTCAACGAGGATCTTCGAAGGGATTGAAGCTCTGTCTTCTACCTCGATCTTCAATCGTGCGAATTTTTGACATGAGTGCACCAGCGTCCCTCTATCAATCTCGATCAACATACCGAAGCTACGGAGAATGTTTTGGAATCCCGAACGCACCCATAAGTGAAAAGGGAGGTTGTATAATCTGATCCAAAGCGACACCAGCGAATCCGATTTCACCGCCCCAAAAAATACATATAACATAGTCATAGGGGATTGTCTTGTATTAATTCATAATAAATAGGGTTCAATTTGGGGGCCCCAAAACGAGTGTCCCATATTCCCCTATGGATGAGACTCTTAAGATTATAAGGATTTCCAACTTGGAAGAGTGTCAGAGTTTTAATCGGACTCCGATTAAAACTCTGACACTCTGTTTGGAAATCCTTATAATCTTAAGAGTCTCATCCATAGGGAAATATGGGACACTCGTTTTGGGGCCCCCAAATTGAACCCTATTTATTGTCCATTGCTTGAAAGTAACAAAGAACTCCATGCCCTGTGCGTCTCTTCCTTCCAAGCTCTTCATCCTCAAAGCTTCCGCCACCATATCTCCATCACTGCAATGCACAAAAAATATCCGATCCGCTATTTCTTGAACAATCCAGTTTGGCGATGAAGCGGACACCAGTGCTTTCGCGAGAAGCTCTGAGATATCTTTCTCCTTTGGGTTACCGGTTCGTGACTTCGCCAAGAAGCATATGTTGTATCTACTCTCAAAGTCGGCCATTAATGGCGTCAGAGTAACAGTGGCATGAATAACTTTTCTATCCCCCGCAGCACTTTCTTGAGTCCTACTAGCTTCCGACGCGAGTGGAGTTACTCACTTTTGAGTCTATTGGAAGGTAAAGGCACCGACGTTTCTTCTCCTAGGGCATGCCGTCGAAATGTGTCTGTTCTCTTTGCACACATAACAAAACCATTCATTCTTGCAGTTGCTAATGGAGTGCCCGTCTCTTGCACATTTGTGGCAGTTGGGTCGTGGATTTTGCTTCTTCTCGACTGAGTCGCTAGTACTCTTTTATTTTTTACGGCACTTCCTCGGCTTCACCAAAGACCCACTGGCCTTCTTCATCTTCCTTTTTCCTCAACACCTCATGCTTTAACGGTGGAGAGCGTAGCCGCGTTCCGACTTCGAAGTTGCCTCCCGGCTCACCTTTAATGGCCTCCGCAAATATTCTCCTTTCTTCATTGTAATCTATCTCAGGCGACTTGCGGTGCCCAGCTCGACCACTCCGGCCTTTCGCTTCCCTGCGGTGGCCTTCCTTCTTCGTCGCCCTTCCCATTGAACTGTTCATGTCCTCTAGCTTTGATCGAACGGTCTCTATGACCCGTTGGTGAGCGCGTAGAGCACCTTCCCCTTGAACTGTGTCGTTCCAGTGCTTGAGCTCCATGATGCTTGCTTGGTTTGCCCCTTTCCACGACCTCCCTCTCGCGCTTTGACATCGGCGACTGGCTGCCATCCTTGGTCTGGCCACGGTGAATGTGGTGGGTATGGTTAGGGTAGGCTGAGTGGAGTTGGTTTCTCATCTTTTTTTTTCCCTCTCTCTCTTTTTTAACATAAGATTTGTTAGGGAGCATCTCAATATTATGTGCATGTTGTCACTCTACGGACTGCTACAATCTTCACACATAATTAAATGGTAGTATCCACATTTCTGATTTCTTACTTTTTATTTAGGTTGTATCAAAGCTTTTGTTG
This sequence comes from Hemerocallis citrina, assembly GCA_017893485.1. Lineage (NCBI taxonomy): Eukaryota > Viridiplantae > Streptophyta > Magnoliopsida > Asparagales > Asphodelaceae > Hemerocallis > Hemerocallis citrina. The sequence continues at coordinate 178,373,727 of CM030366.1, read as the reverse complement.
TAGGGGTGTTAAGTTGATCGAGGTTACTCTGATTCACTACCTTAGTGAACATACAGGACCCATGGGTGATATAAACTTACGCTAAAAAAAGTCAAACCGACATTAAACTATAACCAACCATGAGAATGAGGTTTTCAAGGAGGTGTTAGGAACTTAGGATGCTGTTCTTGAATCATAAATACTTAGGTTTGAAAAGGCTAAACTGGAGAAGTGTCGGACCTGTCGGTAGCTGTATAAGTAAGAGAAAGCGAGAGAGCATTCCAGTTATTTATCTCTTGTTCCCTTCTTCCTCTTGCTACTCGTTTATAGCCTGTCCAACTCTCTCTCTCTTTCTTTCCAATCCAATTTGATTTGGATTTGTGTTGCCTAGGCCTTGTGTTCATCAGTGTCAAGTGCTTAAAGCTGATGATTAATTTGCTCGCACACACACATCTAGTCCCATTGGTGTTGCCTAGGCTTTGTGTTCATCAGTATCAAGTGCTAAAAAGCTGATGATTAATTTGCTGACTCACCTTTCCACTAGGAATGAAAGATTAAAGAGGTTGAGATTTTGAAGAAGAGGTTACGGTATGAAGCCATTAACTGAGGGTAATATACACAAGTTTCAATTCAAGGCAGGTCAGGTGGGTTGAATTCAATTGGGTTATATCCAACACAGTTAGTCCTTCCATCTCTCTCTCCCTCTCTCTCTCTCTCTTTTTCTTTCCTACACACACATACAAAAATATTTAGTCCACTTGGTGCCGTCTAGGTTTTGTGTCAGTGTCAAGTTCTTATAAGCCGATGGTTGTATTTAGTCCAATTGGTGTCGCCTATGTAAGATCCTGCAAAGTAGTATATAACTATATTGTACATTAGTTCGTGCACAATTCAGAGTCACACATATTAATGGATTCTACTCAATTTTAATTGAGCAAATATTGAGACATGTTATTATTTAATATGTTTTGAACCAGATAATGGTACAATTGTTGAACCGGAGTTGGAATAATTTCTCAATTAAATTGTACGTTTGTCTCAACTATAATGGAGACAGATTGTATAGTGTTTCTATAATAATAAACTGTATTATTACAAACATTTTTATTATTATTTAAGTATTATGTATACAATTGTTGTTATATATGTATGTGTGTATGTATATATGTATAATTATTTATACTAACCCTAAACCACCTAACTAAAACTATGAGCACCCCTCTCATCCTGGACGGCCATGACCCCCTCCTTATTTAAACCCCCAAATGCATCGTCCATCTCGTTCTTCATTTTTCTAACCCTAAAAACTTCGTTCCAAAAACTTCAATTTTCTCATTTCCTAGCATTTCCTACCACTTCAATTTCTTCTTCAAGCTTGGCTTGGAAGTTGGAGAGCAAGCATACAAGAAAGGAGCAAGGAGCTAGGAGGAGGAGCCAAACAAGGAGAAAGAGAAGAATAGATCATCAACAAATTTCATAGTGAGTGTCTTTCTAAACTCTATGTTTGTGGATTTGTTTTTTTGTGTATGATAAAAAGTTGCTGATTTGAGGCCAGCTAAATGGTATGAATGAAATTTTGTATGTTCAAACTTAAGTTCTCGAGCTTAGAACGCTAATGATGAGGACTTCGGTTCAAGACGATTTTGGCGTTTCTATCAGCGCATGCATCGTCTAGGACAGTTGCTTTATTAGCTTAGGATTTTATTTCAGTACCATACTTGTTTTTGGCAATTATAGCCATATGTAATCATTCTTTTATGCATTGAAATATTTCTGAGATTTTAGAATATTTTGAGATTTATATCAAGATTTGTTTTGAGCCTATATATAGGCCTTGAGATTAATGAGAAGGCCATTCTTGATTAAAAAATTATTGTGTTAGAGTTTTGCTCTTCATCTCTCTTTGTGTGATACAATTGAGATCCAATTATTACGGTTTGTGATAAATCCTAATAAAATTTTAGGGTTTGTGATAAACCCTAAAACTACCTCAAATCCCTAAATTCACTTCAATCCTAAACCCTAACCGTAATCCCCAAATTAACCAAACCCTAATTAATCCCCTGCCTTCCTTCTTCCTCTTCTTTGGATCCCGACCCACGACCACCACTCCTCACCCTCTTCGACCACCACTGTCATCACCCGAGCACCCCCTCGCCGCCGTCCTTTCCCCTATCGTCGCCAACCCGCCGCAACCACCTCCCGCAGCCTTTAACTACCACCCTTTCCCTCTTCACCTTTTCCCTCGTCGACCTGAAAGCTCTCGACCGTTGACGCTTCCAACTTCGACGCCCCCACAACCACCAGTCGACCACCCCATTGCCCTCATCTCGATCCCTCGTCGCTCCACCCTCCGGCTATTGCCACTCTTCCGAAACCCGATCAACTGCAGCACCCACCTGCGCCCTTGCTGCCATCCCGCCGCCACCCACTTCCGTCGACATTGGCCCCTGCCACCGTAGCTGCCTTTGCTTCGAACCCCGATATACTCTTTCCGCTTTTCAAATATTTGTGTTATACTGCCTTATCATCTCTATTATATTATTTGATTTATTTATCGTCTACAAATATTGAGAGTGAGCGTTTCTACTTGTTAATTAGAGTACAAATCCATATTGCATCTTTTACTTGCTAAGAATGCTTAGAGATATAATTATTGATTGTTAGAACTGAATTGTTAATTGGGCTTGTTAAACTTAATTCAATTCTTGAAAATCCATCGAACCGATTAACTGTTTGAATTTCTAACTTAATCCGCATTGCATGTTGGTAAAATTAATTCTTTAAAATTCTTAGAAATTCTCTATTTAGGGTTAAGTTTCATTTTGGTATCAGAGCGAAGATTCTCAAAATCATAGTTCTTGCATCATTTAGGCATTATTTTTGCATTTATTTAGAATCGTTTAGAGTCTTTTTATTTTATTCTTTCTTTCATTCTTTTAGATCACTTCAGATTAAAAAAAAACTTAAGTGCACTTAGAACACATTTTCCCAAATTTCAGCAAACACACGACCCCTAGTTATCCACCATTGGTGAATGCGTCTTCGCAGCACCATCACAGATTCTGAAGAGCCTTTCTTGTCCCTCCTAAACCACCCAATTAGGAACCCTAGACCTCCCCGAACTGAGATGGACAACTCTGATATTTCCGCTACTCTAGCGGTCATTGAAGCAACTCTTGCCAATATCAATCAGAGGCTTGAGAAAGTGGAATTAAATTGAATTGTTGCCCCTGATATTCATGTTAATCGTCAGATCCCTCAAGGGAATGATCGTGACGGCCGATGTCAAGATTGTGACCTTGACGAATAATACAAAAAAGAACATTAAGGCGAACGTTCCCCATTTTGAAGGCACATAGAACCCTAAGCTTATCTCGATTGGATCCGTGCCATGGACTACTACTTTGTGTGGTTTGACATGAGCGAAGCCCTGAAGGTTAAAATTTTCACTATGAAATTGACGGGTAAAGCTCCACAACACTGGACCAATCTTGAACATGCCTGCAGAGGTCAAGGCCTGGCACCCATAGCCAATTGGGAAGCCATGAATGAGAAACTCACTGAGAGACATGTACCGTTATCGTTCCACATCCGATTGCTAGATTTATGGAACCAACTTTATCAAGGAAGCACATCCAGACAGGAATATGTTGATGACTTCCTTATTCGGTGCAATGCCGTAGGTAAAGAGAGCGAAGAACAAACTCTCTAGGTTCAGGGCTTGGATTACGAGCCGATTTGAGGAATAAGCTAATTCATCGAAATGTGGACTCATTAGCGGCAGCTTATGTCCTTGTCCTCGATATGGATTCCCTTAAAGCTAGTTTCCATTATAGGTCCAGCGATTCGAGAGATCATTCCTCTAGAATGACCTCCACTGACCCCTCTTGGCCTAAGCCCTCCTCTTCTCAGTTTCCCAATAAATCTTACCCCAACAAACCTAACTCAAATTCCTATCCACATAGAAATCACGATAAGGGTAAGAACACCGAAAAAGACTACTTTTAAGGTTGATCCTCTCACTAAGTTTTATAAATATAAGGGATACGGTCATGTTGCTGGCAACTGTCTCAACCCCAGTAAGATCAATATAGTAGAAGGTAACGCTGTCATCGCTGATGATTCCGACAACGAGTTTTCCTATGAGCCTATTGAAGGATGTCTTCAGTGAAGAAGAGGATGAATCTTCACTGTATTCGGCCTATCCAATCACCTCACTTGAATATAGTCAGATGTGCTTTGTCCCAGCCAAAAGAAGAAGATTGGAAGCACATTGCTATATTTCACACCTTTACGACTATAGGTGGCAAAAATTGCAAGGTGATTGTTTACAGTGGGAGCTGCGTCAATGCTCTCTTGTGCGGTCTTAGCTAAGACCGGACTTAAGGTTGAACCCCATCCACGCCCATACAAAGTATCTTAGATTGATGCAATAGCCCTCTAAGTAACACATCGATGTTTGGTCCCTGTGGACTTCAAAGCTTACAAAAAGCAAATTTGGTGTGATATGCTTGAAATGGATGTGGGTCAAGTCATTTTAGGGTGACCTTGGTTATACGACCACGATGTGACCATATATGGTCGATCCAACCAATGTGTGTTCCAGCACGACAGACAAAAAATAAAGCTCATACTCGTGAGACCACGAACTGGTCCGGCTGAAACAACACAAGCTTCCTCGAGAAAAGGCAAGGAAGTAACGTATATGGGTGAAAAGGAACTCACGAAAGAAATTGACAAAGGGGTACAATTCTTTTACTCACAGCGAGAGAAGTCCCTAAAGATCCTAAGTCACTCATCTCGTCTCAAGTTACTCCAGTCCTACAGGAATTCATAGATGTGTTTCCTGCTAACCTCCCCAACCAGCTGCCTCCACTGCGTGATATCCCACACGCCATTGATCTGGTTCCGGGAGCGAGTCTACCCAACTTGCCACATTACCGGATGAATCCGACAAAGCATGCCGAGTTGAAAAGGCAAGTTGATGAGTTATTGGCAAAGAGCTTCATCAGAGAAAGCTTAAGTTCTTGCGCTGTTTCCGCTCTATTGACGCCAAAGAAAGATGGAACCTGACGTATGTGTGTGGACAGCCATGCCATAAACAAGATCACGGTAAAGTACCGTTTTCCTATTCCCCGTTTGGATGACATGTTGGACATGATGTCTGGTGCCACAATCTTTTCTAATATTGATCTTAAATGTGGCTACCACTAAATACGTGTTCGTCCTAGTAATGAATGGAAGATCGCCTTCAAGATGAAGGATGGCCTGTATGAATGGATGGTCATGCCATTTGGAATGACAAATGCCCCGAGTACGTTTATGAGAATCATGACGCAAGTACTCCGTCCCTTTATGGGCAAGTTTCTTGTGGTGTACTTTGATGATATTCTCATTTATAGCCGATCCGTTGGGCAACATCTTGACCATTTGAGACAGTTCTGTGTTGTTTTGAGGAAGGAGCAGCTTTATGCTAATCCTACCAAATGTACCTTCCTCTCCGATCAGACTATCTTTATGAGATTTATTGTTTCTGCCTGAGGAGTATCTGCTGACCCAGAAAAGATACGAGCTATTACTGAGTGGCCTGATTCCCACAATATTCGTCATGTGCGGAGTTTTCATGGTCTTGCCACCTTCTATTGTCGGTTTGTGCAAGGATTTAACACGATCATGGCTCCGATAACCGACTGTTTTAAGAAAGGTGAATTTGTCTGGTCGAAAGAAGTCATGAAAGCCTTCGAAGAGATCAAGAAAAAAATGACTCGGACACCTGTCATGAGACTGCCTGATTTCACTAAAGTCTTCGAAGTAATGTGCGATGCATCTGGTATTGGTATAGGTGGAGTCCTCAGTCAAGAGAGTCATCCTGTTGCTTATTTCAGTAAAAAGCTGAACGAAGTAACACAAAAATACTCCACTTATGACAAGAAGTTCTATGCGGTAATTCAGTCACTTCACTATTGACGACAATATCTCATACCGCAAGAATTCGTCATTTTTTCAGACCATGAGGCCTTAAGATTCCTTAATTCTCAACAAAAATTGAATTCGAGACATGCTAGATGGGTAGAGTTTCTACAAGAGTATTCATATACCATTAGGCATACAAAAGGGATTGATTATAAGGCCACGGATTCGCTCAATCGTTGTTACATGATCTTATCTACACTGTGCACCGAAATTATTGGTTTTGAGAGAGAAAGATGAGTATGCCTCCTGCCCAGATTTTCACGAGATTTACACTTCTTCGAAGGATGGCATCACTCGAGTGATAAATATTATTTCTTAAAAGATGATTATCTCTTCTATCACTTGAAACTGTGCATTCCTAGTACACCATTACGAGAGTATCTTATTTGGGTATTGCACGCTGGTGGCCTTGCTGGACACTTTGTGCATAGCAAGACCATTGATGTTGTGGAGCATAGGTTTTACTGGCCGAAGAGAGACGTGAGACTTGTTAACAGATGCCATACTTGTCAACTCGCCAAGCAACAAAAACAGAACACAGGCCTGTATACTCCATTACCTATTCCCAGTCGCTCTTGGGAAGATGTGAGTATGGATTTCTTGTTAGGCTACCGAAAATACAAAAGAAACACGATTCCATTCTTGTCATCGTGGATCTTTTTTTTAAAAATGGCCCACTTCCTCCCATGCTCGAAACTTTCGATACATCTCTTGTAGCTCTGATCTTCTTTGATAACATTGTAAAGCTACATGGGTTGCCAAAAACCATTGCCTGATAGGGATGGAAAATTCACGAGTTATTTTTGGAAGACCCTATGGCACAAGATGGGTACGGAATTGAAGTTCTCTTCAGCCTTCCACCCACAGACTGATTGACAGACTGAGGTTGTCAATCGGAGTCTTGGCAATCTCTTACGTACTCTTGTGGAAGAGAACTTAGGAACGTGAGACTTAAAATTAACGGTTGCTGAATTTGCTTATAACACATTTAAGAATAGAACCACTGGCATGAGTCCACATGAAGTTGTACATGGTTATCGTCCTAGGCAGTCCATAGATCTTGTTTCTATGTTAGAACATCACCGAGTCTCAGAGTCTACATATGCATTTGCATCCGACATTCATGACATGCATAGAGAAATTTTCAAGAAAATTAATGAGAATAATTTTAGCTACAAGCTAAGAACAGATATTAGAAGGAAATTTTAAACTTTTAATGTGGGTGACGAACTGATGGTTTGGATTCGTCCGGAACGGTTTTCAGCTGGATCCGTTAAGAAGTTGAATGCATGTGCTGCATGCCCATTTAAAATTCTTCATAAAATCAAATGATAATACCTATGTCGTTGACCTTCCTGAAGGTTTTGGCATAAGTAAAACTTCTAATATTGAGGTTCTAGTATCATATGAAGGCCCAAAATTTAACTCTAGAAATCCTCTTATAGACGAGCCTACCCTGCAGCCTAATGGTGAGATTCCCCCATTACCCCCTCTATCAGATACTACTTACCCACCGACAGAATAATTAGATAATATTTTAGATGTTCAGATAATCTCTACAAGAGATGGTGGTATTCATAGGTATTTAGTAAGATGGAAAAACAAGCCGGAGTTGGAGGATACTTGGATAGATCGTGAAGAGCTTCAGCGCTTGGTTCCAGACATTTTGGAGCACTATGACAGGAGGACTGGTTTTGACTCGATTGGGTTGAGCCCTCTCCCACCCGAGGAGAATGATGAGGACATCGGTTCAAGATGATTTGGGCATTTCTATCAGCGCAGACATCGTCTAGGACAGCTGCTTTATTAGCTTAGGATTTTATTTCAGTACCATATTTGTTTTTGGCAGTTATAGCCATATATAATCTTTTTTTTATGCATTAGAATATTTTGAGATTTGTATCAAGATTTGTTTTGAGCCTATATATAGACTTTGAGATTAATGAGAAGTAAGGTCATTCTTGATTAAAAAATTATTGTCTTGAGTTTTGCTCTTCATCTCTTTTTTTGTGATGCAATTGAGATCTAATTATTAGGATTTGTGATAAATCCTAATAAAATTTTAGGGTTTGTGATAAACTCCAAATTTCCAAATCCACTTCAATTTCTAAATCCTAACCCTAATCCTCAAATTAACCAAACCCTAATTAATCCCCCACCTTCTTCCTCTTCTCTGGATCCCGAAACCCCAAGACCCACGACCACCACTCCTCACCCTTATCGACCACCACTGTCATCACCCGAGCAGCCCCCCTCGCCGCCGTCCTTTCCCCTATCTTCGCCAACCCGCCGCAACCACCTCCCGCAGCCTTCGACAGCACCCCTTCCCTCCACTTTTTCCCTTGTCGACCCGAAAGCTCCCCACCGTCGACACCTCCAACTTCGACGCCCCCACAACCACCAGTCGACCACCCCATCGCCCCATCTCGATCCCCTTCGCGCCACCCTCCGGTGACTGCCACCCTTCCGAAACCCAATTGACTACAACACCCACCCGCGCCCTTGCTGCCATCCCGCCGCCACCCACTTCCGTCGACATCGGCCCCACCATCGTAGCTGCCTTTGCTTCGAACCTAGGTATACTTTTTTCACTTTTCAAATGTTTGTGTTATACTGCCTTTATCTCTATTTTATTATTTGATTTATCTGTCGTCTACAAATATTGAGGGTGAGCATTTCTACTTGCTAATTAAAGTACAAATCAATATTGTATCTTTTACTTGCTAAGAACGCTTAGAGATATAATTATTGATTGTTAGAACTGAATTGTTAATTGGGCTTGTTAAACTTAATTTAATTCTTGAAAATCTATCGAACCGATTAACTGTTTGAATTTCAAACTTGATCCGCATTACATGGTATCTAAAAGGGTGAAATTTAGATATTTGCACCCTGTTGAAGTAAGGAACCATGGCATATATGTTTGGAACCTTGTGAAGAATCTTGTGAAGAATTATCATGTTTTGATTAGAAAAATTATAACTTTGTGCCATGATGGAATTTAGACGTGAATTTTTTATGGTAGCATCTTGATTGTGTCCCTATGAACTCCACCAAATTTCATAATTTTTGAATATGGTTTGATATTTTAATAAATTCGAACATGTTGCTGGTGTGAGACAGGTTTTCTGCTCTGTTTGAATCTAGCATGTTTGACTTATAAAAATCATATCTCCTCTATAATGAATTTAGAGTTGAAATTTTTACTGTAGGTTCTCTTACATGTCTATATTAATTTTCCCAAATTTTCATAATTTTTGGATGATGTTTGATATTTTTAGAAAATGCTACATCTATACTGGGTAATGAAAACATTGAATTGTCTTTCGATTCTGTTTTAAGAATTTTGTGTTCAGTTTAGAAATGCATTCATTCCAAAATATAAGGATTCTTAAGCTGATATTTTTAGAAAATGCTACATCTATACTGGGTAATGAAAACATTAAGTTGTCTTTCGATTCTGTTTCACGATTTTTGTGTTCAGTTTGGAAATGCATTCATTCCAAAATATAAGGATTCTTAAGCTGAAATTTTTATGCATTGTTCTTATGTGTCTACAGCAATTCCACCAATTTTCGCAATTTTTGGAAATGATTTGATATTTATCTAAAATCATGTTTCTATACTGAGATAAAAGTGTCACAACTCTATTTTTATTATGAGTACTAGTTACCCTGGAAAGCACAACTCCATGATAAAAGGGAATTTGAACTTGAAATTTTTACATTAGTATCTTAAGTCAGTGTGGAACATTCCTACCAAGTTTCATAATTTTGAATAAGAATTGTCATCTCTTTAAAATACAACTTGTTGCTGTTGTTAAGAAACAATGTGGTTGTTGTTTGGTAATTTACATCCTATTCAAATTGTCATAACTTTCTGTATACTTGGAGTTTGAGCTAATTTTTGGATATGTACTGCTCATATGCATCTGGATTATGCATGCCAAATTTTATGAGATTTTGATATCATGACTAATTTTAACTGAGTTTTAAGCATGCACTGGTCGATAGTTTCGACATATCCTGAGAATTTGTATACATATCAATGTGAGGTCTTTTTCATCATCTAATGAACCATTTTGAGAAAGTTTCCATATGAGAAGTTTAAGTAGACTAAAAGATCTTACTAAAGAACCTAAGAACTTGGAATTTCATTAAGTTTGTGATTTATGGTGAATTTCCAAAACAACACAAGCTGCAGTTTGAGTAGCTAGCTTACTGTTTTGATTAAATGTATGTTTTCATCATACTAGGGCTGTAGAGTAAGACCTAGGATGTTGTTTATCTGACTTTTGAGTCGTGTTTGATCATGTTATTTGTGCTTGTTTGCACCTAGTGTGTTTTAAGATTTTGAGCAGCTCTTACCTCATTTTTGCCTTGGTGCACTTGTTATTTATTTTTAGTTTGCTAATGACCTAGTTGGGTGAGCCGTATCCATTTGACCCTTGATAACTAGTAACCTTTCACCTCGAGATGCTTTGGATGAAGATCGTCTTCGTGCGCCGGCGGATCGCTACATATGGAGGGATTGATCGTAGAATGGAGACGGGGTCGAGATCCAAGCAAGAGGGTGATTGGCGATCTATGGAGGTCGAATCGCCAATGTCGCTGGGTTAAGTTTGGGCCAAGTTGGGTCAACTCTTGAGCCTGGTCTGGGGGCCATGTTTGTTTTCCCTAGGGCTTTGTGATTTTGGATAAAGAACTAGGTTTATTTACTAGCAAGTAATCGGCTGGTAATCAATAATCTCTGCACAAATAAGATCAGTAGTTGCTTAACCAGGACTAGTAGTAGTATCCTAAGACCAGAGCATGTCATTGATTGTTAGGGCAAGCACACTACCTGTCAAGGGGACACGTGCGGCGTTGTCTCGTCTGGAACGCGTGCGGCGTTGTCTCGACTGTTAATTTCTGAAATTTAGTGATGAGAGCGGGACGCGGACGTAAGTCACAAGTCCTGTCGGAGCTTAAGGGATGGACTCTCAAGTTTCCGTCTATGTTCTGGGGTATCTATACAAATGAGGAGCAAGAGTTAAACTCTGTGTCTCTTGGTGGAGTAGGGAAAGGCCTGTCGGTCCACCTTATGATCAGATAACTTTTGGTATGGTTCGGGAGTGGAGAAAGACCACCAGTTCCGACGAGGCTGAATGATCACTGGCCTGTCAGGAAGTGGAGAAAGACCACCAGTCCCGTGCGGAGTGGAGAAACACCACCGGTCACAGCAGAATGGAGTGATCACCAGACTGCTTGGGTGTGGAGAAAGACCACTAGTCCGCAGCAGTGGCCGATAGACCGCATAAACTGCAACTTTTCTTATCACTAGATGAATATCAGAAACAGGAAAGAGTACAAGAGTAGGTTGCACAGCGAGGGATTGAACCGGGTGATTTAGAGACTACGAACTCTTTGGGAGGTACGTAGTATGAGATGCATATGTTTCCATTGAAGTTGTGTTCGGGAAGGTATGTAGTATGGGATGCAGACGTTTCCAAATGAATTGCATTAAAGTAAGTGCATTATGTGCATTAGACTCTAGTGCATGACATACACTAACACTTGTGATTTGTTTGCACATTTTTCTTTGCATCAAATATTGATTGTTGAGTTTGGGAAGTCGCTGGTTTTATCAGCCTTGCATAAGTTGCATTCAACTGACGTGCCCACAGTCTCTTTAGTTTTGTGAGACCCCGTATTTCTAGAAGAGAATATATATATATTAGTATAGTATAGTATATATAGTATATACTAGTAGAGAGAGAAAGAAAGAAAGAATAGATGGTGGGATGGATGGTGACGTGGCATGGAAGAAGGATTGAATGGAAGTGTGTGTGTGGTGCTGTGACTGGTTGACTTGTATGGAATGAATGAATGAAGGAATGAAAGAAATGAAGAAAGTGGATGTGTGTGGTGGGTTTGACCGGATTGACCTAGGGATTAAATCCCATATCGGTGGTAATAGAAGGAAATAAAAGGAATATATAGGATTAGCCAAGGATTAAGGGTACCCAACGGTTAACCACCCTTTTGAGGCAGCATGTGGTGGGCGTGCCTAGAATTTAGTTAATTGTGTGCGTACGAGCTGAGTGCGGGGCATTACAGATGGTATCAGAGCCAACTTTCGACATCGAATGTAGGACTTGTATATAGGAAGTGTGATATGTGTATGAGATGCGTAAGACCCTGTGTGGGCAGCGATTAGGAGACAAGTCTACATTCGACTAGAAAGGCGATCCTGTGCTAGATTGCACGTCCCGTATTCAGCGAGGACGCTGAATTTTTAAGAGGGGGTGAATGTGAGACCCCGTATTTCTAGAAGAGAATATATTTACTAGTATAGTATAGTATATATAGTATATACTAGTAGTGAGAGAAAGAAAGAAAGAATGGATGGTGGGATGGATGGTGACGTGGCATGGAAGAAGGATTGAATGGAAGTGTGTGTGTGGTGCTTTGACTGGTTGACTTGTATGGAATGAATGAATAAAGGAATGAAAGAAATGAAGAAAGTGGATGTGTGTGGTGGGTTTGACCGGATTGACCTAGGGATTAAATCCCATATCGGAGGTAATAGAAGGAAATAAGAGGAATATATAGGATTAGCCAAGGATTAAGGGTACCCAACGGTTAACCACCCTTTTGAGGCAGCCTGTGGTGGGCGTGACTAGAATTTAGTTAATTGTGTGCGTACGAGCTGAGTGCGGGGCGTTAATCTTCCTCTTATTTCCTTCTATTACCGCCGATATGGGATTTAATCCCTAGGTCAATCCGGTCAAACCCACCACACACATCCACTTTCTTCATTTCTTTCATTCCTTCATTCATTCATTCCATACAAGTCAACCAGTAAAAGCACCACACACACACTTCCATCTAATCCTTCTTCCATGCCACGTCACCATCCATCCCACCATCCATTCTTTCTTTCTTTCTCTCTCTACTAGTATATACTATATATACTATACTATACTAGTATATATATTCTCTTCTAGAAATACGGGGTCTCACATTCACCCCCCTCTTAAGAATTCAGCGTCCTCGCTGAATACGAGACGTGCAATCTAGCACAGGATCGCCTTTCTAGTCGAATGTAGACTTGTCTCCTAATCGCTGCTCACACAGGGTCTTACGCATCTCATACACATATCACTCACTTCCTATATACAAGTCCTACATTCGATGTTGAAAGTTGGCTCTGATACCATCTGTAACGCCCCGCACTCAGCTCGTACGCACACAATTAACTAAATTCTAGCCACGTCCACCACAGGCTGCCTCAAAAGGGTGTCCGGACGGAAGGTAACCTTTATCATAGGCTTTTCCTAATATGTCTCACACTTTCCTCCTATTCCCATCCATTCCTTCCTTTCTTTTTTCTTTATTATACGTATATATATATTATGACATATCTCTATATAATATGTGTAACACCCGGTATATATATAATATTATATAGAGATATATAATAATAATAATAATATATATATATATATATATATATATATATATAGGGAAAGCTTCGGTTGAGCACTACTCTAGTGCTCACCGCGTGAGCACTAGGCCTTCGGGCGTTCATATCGAAAATCCGAACCGTTCACATTGATCTACACATCTAAATTACTCAAAATATGTAAAATCAAATCATTTGAAATTCATTTGCCTATTCATTGAAGTGTTACAAAATTGTATGGCTGAAAGTCATTGTTTTTATAGTCACATGATGGATTGGCAAATGAATTTCAAATTATTTGATTTTACATATTTAGACTAATTTAGATGTGTAGATCAATGTGAACGGTTCGGATTTTCGATATGAACGCCCGAAGATCTAGTGTTCACGCGGTGAGCACTAGAGTAGTGCTCAACCGAAGCTTTCCCTATATATATATATATATAAATAAATAAAATAAAAAGAAAGAAAAAAGAATGGTGGGATGATGGTGACGTGGAAGGATGGATAGAATGGAAGGTGGAGTTGGTATTAAAATGGTGGCCTATAGAAAGATCCTATGGAATTATGATCAAAGGGTTTGATGATGGGCCTATAAGATGTCCTATGGGGCATAAGGCATTAATGAATGAAAGAAGGGTGTGCTGGTGTGTGTTTGGGTGAGTTTGACCGGGTTGACCTTGGGGGATTAAATCCCATATTGGATGTGGGTAGGAGTAGGAGTGAGTATATATATAGGAAACCAAATGATAAAGGCACCTAAGGGTTAACCCACCTTTTGATGGAGCCTGTGGTGGGCGTGGCTAGAGTTTTGTGTCCGTTCTTTCGCGTGTGCGCACGTGTAGCCACGTGCACAGCTGAGCCGGGCTCGGGGCGTTACAAGTTTCAAGACTATTGGACCGTGGAAGTAGGAGACTCGAGCTGCGTGAAGCGTCCAAGTGGAGATTGGAAAATTTGTACAATAAATTTATTTGATGTAATTTATGTGAATTCATGATGTAATTCTATGATGAACAAATTTGTACTTGTAATATCTTTGTTGGCAATATAAAGTTTTAAATTTCCTGTGATTTTACTGTGTTTGGACTCAATTGAAGTAAAGATTCTGGTTTGTGTCTCGAGTTCCGGGTATTGGGAATTCGGGGCGCTACAGCCTAGGCCTTGTGTTCATCAGTATCAGGTGCTCAAAAGCTGATGATTAATTTACTGAATCACCTCTGCACTAGGAAGGAAAGATTCAAGAGGTTGACGTTCTAAAGAAGTGGTTAGGACATGAAACCATTAAGTGAGGGTAATATTTTCAATTCAAAGCTGGTTGGGCAGGGTTGAATTCAATTGGGTTCATCAGCAACAACCGCTTAAAAGTTCAGAATTAATTTTCCTATTCACCTTTTTCCACTCTGAAGGAAAGATTTGGGAGGTCGAGAAATAGGCCAAGAGATCAAGGCGTTAAGCCATTAATTAGGTGGGACTTATTTACACAGGCTTCAAGTTAAACTTGGGAAGGTTGGGTAGGTTCAATTTGGTTAAACCTACAAGTTTATAACCCAGTTACTCATTATGTCTCCCTTTCCCTTCTACTCTCCATCTTCCACAAAGTTGTATTCAGCAATTAATCAGCATTTAATCTTCTGCACCGTACACTATTTCTTTTTCTTTTTCCCATTGTGGCCATGAGGGTGGGATTGCTTAATTGGGCTTTGGGTGTGGTGGTAAGTGTCAATCAGCTAACTTATTGGGTACTCAATTGACTATTATTTTCTTAAATACAAAAGAATTTTGCTGAACTGAAGGTTATCAAGCATTTAATAACACTATATTTGATTAATAAAAATGTACAGCATGAAGTCTAATATGCTATACGATAGCATGATTTCTACAAAGCCAGGTTGTAATAGTAACACATTAGCCAATTTGTTATCAGCATTTTTTCTTCTTGTAGAGGATCCTTGTGAAATCTTTTAGTATTTAAGTGAAATGTCCATGTCTTGTTATGATGTGTTCAAAATTTTTCAATCTCTTGTTTAGGGGAGTAAAAATAGATCTTGCGAGATTGTCTATTCTTTCAAATATACAGTTACATTTTACTTTAGAAAATTATTAAATGCTATTTGGATGGTCTATTTGTTACAGGAAGCCAAAAGGGGCATGGCGGTTGCTGGAAAGGTGAACGTTACTCCTATAGAAGAAAAGACAATAGATGAAGAAACTCTGATTTTTGCTAACAAGCTGGTAAATTAATTTTATTTTGTACCTGCTTAAGTTTCCCTTGTTTATTACATAAAAAGTTTGTAATTTATATTGACAAAATCGTAGGAGGCTAAAAATGCCTTCAAATCACTGCTTAAATCTGCAAATGTTGAATCTGACTACACTTGGGAACAGGTATGCTGTTATAAATCCTAGTCAGAAAAAAGTATATGATGTTTTAATCTTCTCTCTGAGATTTTTGTCGGCTGATAATAAGTTTTAACAGGCTATGAGAGTTATTATTAATGACAAGAGATATGGTGCTCTAAAGTCACTTGGAGAGAGGAAGCAAGCATTCAATGAGGTATGTAATTATGAATTGTTCTCTCGTGCCAGTTGTCTTCTACTTCTAGTTGACTGCTATATGACGGTCTGACCTCTGTCCTGGATTCTTCATCGATATTATATTTCTTGATCTCATGAAATTTGCCTTTGATGCAGTTAGTTTTAGATGTGACTAATTCTACTTTAGTAATTACTGCTCTTCTTGTTGAGGTAATTAAATATAGAGGACTCGAGGGAGAGTCGGGAGCATATGTTTTTTCGCAGAATTAGGACCTCGGAGGTTCGAAATGCGCTAGGAAGGATGAAAATAGAAAAATCTATTGGACCGGATGATATACCCATTGAAGTTTGGAAGTGTTTTGGGAATGTAGGAGTGGGTTAGCTAACAAAATTATTTAATGAAATTTTGAGGACTAAGAAGATGCCCAATGAATGGAGAAAGAGTATTTTAGTACATATATATAAAAATAAAGGAGGTCTACATAGTTGTTCAAACTACCGAGGAATTAAATTAATGAGTCATACGATAAAAATTTTGGAGAGAGTGATCGAACATAGACTGAGACTAGAAACTACAGTTTCTGAGAATCAGTTTGGGTTTATGTCTGAGAATCAGTTTGGGTCAACAATGAAAGCAATCTATGTACTGAGAAGACTTATGAAAAAATATAGGAAGAATAAGAAAGATATACATATGGTTTTTTATAGATCTAGAAAAAACATATGATAAAGTCTCTAGAGACTTAGTATGGTGTGTGTTAAATAATAAAAGAGTAACTATTCGGTTTATTGAGGTAATTAAGAATATGTATGAAGGGGCAATGACCACAATTTAAACAACTACAGGAGAGACCAGCGATTTTCCTATTACAGTAGGTTTACACCAAGGTTCGGCTTTAAGTCCATACCTCTTTACTTTGGTTATGGATGAATTGACGCGAGGAATACAAGATGAGGTGTCTTGGTGTATGCTTTTTTTCAATGACATCGTCTTAGTGGACGAGACTAGAACAGGAGTAAATGCTAAATTAGAATTGTGGAGAGAAATTTTGGAGGCTAGAGTCGTTAGAATAAGCAGAACTAAAACAGAGTATATGGAGTGTAATTTTAGTGATATTCGGAACACAACTGAGGAAATAGTGAAGTTTGATGGCCAAGAGATACCTAAGGGAGACCGTTTCCGATATTTAGGCTCGATTATACAAAGAGATGGGGAGATTTGTGAAGATGTTATACATAGGATCCAAGCAGGATGACTTAAGTTGAGAAGTGCCAGTGGTGTTTTGTGTGACAAACGTATACCTCTGAAGTTGAAGGAAAATTTTTATAGGACAGCTGTTAGACCAGCAATGATGTATGGAGCAGTGTTGGGCAACAAAGAAACAACATATCCAAAAAATGAGTGTAGCAGAGATGAGGATGTTAAGATGGATGTGTGGTAAAACAAGGAAGGATAAAATTAGAAACGAGCATATACGAGACATGCTAAAGGTAGCTCCAATCCAAGATAAGTTAAGAGAGAATCGCCTCAGGTGGTTTGGACATGTCACGCACAGACCTAGTAGTGCCCCCGTTAGGAAGAGTGATTTGATAAATATTGCGGGTAGAGTTAGGGGTAGAGGAAGATCTATACTAACTTGGGTGGAAACGGTAAAAAAAGAATATGATAGCTTGTGACCTTAGAGAAGATATTGCGCTAAACCGAGCAGAATGGAAAACCAGGATTCATGTAGCCGACCCCAACTAGTTGGGAAAAAGGCTTTGTTGTTGTTGTTGTTGTTGTTGTTGTAATTACTGGTCTTCTTGTCTTTTGCATGTTGATTCTTAGTACTTGGGCCAAAGGAAGAAACAGGAGGCTGAAGAGAGGCGCATCAAGCAGAAAAAAACACGGGAAGCATTCTCTAAAATGTTAGAGGTAAATTGTGGTTTCCTTGGTGTACCGTTTCTTTTTATGTTTATTTCACTACTTAATTTGTAGAGTAACTTTTATATATGCTGGCCTTCATGCAGGAATGCAAAGAGCTTACATCATCCACCAGATGGAGGTCGGCTCTCATTGCTATGCATTTTTTGTCTATGCATCACTAGTACTATAAATCCTGGTTGAAGGCATAAAGCTGGAATTTATAATACTTCAATGTCATCTCTTATTAGGAATCTTAAGTTGATATTTGGCAAATTTTTCCTATATTTTTTTAGTTATAAGGTTTGATTTTTATTTTTCAGCAAAGCAGTGAATATGTTTGAAGGTGATGAACGATTCACTGCTGTTGAGCGGCCTCGAGATCGCGAGGATCTATTTGAAGCTTATATAGTGGACCTGCATAAGAAGGTTCTCTTTTTTACCTTGTTTTTTTGATTAGTTTAACTATTGATATACAACTGATTGTCTCTTTTTTATAGATGAAATGGTAACTGAACTTTGCGTCATTTTCTTTATTTTGCAACTCTGACACTGAGCTGTTGAACTTTTTTTTGTCATTTTTATTATCATTAGATTGACGCATGAAATTGATTTGGAATTGGGGGGAAAAACATGCAGTGATGGTCTCTTAAGCTGTTTTTATCTTTTGAAGGTTGGATGAGAGAGATTTAATATTGGTGAATGAAAGTTTCAGACGAAGCATGAAGACCATACACAATCTTCTAGTTATAATAGTAATGGCTAGCACATATCAGAAGCACCAACAATTTGGTTGGCAATAATTCTTAGAGAAAGTGGTGATAATATTCATATCCAAGGTGGACAAGGGCCTCAAGATAATCGACCAAAAAGGAGTTTAAACTAGGACACCTTCCGTCAACAACCAATATCAGAAATCTAGAAATTGAAGTAAATTTTTTAAAACAAATTCATTATGATATACAGGAGGGAACTTAGCCATTTTGTCTGAAAATTTAACTTAAAACCCAAAGCAAATATAGAACGTTACTAATTTTAGTTTCACTAAAATTTTAGTTGCCTTTATAAAAAATGGAAAGAAAGAGAAGAAGAATTAATTCAGAATGGCTCAGTGGTAGCTGTGACTGTAATCTATGATTATCTTTAGTGTCTCTAAACGATTATTGGTTCCGAGTTTCTGTTGTTTGTCCAATGTTACCTTATTTTCGGTCATTCTAGTTATGGTTATGAAATATTTGACTCTGGATTTTAAGTTTCGTTTGACTATCTTCCTGACAATTAAAATCATATTGAAGGAAAAAGCAAAGGCAGCAGAGGAGCATAAACGAAATGTTGCTGAGTATAGAGCTTTTCTTGAATCATGTGATTTTATCAAGGTATTGAGTGAAAAGCTATTCTTCTCTTTTGTCATAGAGTAGGATCATGGCAAGTTTACTTAAGTGAACAGTTACTTAGTATGCTACTTTCATATGTAGGTAAGTAGCCAATGGAGGAAAGTTCAGGATCGGCTAGAGGATGATGAGAGATGTTCTCGACTTGACAAATTTGAGCGGCTGGAGATTTTTCAGGTAACTGTCATCTTCTCTTCCTCCCCGCTTTGTAATTTTTTTTTTCTAATTTGGAGTTGCTTTTGCTTGAACTGTTTGTTTCAGGAGTACATCCGTGATTTGGAGAAGGAAGAGGAGGAGCAGCAAAGGATTCAAATGGTGCATTGAGTTTTATCTTGTTATAATTTTCTAGGGGACTTGAATTATTCTTATTTTTAATTGTATTTTCTGTCAATTCATAGGAAGAATTGAGGAAGGCAGAGAGAAAAAATCGAGAAGCATTCCGCAAGTTGTTAGAAGAAGATGCTGCTGCTGGCTTGGTTACGGCTAAAACCCACTGGCGTGATTATTGTATGAAGGTATTATTGGCAATATGATTTATTTATGAAATGGGATTGTGTGAACCACTGTTGTAAAAAGTGGATTATGCAGATTAAAAAAGCTTGCTACACAACTTTTGCAAAATGGATATTGCTTTAATACATTACTTTAATACACCTTACAATTGCTCAAACTCACTGTAATTGTAGCTTTGCGCTGTTCTATTATAGCATAGGTTTTTACTGCTATTTTATGCTATAAATGCTATTTGCTCTATTGGTACTCTATGATGCATTGTTCAATTAGTGAACACTGAGATGGAATGTGTGAATATATGGTGTTGTCTTGACAATATTTATGTCTAATTTTTCTTACTTGTTCATATGACTTATACAAAAATCTAAAATAACTTAAAATTTATTTCATTTTTAGTATTTAATGACTTTTTCAGGTATTTTAATAAATTTTTAAATCAAAACGGAAGTTTACGTAGCTTAAGATTTACGTGACTATTCATGCCCTTTGCACCGCTAAAAGGTGGAAGGCTATGGTACACACTTACCCCTTTCTCAGTGTTGGTGTGCACAGATATAAAAAGTCCAATCCGGATCTAAGAGTATTCATATTTTGACTAATATGTATATCCATTATCTATTCATTTAAATTGCGCATATTGAAATATTTGCGTACATATGTGAACATAAAGGCACTTGATGTACAACACAAAGGTTGAAGTCACATTATAATGTGTATTTTAATACAAATTGGAATATTTTATACTTTATATAAAAAGAACGAGATTGAAAGTCAAACTATTTTCTTATTGAACATTAATATTTAATAAAATTCCATTTTTCTCATATCTTGCTCATCCGATATATCATAAATTACCGAACCTGCATTCAGCATTCAAATTCAAATATGTTTTTGTCAAATTTGGTTATTGAGATGCGAGCACTGTATTCGTATCACCATCCATAAGTGCAAGTAGAAACAAATACGGATATAAAAACATCCATATTAGCTCTGTTTGCACCTCCTTTCTACTTGTGCCTGCTACCTTACTTGATATTGTTTGTATTTTTTTAAAGGTGAAGGATTCACCACCTTTCCTGGCAGTGTCATCAAATACCTCAGGTGCAACGCCAAAAAGTCTCTTTGAAGATGTTGTGGAGGAGCTGGAAAAGCAGGTTTGTTTATCGGGTGTCTGCTGTTATGGATTTTTTATAGCTCTAAGTTACATTGTGTTTATCATTGTAGACAATCACAATTTCTGTTGCTTGATATATCTCATGGTCCCTTTTCAAACATACTGTCGCTGTGGAACATATCTCAGGATCGTCTTTGCTAGTGACTATTTTTTTGTGTGTGAAGAAATTGCTAGTCACTATTTTGAAATAGCTTATGCTATTGTTATGCTATTTCCGTAGCATTAATGGACTACATAAATTCCTCTCTCTTCAGTATAACAAAGAATTTATGCACCCATTCTCCTCTTTTAGTTGTGCTCTACTGAGGCACACCTACCATACGAGATGTGCACATAATTTTCTGCTACTAACTTTATCAGCTATAGGTGAGTGAGAGACAGCAGGTTTGGTAAGTAGGATTTGGTTTTGGTTTTGTTTGCCAATGTTTATGGGTGTTTTTGAACGGGAAATTTGTGAATCTCAATTATTTCTAGATCTGTAGTACTGTTGCATAATCCTTCTCTTGTTTTGTTTATAGTTGTTGATCTCTAGTTCTCTACTTGCTGATTTTTGTTTTTTTTTTTGGTCTGTTATTTCAATATTTTTATTGTGGAGATATTTGATAGAATAATTTGTCTTATTTATTTGAAATCCCCCTTATGATTATTCTCCAATTAGTTGGAAACAAATTGTATGATTTAAATTTAGAAATTGTATCGGTATGTTGCACTTTTGCTTTAAAAACGAAAGAATGTTGCTTATGCTATTTGCACCTTTTGTTCGGGATGGTGGATCAGTATGTTACACGTTTTCAAAAAAATGAATAATATGAATCATACATTGCTGTATCGGTTTGAGAGACAAAGAACAATAGTTTAAGGTAATTTACTAATTCCTCCAAATTAGGTGCTCAAAATTTGTCCCTCACAATTTTACTACTGGGAGTCACAGTGGGTAGTGCTGCAAATGGATCGAATGCGAAGCAGATATTAGTATAGCCATATTCGTACTTGTTTTTGTTGCCCGGATATGAATACGAATACAAATATGGACTTCTAGCAGTCAAGAAACCATCACCATATTTGGAGAAAATGGAAAATGATATAAAAATGGTTACCAATAAAAATGAGTCACCATACTTGGAGAAAATGGAAAATGATACAGAAATGGTAACCATCAAAAATGAGTACAGTACGAATCAGGTAAGGATAATTCCATATTTTATAATTATGGATACCAATATGAATGTAATTCAGATATAATCACTATCCACATCATTGTTTCTACTTAATTGAATACTAAGAACTTTAGTATGGATATTTTAATGAAATAAGAATGTTTTATCCATCAAAATCCATGACAAAAAAATTATGAGAAACAAACCCAAAACTTATCAATCCAGATTAAAATAGTAATGTAATATTTCTTGATTCCTTTGGCAAGGAATAGGGATAATAGTGGAAAAATTGAATATACACATGTATATACTAATTACTACAACCACAGCCAGCCACCAAAAGCAGTGTTGCTTGATTTGGTATCTCAATTGAAAAAAGGAGAATTTGGTCCTGTACACAAGGGAAAAGGACAAATGTTATGACACAAAAGGTAAAAGTTCCACCCAATCACACATTTTAGAAGGGGATCATATAAAAGTTCCCCCCAATCTCTTACCATATCAGTCAAAATTCGGATTAGAAATTAAATCCGCCGGACTTTTCGGGACGTCGTCCGGTTGATGTTACTCATTAAGTAGGTTATGGAGTTTTGTAGTTACTCTTAAGTTGAAGTCTAGAAGTTTTTGTCCCCTAAAAGACTTTCTGGTTCAACTCGACTCTTTCTATCATTCCAGCAAATTTTGACCTCTTTGGTGCAATTTTTGGCTCTTGGTAAAATTGGGTTGGTTATTTGAGGTATTCTTGTAAAATTTAAGTGTATGGATGTCTTCAGGTTGCTGCTTATGGTAGCTGGCATGTGAAATTATGGTAGCAAAGTTGAGCCTGACCTGAGCAGTCACAACAATGATATCGCGAGGAGTTATATGGATAAAATTTGAGTAGTGAAGAGGACTAACATTATTAATTAATGACTGACATTATTGATATACTGTTTAGTTCTCAGATAATATTTAATTGCCAATAACCAGAATCAAGGTTTTAGGTATCAGCCGTTTCAGATCGGTTTCGTTCGGATCCGGACCCAAAACGGTTGGAGTAATTCAGTTTCGGCCGAAACCTAATTAATAAGGTTAAAACACGAAAATGATGAAAGAAGATAGAGGGAAGAAGAGAATCGATCTCACATCCTTTTTTGTCTCTTCTTCATTCTTTATTTTTATTTTTTTGGGTTAAAATCTTCTGCTGCTTCTTCTTTCTGCATCCTATTTCCTGTTCATTTTTATCCCTTAGAAGCACTGCTGCTTTGAGAAAAGACTATGTTAGGGTTTGCGTAAAGAAAACAACTAAAGCTTATCAGTTGGGTCAAATACAATTTAAATCTGACCACTATTGTCCAAGATTTGGTCCAATTTTCACTGTATATGATCTTACCTAAATTATTTCCACTCAGTTAAAAAAAATATCGAATTCTTGAAAGATCATGTTATTTTTCATCAACACCTTATTACTGCTAAAAATTTATAAGAAATCTATTATTTTGCTATAAATTTCATGATGAGAACGTGAGAACACTTTTTTGGTACGTTAATTGAAAAATCCGAACTTTATTTTGATTTACATGTCTAAATTAGTCTAAGGATAGGAGATCAAGTTATTTAAAATTGTTTGTCCATGTATAAAAGTGTAATAAATTATGTGGTTGAATATCGTTATTTTTTCAAATGACTTGATTTTCAAATGACTTGATTTTCAATTGATCAAGTATCATGTCTAAATTAGTCTAAGGATGCATTGATAAATGAATTTCAAATGACTTGATTTTCCATTTCTAGACTAGTTTAGTCATTTGATCAATGTGAATGGTTCGGATCATCCATTCTAATCAAGGAGTTCTCACGAAACTTATCTTGAGGACAGTTCTCACAGGATCGCTTCCCTCTTTCTCTATATATATGTTGTAATTAGTTGTAAAAAACAAAACCGAAACTAAGAGCGTAACTGACTAGCGAAACCTCCTGAGACGTATCGTCTTTGAAATTCCGAAACCGATCTCGAAACCGAGTTCTCAAATATTGACCGGAATTGCTAGATGAAGACCATTGTTTAGATAGTTTCCCCTACAAGAAGTGTATCTTCGTGGCATTCCATATTTAGATTCGTGTTTTTCTATGTTCCGTGGACACTTCTTTTTGCTAGCTCTGTCCTGTCGCAAACATGTCGGACACACGAATCCGACATGGTACTTGAAATTTTAGGGTAAATTTTCAGAATCTTCTCCTTGTTAGTGTGCTGTTTTCCATCGTGTCCAGGTCGGCATGTCTCCGTGCTGCTTAGGTATTTTGAAATATATCACTAACGTATACAGGTTTTCTCTTGTCTATGAGATAAAGGCAAGTGGGATAAGTCTATACATGTCTCTCTATTTTCAAATGTGCTTTTAATTGCAATGTTGTAACCTGATATCTGATGTTTCATATTGTTGAGCTATTTCCATATCTCCATGAAGATTTGGTAAAAGTTTATTTGATATTTGATCCTTTTGTTGGCAGTACCATGATGATAAGGCCCAAATAAAGCAGGCAGTGAAGATTGGAAAGGTGACCTTCTATGAGATACAGATTTCATTTCTAATCACAATATTGAATGCTGACACCTATTTTTTTCTTCTAAATTTTCAGATTGCTCTGACATCAACATCGACTTTTGAAAGCTTCAGTGATTCTGTTTTCAATGACGAGAATATGAAAAGAGTATCAGAGATAAACTTAAAGGCAATGTTCTAACACATGGTTTCTTTTCATTATTCCTTCTTTTTCAATATACTTCATGTAATTGTGCAAGATAATTTTGATTATTTATCTTGCTTTATCTAGTTATTAAAGTAGTCTTGCATCTTTATTTTCTCATCTACATGGACGTCGTTATACTGAATAGGTATGTTTACTTGAATTGTTAACATATAGCAGGCAGCTCACAAAGGTTTTTTAATATAAAAAAAGAAGCCAAAATGTCAATCAACTTATTTTTAGTACGAAACTAATTGCCTTACTGTTGCATAAAAAAATATACAAAAGAAAAATAAAAGCGCTGTAGTTAAACATAACTGCGAAACTCCCGTATTTACCAAATACAGCATATTGATGTATAATAGGAGTTAATAAAATAACAAAGCTTTTTATAATGTCTGCAGCTTATATTTGATGAGTTGGTGGAAAGGTTAAGAGAGAAGGAAGAGAGAGAAGCCAAAAAAAGGCAACGTCATGCAGATAGTTTTGCAACTCTGCTTCACTCAATGAAGGTAGAAATTGCAATTCTTTTCAAAAATATCTTTTTTTTTGCTTTTCTAATTAAAATATTTTTTTTTAGGAAATAACTGCAACATCAAGATGGGAGGAAAGCAAATTTTTTTTTGAAGACAACCAAGATTTCAGGTAATAACAGCCATGATTCGTTCATAAAAACTTGTATTTTTGTTTTTCCATTGTTAGTATAATTCTAAATCACTTCTTGTAGGTCCATTGGTGATGAGAATGCTGCAAAACAAATTTTTGAGGAGCATGTCGGACACTTGCAAGAGAAGGCAAGAGAGAAGGAGCGGAAGAGAGAAGAAGAGAAGGTACTTAAGCATTAATAACCTGGAGAAACTCGAAGCTAGGCTCGTTAAAAGTTTGCTTGAGCTTGCTCATTAACTTAATGAACCAAGCTTGAACAAAAACTACAGGCTCGGTAAAAATAGTTTAACACACATGAACTAGCATGTTTGAGCTCTGTTCTTTGAGGGCTTGTATAGGCTCAACTGAAAAAAGGTTTTATTTAAGGCTCACTTAAGCATGTTCGAGCTTGTTTTGGATATAGTTAACCACTACATCTTTTATATTTAATTTTTAATTATAATGTCTCTCTAATTTTGAAGCTATAAAATATTTCTTTCTTAAAACAAGTGAATATTGCAATATAACAAAAAATCTAGTTGCTATTGAAATTTTTAAAAACTTTATTAGTTATTGCATATGCTGTTATTTTTTTAACTATTTTTTTCCCTCTGACTAACCAAATTATATTAAAATACGGTTGTTAGTTATAGTTTAGGAAAGTGAGAAAGCTCGAGACGTGGCTCGGGCATTTAAATTTTTTAATGTTTGATTAAATAAACCAATGAACATGAACAACCCAAACCTCATCTCTATTAACACCCCTATCCATGTTCAATCTAATACATGGCAAATTTTATTGCTTTAGCAGCAGTTAGTTCATTTTCAAGCTTTTTATCTCCTTCCAAAATTTACTCTTTTGGATGGACTGCAGATAAATTCTTATCTCCATAATATTTAGCCTTCTAATTTGATAGACTGTTCATACCAATTACCTCTCCATCAGCTGATTGCTGTGATTTTATTGAAAGAAGGAACTTTTGAAGAGGGGCATAAAGATGCTGTGTCTTGTTTGAGTAAATAAGGATGCACCAGTCATTTAAAAAGAGGTGGGGAGAGCTTATTTATTTATTTATGTTTTCATAAGAGAGAATTCTGAGTAGAGAGGAACAAAAGGGTTGAGGTGTGTAAGGTTTCTATATATATATATAGGCAGCCTTCGGTTGCAAACTGACGTGCGAACACCTGTTGCCGCTATCCCCAGTAGCGGCAACAGTGATGCCGCTAATGGGAATAGCAGCATCCAACGAACTGTTGCTGCGGCAATAGGCGTTCGCACACCCGTTCGCACCTAAAGCCGTTCGCAACCGAAGGGCCCCCTATATATATATATATATATATATATATATATATATATATATAGGCCATCTTCCGTTGCAAACGCAAATGTCGTGCAAACGCGTGCAAATGCCTTACCCCGTCATTGGGGATGACGGGTTAAGGCAAAACACATAACCCGTCATCCCCAATGACGGGCTATGTGTTTTGCCTTAACCCGTCATCCCCAATAACGGGTTAAGGCGTTTGCACGTTTGCAAACGCTACAGTAGCGTTTGCACGTTACTGTATGTGTATATATATATATATATATATATATATATATATATATATATATATATATATAGAGTCCCCTTCGGTTGCACACTACTTTTGGTGAGCACTCCGTGAGCACTCACGAACTAGAGACCCTATGAAAAATCCGAACCGCTCATATTGTTCTATATGCCTTAGATAGCCTAACAATAAAAAATCAAGTAATTTGAAGTTCATTTGCCCATCCATCAAGCTGTTAGAATTTTCAGCCATACAATTTTGTGATGATGTAAATCATGGGCAAATGAACTTCAAATTACTTGATTTTTTATAGTAAGGCTATCTAAGGCATATAGAACGATATGAGCGGTTCGGATTTTTCATAGGGTCTCTAGTTCGTGAGTGCTCACGGAGTGCTCACC
>CM030366.1:178251326-178343826 GCA_017893485.1 Hemerocallis citrina | reverse complement strand
TATACCGAGCTACTTCTGCTGCTATTATTACCATTTTTTCTGTATGTGCACTGCTAATCCGTTTCTGTTGCTAATTGCTGCATTCAATTAGCATGAAGCATGAATAATATGTGCTTTTGAAAAGAAAGCATGTGTTGTGCTTTGAATCTGGGAAGGGTGGAAGAGGTCTGTCTTACATAATTTTTGTTCGGTTTTAAACTCTGCTCCATAAAGGTTTAGTAGTGTAAAAATGTTTCATTTGTTGGGATATATTTGTAGTAAACAAAAGGCTTTGTGTTTAATTAAAGACTTCCACAAAAGGTATCAAAAATCTTCTACTAATATTGTTTTGCAGATACGCAAACTGAGAGAAAGAAAAAACTTTATCAACAATTTTTTTTGTCAGACGTTACTTGGTGTTGAAGTGTTGGACGGAAATAAGTTAAAATGACTATTTTGCCTATATCATTTTCACTTCGTTGCTAACTCTTTCTTTTCACTATTTCTCTAAGTAGGTTTAGTGTTTTAAAGAAGACTTTCAAGGAGGAGGAGAACAAAAGGAAATGAGTTAGGTGAGAAGGTGAGTAGAAATTTAAATTATTGAAGTTTGAATTTTATTAAGAAAATGGAGAAGAGTTAATAAGATTGAGATAAGAAGATACACATTCTGTACTACTTGCATCGTTAATTTTCTATAATGAAGCGGTGACGAGGTCACCTTTTTTCTAAAAAAGAACATTTTAAAAAAGGAAAAAAAAAGGTATTTGTATCATTTCAGAAGCTTTTTTATTGGGTTTAAAACCATAAGAAGAATATTATAGGCATATTTCATTAACTTAACCCGGATCTAGTAATATTGGATGATTTTTTGGAACATATTAAATATTTATAGTTGCCATTTTGAAAATATATAAACTATATATGCCATTTTGAAAATATATAATTTTGCGGTGTTATTATGGAAAAATCCTAAAAATAAACCATAATACTGAATATCCTATATTCCTATTCTTTTCCTAGTTAATTTGTGGAAGGAAATTGGAGGTTCATCCTCAACCAGCACCACTTTGTTCTCCATAACTTCTTGCTCTATCCTCTCTCTCTCTCTCTCTCTCTCAAAATAAAAAAGCAGTCACACACCATGTCTCTCCTCCCAACTCCGCCTTCCTCCGCCCTTTCTTCCACCACCACCACCATCACCACCACCACTTCCTCCTCTTCAACATCCCCTCGTCCCGCTGTCATCCTTCCAGTTGAGTCTCAAGTAACCTATGTACCCCAATGCGCATTTCAAAGCAATGCAAGTTATACTGAACTTGCATTGTTGCACTGGTTTTGATGCCACTTGCATTGCTTCGAAAAGAAGAGAAAAACAAGTTTGTGTATTGAGATCCATAATGGAGTCCACCAACAATGATGCAACTTCAGGATAATGCTAGTTGTATTTTTTTTTCTTATACTATTTTGGTGGTACTGCAAGAAGCAAGTACGTGCGTGCATGTGGAGTTCACATTATGTGCTCTGCATAATTGTTTCTTGTAGTACCGAAGTAATATAAAAGAAAGTAGTACAGCAAGCATACCCAGACGGACCTGTATGCGAACGAATGCTTCTATGTGCAGTCCACGTGCCGAATGTCTTAGAAACCCTAAATGATTGTTGTATATTATCTCATTGGTCAGGGTTTAGGGAACAACAGTGGAGATTACAGAGCTCTAACAACCACACTGAGTGAAGGGTATGGAATCCCAACTGTGACTGCCAGAGTTTCCCGCCTTGATTGGTTCCGGAACGCGGCTGGATTGGTGGACCCCAGCTACTGGAAGGGCACCCTTCAACCAAGGCCTGTTCTTGATTGGTAAATTTAAGCTACACTTGCAATAGGTCCATTTTCTTCAGCAAATAGTACACTTTTGTTGTCATGTATGTAACCTGTTTGTTATAATGTTTGTAAGGTATTTGGAAAGAGTAGAGGAGGCAGTTTTGGAGGCGAAGCAGTTCTCCCCACAAGGTGATTTTTCTTTGCATTTTTTTTGTGTGTGTTAATTTTGCAGTGCATCGCCATTATTATGTACTGGTGGTTGGAGGATCTGCACAGTTGAACAAATGATATCATAGTTATCATTAGTTGTGAAGTAATATCAAAATGTACCTAGCAAAAGTCTTAAGTTCTGAGTAGAGTTTAAGAGATTTATATTTATCCCTCTTACACGACTCGGTAGGCTAAGAAAACAAACAAAACAAAGGGCAGATGGAAGTGAATGTTGATTTTGCTCTGATATGTATATCTGCGCGCAAAGGGTGCATATGCAGAGGAGAGGAGCTATACAGAGTAGATACAGGGTGTTACCTAATTTGTGTCTGTTTTCTTCTTACTGATACGGAACAAATTTGGAATTTGTCGGATAGTTAATAACCATATTCGATGAAAACGAATTCGACTTGTCAAAGACGGATATTAGTTGTATTATTGAATATTATGAATGAGTTGTATGAAAATTGAAGTACATCATCAATTTATGGAATGTTTATAAGATCACGCTAACTTTTGACTGTATTCATTACATCGGATATATTTCGTAACTCGGATATCTGTTAAGATATTTCAAATAGTTCTAAACTTAACTCCATATTCATATTTTAAGATGGATGTGGATTATCTGTATTAGTTACAGTACGAATGTGAAATTAGTTTTGGATCGAATATTTCACATTCATTTGCAGCCTAATGTGTCCTCTGTCTAGTGACAGAACAAGGAATACACATATTAAATGGACTATATACTCACTTTATATACTGGTTTGGTTAATTCTTTTAATCTCATTCTCCTAAGCTGTTTGGATCCAAGACCATTTATCTTTCCACATGTTATCTTCCATCAAACGAAAATATGCAGATCAAGTTGGAAAAATGGTTCTTAATATCAAAATTGTATAATGTGAATAGTTACTCTACCTCTCTTGAAAGAACCAACAACAAAGCCAAAAAAGTAACTGATTCAGCGAGGGTTGACCAAGAATAACTGGAATAGCCTTAATCGAGTTATTCCAACAATCATTTGAGGCATTTGGATGAAATAAGGCAATTACGTTATGTGAACCAAATTTATCCAAAGACCCAAAATTGTAGTATGGCTAAGGGTTTTATGATTTAAAATTTGTCCTCTGATGGGAAAATTTATGTTCAGGGGGAAGCATATCGTTGATAGGCCACTCCGCTGGGGGATGGCTTGCACGAGTGTACATGAAAGAGTTTGGGTCATCTGATATCTCGTTGCTCTTGACGCTTGGGTCTCCTCTCTTGTATGATCTCTCTATTACTGAATGTATGCTACAATTTTTTTTCTTTTTTTTTGTTGCATCTTTCGTCCATAATTAACTATGTCAGTGTTGTGCATAAAAGTTCTAAATCCTGGACAAAGAAGGAGTGTTGTGTTAGATAGCCAATTGCTCGATTTTTTAAGAAGCGGAAATCATGGTGAAGCAGGATGTTGGGCTTAGGTTTTTTAGGACTTCTGCTAGGCAAAAGTAAGAAAAAGCATGAACTCTACAAAGTAAATATATTAGTAAGAATAGGGGAAATTAGAAGACAGACAGGAAAATTTAGAAAATTTTAGAAATATATCAAGAATTTAAGTATATTTGGTAGGTTATATTGCCACAGATTGGAAAAAAAGTACGATCTAAAATATAACATTACTTTAATAGAGTAATGGGTTGGTAGGAATACGAGAATGCATTATTTACTGTGCTTGCAATATATTGACACACTATGTCACACAAACCCACTAAAGATGGCCGTAAGCACACACGGATGCTATACACACGCACACATTCGCACTATAGGGAATGATGCAAGCGGGTTTCCATCCCCAACCTCTTGCTCTCTAGCTAAAAGGCTTATCAGCAGACCACAGTAGCACTCACTAAAATACAAAATCTGCTTTGATGCTTGCACTCTATCTTTCTTTATTTCTTCCCCCCAAATTGCTGACAACCTTTGTAAACTAGGACTTTTCATATGAAATGGCTCAAGGCTGAAAATGCTAATGCTGGAAGAAGCATTGCAAAACTTAAAATTTTTTCATACTCAGATCTGTACATGAAATCTAAAAATTTGAAGAAAATAGCTGAATAAAAGAAAAGATTGAATGGTCAACCCCAAATATTTGGAATATAGGCTGTTCTTTCACTGTTGATATGTCGTATCTCTCATGTTATTACATGCATGACTCTTCAAGAAATAAATTGCACTAGGCCCAAACTCCGAAGTTGTGATAAGGGATGAGAATTTTATACTGATCTGCTAAAACGCTAAAACACCCCCGCAGGTCGATTGCCCTTTTATGGGCCAAGATGCAAGCTGGTACATAGTATTTTTTTAATCCGTCATTCATGGACAAAGCTCTTAAGGGGCCTGGGTAGGCCAAGGCTACCCAGGTTCCGCAAAAAAAAAAAAAATCCTTTTGTGAATAGATTTTTACTCTTCGGCCCACCCAAAACTTTTCACTTTGTCTCCATTTTATTTATTTTTTTCCTAAAATTTTTCCTTATGGGATGTAATTTCAGTGAAATCTAATTTTAGTAGGTAAACAAGCAACCAGTGTATTTGTATCATAGTCTTGGTTGTGTCATCAAAATAAAAAAAATAAAAATCATAGTTTAGATTGCAAGACAAATATTGAACCCTTTTTAAGTTCAATTTATTTAATCGTATTTTGTTGCACAATACTTGTTTCTGATGCTGCACAGTGTTCTAGTATAACAATTTACGAAATGCCTAACTGAATGCCAGTAAATATGTTGAATTTCATTACGTTTGCCATAAATGACTAAGTTGTTTTTTAGTTGGCCCTCCTGAGAAAAATGTTTGGCCTCGTCCCCGCCGCCATTTAAAATGCGCGCTGGTGGGAGTTGAGGTTGGGTATGCCACAGACGGAATAAAAACCCAAATTTCTAGTTAGAACATGAGGAAAAATCTCCCAGCCACCAAGAGATTTACATCTTTATAGTCTAATCTGTTGCACTAGGATGCTGCTTGATACATAATATCCACCCAGGGTAATAATGCCATTTTACAACAATAGTGAGGAGCAGAAGGGGACTGCAATTAAATCTTGCATGCGGCGTTATCTGTAGTAGCACATTATGCCTCATCATCTGAGTGCCAAGTGGTTAATAGTTGTGAAGTGTGAGCCAGGATGCCTAAGGGTTGATCTCGATTTTAAACGTATCGTCTTCCTTCCAACATTTTCAACCAAAATTTTGTAACTAAAGTTTTTTTACTTTTGACCTGAAACATTAGAACTTGATTGACTTCTACAAGTGTAATTAAATATTGCTCTAACTTCAAATGCAGATTAACTTTCTGAAAATTCCCTTTATATTACGGAAAAATTGGAATTAGTTACAGCACATTTGGAAGTTTATATATCTGTCCTCTGTATCATCATTACGCTAATTACTGACTAGAGAAATGTGTTATGTTTCAGGCCACCTCCAAAAGGCTTGGCTGGAGTAATTGATCAAACGAGGGGCCTCCTTGATTATGTAGAAAAAAATTGTTTACCGGCTGTGTATACACCACAACTGAAATATGTATGCATTGCTGGAAGGTAATAATTCTGCCACACTCGCACACAAATATATGTTCGGGGGGGGGGGGGGGTGAGATCCCCCTGCCTCTCCCTTATTTTGAGCCCCAAATGAAAATTCTGAACCGTTCATCTTGTTCTACATGCTTAAGATAGTCTACGGGTTTAAAATCAAGTTATTTAAAATTAAATGCCCATCCGTCATGTCGTTAGAAAAATAAATAATTTTCAGTTTGTCTCATGTAAAACTTAATAAATGAACCTCAAATAACTTGATTTTGCATCCTTAGGCTATCTTCGGCATGTACAATAAGATGAACAGCTCGGATTTTTTTTTTTTTTTTGGGGGGGGGGGGGGGGGGGGGGGGGTGGGGGGTTCAAAAGAGAGGTAGGGTCTCACATTATATATATATATTCCGTTGTGCACAACTTTGGTGTGTACTCACCATTCTGGTCATCGCATGGATGATCCAAACCATTCACATTGATCTACATCTAAATTAATCTAAATATGTAAAATCAATTCATTTGAAATTCATTTGCCCATATATTGGAGTGTTACAAATTGTATGACTGAATATCATTGTTTTTTATAATGACATGATGGATGGACAAATAGATTTCAAATGACTTGATTTTACGTATTTAGACTAGTTTAGAAATGTAGATCAATGTGAACGGTTAGGATCATCCATGTGATGTCTGCTTAAAAAATTCACAAGAAGCTTATCGTTAGAATTAGTTCTCACATAATCACTCCCATATATATATATATAATGAAGCCGTTGTTTCAAACAATACCTTCGGGCAAAATAGGGTGTTTGCACACTACAGTGCATTCGCAACAGAAGATTTTCTTATATATAAGTATATCTTCTGTTGCGAACACACTGTAGTGTGCAAACGCCCTATTTTCCCAGAAGTCATTGTTTGAAACGACGACTTCATTATACCCTAGGTTGTTGTTTCAAATAACGACTTCGGTGGTTCGTACGCTACAGTGCGATCGCAACAAAATATATATATAGCCCCCTTCTATTGTGCACCACCCATGGTGCACACGGTGTGTGCACTTGGCCTTCGAGCGTTCATATCGACGATCCGAACCGTTCACATTGATCTACACATCTAAATTAGTCTAAATATATAAAATCAAGTCATTTGAAATTCATTTGCTCATGCGTTGAAGAATTACAAAATTGTATGGCTGAATATCATTTTTTTTATAATGACATGATGGATGAGCAAATGAATTTCAAATGACTTGATTTTACATATTTAGACTAATTTAGATGTGTAGATCAATGTGAATGGTTCGATCGTCGATATGAATACCCGAAGGCCGAGTGCACATGCCGTGTGCACCATGGGTGGTGCACAACGGAAGGGGACTCTCTCTCTCTCTCTCTATGTATATCATTGTGCACTAGTCTTCGTGTGCACTTGACCTTTGGGCATCCGTATCGACGATTCGAACCCATTGATCTACACGTCTAAAACGTCTAAATTAGTCTAAATATGTAAAATCAAGTCATCTGAAATTCATTTGCCCATCCATCATGTCATTATAAAAAACGATATTTAGCGATACAATTTTGTAACACTTCAATGGATGGCTAATAAATTTCAAATGACTTGATTTTACATATTTAGACGTGTAGATCAATGCGAACGGTTCGGATCGTCGATTCGAAGGCCTGAAGGCCGAGTGCACATGGAGGCGACTGCACAACGGAAAGTTTACATATATATATATATATACACACTAGATTTGCCCGTGGGCACGTATATATACTAGATTTGCCCGTGGGCACGTGCCTACGACACATCTTCGAAACGATCAGGGCCGGCCCAACACTTATTGAGGCCTAAAGCGAACTCCAAAATGAGGTCTTTTAAAAGTTTATAATAAAATTTTGTTAAAATTAATATATTTTATTTAAATGTTATCCTTCGGACTTTTTGAGATGCAAAATCATTTATTATATTATTGTAATCAATTTCACTTAATACATTTTTTTTTGAGTTTCGAATAACCCGATTCAAATTTCCTAGTTGACATTTATATATTTAAAAATTAAAAAAAATAAAAAATTAACACTAAATAAAAAGATTATAGAAAATTAGATATACAGAATTCAAATTAAATAAAGTTATAGAGGAATTATAACAATACAACCTAATCGCCACTGTGGCTACAGTCGAGCGGGGCCGGTGCTGCGGGGGCCAGGGAGAAGCGAGGCGGAGGAGCTCCGGCACAGCAACTGGAAGCGAGCTGCTGCACTAGACTGGAAGTGGAAGACTGGAAGTGGAAATTGTGGAACAGACTGGCGAGTCAGCGTCTGAAGACTTCGCACTCGAGCGGATTGTCGTCTCTCGTCTAGTCGCAGCCTCGCAGGTTGTGGCCCTTGTGGGCCTTGTGGATGCACTCGAGCGGAGCGGGGGAAGCGTCCATCAAGCGAGGCGGAGCCGTAGGGGCGTGCCGACTGGAGAGAGATGAATAGGCTATAGTCGTGGTCCTCGTGGAGAGATTAGAGATAGAGAAAATTTCAGAGAGAGAGATTAGAGAGAGATGAATAGGTTACAGGCGGATTGGGAATTTGGGATTTCTATAATTTCGGAGAGAGAGAGATTAGATTAGAGAGAGATGAATAGGCTGGATCAGTGGATTGGAATTTGTTTGGAGAATTATTAATTATAGAAATTAAGTAGGAGGCTTTTTTGGAAATCAAAGAGCCATTTTTGGAAACTAAAGAGACAGACAAGTAAACAACTACAATCAAGGAAGATGAATAGGCGGGATTGGAGTCTGGAGATATTTTAAGCAGGAAAAAAAAATGGAGGCCTAAAATAGGGGGAAAAAATGGAGGCCTAAAGCAAGGGCTTTAGTGGCTTCACCCTTGGGCCGGGCCTGGAAACGATACAGCATATGAAAGTCTTGTAAACAGTAAAACAACAATTATGTAGCTCAAGTTCGAATAGTAAAACAATAATTAGTTGTAAATAAAAGTCCATGTTTCCATTAGTATATATATATATACTAGATTTGCCCGTGGGCACGTGCCTACGGCACGTCTTCGAAACGATACAACATATGAAAGTCTTGTAAACAGTAAAACAACAATTATGTAGCTCAAGTTCGAATAGTAAAACAATAATTAGTTGTAAATAAAAGTCTATGTTTCCATTAGTATATGTTGAAAAATAATTATAAATGGGGGTGCAAAATCCAACATCTTAGAACTTTGAGTATGGAAAATGATAAAATTTAACTGTTGATGAGATATTTGTTGTTTTCAATGTAGTATGAGCAATAAAAATGCATAAAAAATATAAAAATTTACAAATCTGAAATCTGAAAATATAAATTTCTGAGTAAATAGAGAGAGAATGAGAGTGAGAGAGAGAGAGAGCGGAGAAATAAATAAAGAAATAAATAAAGGAGTTGTTTTGGGGGGATTTGAATTTGAGTGTTGGGGAGAAACTTTTGGGCGGGAAAATATGTTTTATGAGGTTAGATATGGACCATTGATTTCAACCCTATTGAATGAGAGCCACTTGATAGCTTTCTTTGTGTTTTATTATATATATATGTGTGTGTGTGTGTGTGTGTGTGTGTGTGTGTGTGTGTGTGTGTGTGTAAAACTTTTGATATTAGGATTCATGTTCATAAGATTTGACAAAATTTTATGCTGGCTGTCAACTGCCTAACGCAACCATCCTCCTTACCCGGTTTGTGGCCGTTTGAAAAGAAGTTAAGAAAGCGGCAAGAGAAGCAAAAGAAAAAGCGTATGATGATTTATATACAAAATTAGTAACAAAAGAAGGAGAAAATAACATTTATAAGCTTGCTAAACAAAGGGATAGAAAAACAAAAGATCCGGATACAATTAGGTGTATTAAGAGCGAGATTTAAGAGTCTTAGTAAAAGATGAGGAAATTAAGGAAAGATGATGAAATTACTTTGAGAAGTTATTAAATGAAAAGGTTGTGGGCAATTTAAATATAGAGGACTCTAGGGAGAGTCGAGAGCATATGTTTTTCCGTAGAATTAGAATGGAGGAGTATTTTAGTACCTATATATAAAAATAAAGGAGATATACAAAGTTGCTCAAACTACCGAGGAGTTAAATTAATGAGTCATACGATGAAAATTTGGGAGAGAGTGATCGAACATAGACTGAGACTTGAAACTACATTGTCTGAGAATCAGTTTGGGTTTATGCCTGGGAGGTCAACAATGGAAGCAAGTTATGTATTGAGGAGACTTATGAAAAAATATAGGGAGAATAAGAAAGATGTACATATGGTTTTTATAGATATTGAAAAAGTATAAAGTCCCTATAGACATAGTATGGTGGGTGTTAAATAATAAAAGAGTAACTATTCAGTATATTGAGGTAATTAAGGATATGTATGAAGGGGCAACGACCACAATTAGAACAACCACGGGAGAGACCAACAATTTTCCAATTGCAGTAGGTTTACACCAAGGTTCGACTTTAAGCCCCTATGATGAGGACATCAATTCTATTTAATTTAGTATTTTATTTCAGTACCATATTTGTTTTTTGGCAATTATAGCCATATGTAATATTTCTTTTTGCATTAGAATATTTTTGAGATTTTTATAATCTTTTGAGATTTGTATCAAGATTTGTTTT
Organism: Hemerocallis citrina; assembly: GCA_017893485.1. NCBI lineage: Eukaryota > Viridiplantae > Streptophyta > Magnoliopsida > Asparagales > Asphodelaceae > Hemerocallis > Hemerocallis citrina. The sequence continues at coordinate 178,333,589 of CM030366.1, read as the reverse complement.
GAGCCTATTTATAGGCCTTGAGATTAATGAGAAAGATATGCCATTCTTGATTAAAAATTATTATGTTGAGTTTTGCTCTTCCTCTCTTTTTGTGTGATACAATTGAGATCCAATTAGGGTTTGTGATAAATCCTAATACAATTTTAGGATTTGTGATAAACTCTAAAACTATCCCCTAATCCCCAAATCCAATACAAAATTCCTAGCCCTAAATACCCAAATCAAAACAAAATCATTAAAACCCTAATCACCCAATAACCACAGCCACCTCCATCCTCTCATCTTCCACCTCTTTTCTGAAAAACCCATCCTGTCGCCATCACCGCCAGCCTCGTTGCCCTTCACCCTCGTCATCGCGACCCCCGTCACCGGATCCCTTATCTCCGAACCCATCTCCATCATCCTCCATCCTCATCCCCGATCACCCCAGACTCCGTTGTCAACCTCCTCAACCCCTAAACCCATCGAAGCTCTCCCTCAATCGACCACTGGCCTCTCGCTCACCTCACTATTTCTGCTCTCCTCCATCCTGTCGCCTTCGAAGCCCTGCATTCCGATGCCAGCCCAGATCCGCCAGCCTTTGCTTTGGCTGCCATTGCTCTTGAAGTTTTTACTTCCATTGCTCTTGAAGTTGTTGCTGCCATTGCTGTGTTCTTCCAAGATCTACGCTGATTTCTTCGAACCCTCGGTATACTCTTTTCAATTCTCAAATATTTGTGTTATACTGCACTGTTATTTCTATTATACTATTCAATTTAACTGTCGTCCACAAACAATTGAGATTGAGTGTTCCACTTGCCTGATTAGAGTACGAATCAGTATTGAATCTTTTACTTGCTAAGAACACTTAGGGATTTAATTATTGATTGTTATAATTGAATTATTAATTGGGATTGTTAAACGTGATTCAGTTCTTGGAAATCCATCACATCAGTTAACTGTTTAAAAATTTCAATTTTGATCCGCATTACATGTTGTTAAAATTAATCCATTAAGAATCTTGGAAATTATCTATTTTAGGGTTAGTTTTACATCACCCTATCTCTTTACTTTGGTCATGGATGAATTGATGCAAGGAATACAAGATGAGGTGCCTTGGTGTATGTTCTTTGCCGATGACATAGTCTTAGTGGACGAGATTAGAGCAGGAGTCAATGCTAAATTAGAATTGTGGATAGAAACTTTAGAAACTAATGGGTTTAGGATAAGCAGAACTAAAATAGAGTATATGGAGTGTAATTTTAGTGATATTCGGAACACAACTGAGGAAGTAGCGAAGCTTGATGGCCAAGAGATACCTAAGAGAAACCATTTCCGATATTTAGGCTCGATTATACAAAGAGATGAGAAGATTTGTGAAGATGTTATACATAGGAAGCAGGGTGGCTTAAGTGGAGAAGTGTCAGTGGTGTTTTGTGTGACAAACGTATACCTTTGAAGTTGAAGGAAAAAATTTATAGGACAGCTGTTAGACCAGCAATGATGTATGGAGCAGTATAGGGCAATAAAGAAACAACATGTCCAAAAGATGAGTAGCGGAGATGATGATGCTAAAATGGATGTGTGGTAAAACAAGGAAGGATAGAATTAGAAACGAGCATATACGAGACATGCTAAAGGTAGCTAAAATCCAAGATAAGTTAAGAGAGAATCGCCTCAGATGGTTTGGACATATCACATGTAGACCTAGTAGTGCCCCGTTAGAAAGAGTGATTTGATAAGTATTGAGGGTAGAGTTAGTGGTAGAGGAAGACCTAAACTAACTTCGGTGAAAAACGGTGAAAAAAGATATGATAGCTTGTGACCTTACAGAAGATATTGCGCTAAATCATGCAGAATGGAAAACCAGGATTCATGTAGCCGACCTCAACTAGTTGGAAAAAAAGCTTTGTTGTTGTTGTTGTTGTTTATATGTAACTTTTGTTGTGCACTAGCCTACGTGTGCACTCGGCCTTCGGGCCTTCGTATCGACGATCCGAACAGTTCAAATTGATCTACACGTCTAAATTAGTCTAAATATGTAAAATCAAGTCATTTGAAATTTATTTGCCCATCCATTAAAGTGTTACACAATTGTATGGTTGAATATCATTTTTATTTTATAATGGCATGATGGGTGGACAAATGAATTTCAAATGACTTGATTTTACATATTTAGATTAATTTAAACTAATTTAGGCATGTAGATCAATGTGAATGGTTCGGATTGTCGATACGAAGGCCCGAAGGCCGAGTGCACACGGAGGCTAGTGCACAATGGAAAGGATATATATATATATATATATATATATATATATATATATATATATATATATATATATATATATATATATATATATATATGGAGAGAGAGAGAGAGAGAGAGACCTTCCGTTGTGCACTCGCCTCCGCGTGCACTTGGCTTTTTGACCTTCGTATCGAATATCTGAACCGTTCACATTGATCTATACGTCTAAATTAGTCTAAATATATAAAATAAAGTCATTTGATATTCATTTGTCTATCCATCATGTCATTATGAAAAGAAACAATATATTCAGCCATACAATTTTGTAACACTTCAATGCATGGGCAAATAAATTTCAAATGACTTTATTTTACATATTTAGGCTAATTTAGACTTGTAGAACAGTTCATATCGTCGATAGAAGGCCAAAAGGCCGAGTGCACAACTGGATGAGATTTTCTCTCTCTATATATATTTCATATTAAGAGATAAAAAATCAAGACTATAATTTCCTGTACGTTGTGCACAATTTTTCCTTTACTGCATAGTTCATGATATTTGCCATAGATTTTGGTAATAGTATACGTAAGTTTAAATTTATGTATGGACTGAGTTTACCGAGTAAAACTAGTTTTAGTAGTAATGAACACAATTTTTTTTTTATGCTTTTGCCTACAAAGGAATTATTTGTGTTGTTCAAAGTTGCCTAGTTTTGAATTAGTCCATTAACCGTTTTTCATACATCCTAAATTGTTCTAAGATAATAAATTTCATTAAATTAAGAGGAAAGGAAGCCTCATACATGAATTACATGAAGGAGAAAATTTCCCTCACATAGAGTAGTTGTATACATAGTTGTCAAATCGTGTATTGTTTACATAGTTTTTGTATCGTGTAACGTATCGTATCATATATCGTATCATGTCGTGTTTCGTAAGATTTATTGCTACATATGCAAAAGGTTACATTTATAAACTATACAACAATATTCTCTAGATATATGAGCGAAATTAGAACATGGAATGATTAACTGACATGAATAATTGCTAAAAGAACTTGAGATACGAACAGGAGGTGCCAATAGCAATAAAGCACCTTAAAGATTGCAACCTAGAGATTCGGACTTTTTGATAATTTTTATAATTTAATCTTTGAAAATTTTAATCTCTTATTTTAGGTTCTATAGACTACAAGTTCATAATTCTTGTTGTATTGTTGAGCAATGGAAAGAAACTACTTCAAGTCTTTAGCTTAACGATATGAGATACCACTTGAGATTCGAGAGGAGAAGAGCTGAAAGAGGTTGAAGAAAGGAATATGAAAAACTTTCAGGATTTGAATAACATTCACATAAAATTAACCTCAAATGTGGACATAAATATTCAGAATGTAAAGATGCACGCAGCTGTATATCTTTTATGAAAGGGAAAATTGCATATTATTAAATTAAACAACTAACAATGTCTACTGTTTCAGTTGATAATTAATTTAGAGGCTAAATTGGAAAAAAAAAACTTGAACTATGGCCTTTATGCAGAAAACCCCACTGACCTTTTTTTAATGCAGAAAATCCTCCTGAACTATTGTTGCAAAAAACCCACCCCATCAACGTGAGACTTCTGCTAAAGTTGAGGGAGGTTTTTGACAATAATGCGAAAGATTTATGATGTTTTTTGAAACAACTTGCAAAGATGAATGTGGTTATCTGATACAAGTAGAAAAGTTAGATGTGGCTTTTGAAATACTTCAGGGTTTTTTGTTGCAACAACCATACTTCAGGGGGGTTTCTGCATAAAAAAAAGTCAGGGGGTTTTCTGCATAAAGGCCATAGTTCAAGGGTTTTTTTTCTTCTTTCAAATTTAGCCTAATTTAGAACCAGTTAAGTAGTGGTATAATTCAAATAAAAAAACCAAAATCATACCACATCTTACCTAGAAAAAACCAACATGATGAGACAAACATAAAATTTTAGTTCAGTTTTTTACTCCTAAAGTGTACAGTATTTTATTGTATTATGTATCGAACTGTGCAATACACAATGTATATCGTTAGATTTGTTGTAACATGCAATACAAATATCTGATACATATAATTTCACATGTGAACCATATCGTATGATACATTTTGTGTATCGTATGATTTTAAGAACTATTGTTATACACACACGGTGGGACTCTATATAGACGATTGACAATGTTGATCATGTTCCTTATATCGTAAGAGAATACTAATATACTAAAAACCCCAAACTAATAGCTAACCTTCCCCTCAAGTACGAAGTTTTATGTTTTTTGAACTCTAGCTTGTTACATTTCACTGAAAATAGTTAGGCGACTTGTGAAATTTTCATTACCAGAACTTAACCTTTGACATCAACCATTACAATTGACAAAATGTAAAGTCAATCTCATTTATGTTAATATGTATATACATATGTCATGTGTATAACACATGTTTATCTTATATCGTATAGACTCATATATATTGCTAGCTTTTATGCCCTAACACATTGTTTTACATTTCTCTTCAATCTCTCTCTATCATGGTATCATAGCACTGGTTGCTCTTGATCCTCAAATCAGATTAGAGGAGAACCCAAATCCAAATCCAAATCCAATCAGATCCAAACCCAGTTCCAATCTCGATCTCAATTTTCCATTCCCGGTTTTGATTTTGGATCCCAATCGCGACTCTCTTCTTCAACTTCATCAGAATCCTGCCACTTTTCGACCTCAGAATCAAGTCTCTATTTTGACTTCAAAATCAGCCCATATCGACATCAAATCATATCAAAACTTCATCTTCTTCATTGCAAACTGAAATTTGTTGTTAATGGCTTCTTCAACCTTTCCCTTGCCCATTGGTTCTATTCCTATAACCCCAGAAAAATTATCGGGCTCCGAAAATTATCGAACTTGGTCTCACCACATGCTGTCCTTCTACGAGGTCATGGCCTTGTCCATCATATTATGGATGATCCGCCATTGACGACCCAGCCATCAACAATACCTCCTACTCTTACTTTGGACTCTACCATTACCTCTTCCACCGCAACCGCTCAAAACTCTGAAGGAGTGAAAATCTCTAAATTCTTGAGTACAAAGTATTATTTGTTGTTCCACTAAGGTTTCTATATGTCATCAGTTATCTTATCCTTTAAGTAACATTTGTAGTTCTGCCTTGTTTAAGCTTGTGCATTCTTGTAACACCCCGTACTTAAGAGTATATGTATATATAGTATTATATGAATAGATATAATATATATATAGTCTATATGAGTCCCCTTCCGTTGTGTACTAGCAATGGTGTGCACTCCGTGTACACTCGGCCTTCGGGCTTTCGTATCGACGATCTGAACCGTTCACATTGATCTACACATCTAAATTAGTCTAAATATATAAAATCAAGTCATTTGAAATTCATTTACCGATACATTGAAGTGTTACAAAATTGTATGGCTGAATATAGTTTTTTTAATAATGATATGATGGATGGGCAAATAAATTTTAAATAAATTGATTTTACATATTTAGACTAATTTGGATGTGTAAATCAATGTGAACTGTTCGGATCGTTGATACGAAGGCCCGACGGCCGAGTGCACACCATGGCTAGTGCACAACGGAAGGTTTGTCTCCCTATATATATATATATATATATATATATATATATATAAGATGGATTAGAATGTGGTGCTATAGATGAGTCTATAGGGTGGATGTATGGGATTTAGGGGGGAGGTTTATAAGATGAGATGGGGTGGGGTGGCTGTGCATTGGGTGCCCCCCCGGTGGTGCAGGTCACGTGAAGAGGTGAAGAGAAGGTTGTGGTGTGTGTGTGCACGTGCATTTGAGTGGTGTGATGTGGGATTCAAAAATCCCACATTGGCCAAGAATGTGAAAGGGGGAGCTTTTAATTAATATAGCCCATGATCAAGGGGTACTTGAAAGCTATAACACCTTTTATGAGGCAAGCCTATGGTGGGCAGTTGTTAGGATTTGTTTTGTTTGCGTGTGCGCGCATGCGTAGCCGCGTGCGCAGCTGAGCCGGGCTCGGGGCGTTACAATTCTGATGTTTGGGGGCTTTCTCCTCATGTATCCAAACCAGGCTATAAATATTATTTTGTTTTCATTCATGACTACTCTCATTGGACATGGATTTATTGCATGCACTCTCGCAGTCATTTCTTTAGTATTTACAAAACCTTTGTAACAACGATTGCCACATAGTGCAATCGTAAGATCAAAATCTTTCGGTCTGACTCTAGTGGTAAGTATATGTCTACGGACTTTAGAAATTTCCTAGCCACTCAGGGAACTTTTCCTCAACTATCTTATCTTGATGCTCATACTCAAAATGGTACTGCTAAACATAAATATAGGCATATCATTGAAACCACTAGGATCTTGCTTCTTTCTACCTTAATTCCTCCTCAGTTTTTGGTTGGAGCTGCTCTTATTGCTGTCTACTTAATTAATATCCAGCCTTTGACCGCCATTGGTGGTGACGCCCCTTACTCTAGACTCAAGGCAACCACCAATTAATAACCACCTTCAGATTTTTTGTTGTGTTCGTTATTGATGCGGTTTATTTCTGGGAGACGTGTGGATGCACCAGGTGTGAGTTCGGACTCAATTTATATTGAAGGAGAAAGCTGCTTGTCAGACGACCCTCGGAGTGACCTGGCGGCTCCTGCAACGGGCTTAGAGTGAAGTGGATGCCTCGGCTCGGATCAGAGGGTTCGGATCCGAGGTCTTGTGTACCTGCAGACGGTCCTGAAACACCGGGGTTTATCCCGGTGGCGGACCCTCCGACGATCTAGTCAGTCTCTGTGAGAGAGTAGCAATAACTAGGTGAATTTAAGTGGCAAAAGATTGGTTACCTCAAAAGGTGGGTGAGGGTCTAGTATTTATAGAGAATCCCAACCGGGTTTGGATCCGCTTGGGGGCCGGGTCTGAACCCGAAAGCCCATGGGCCTGACGTGGCAGAAGGCCCAGGGGGTTTAGGGCTGATGTGGCATTACTAGGAGTGGTATAGGGCTGACGCGGCATAGCCCTTGGTGGTATTTGGAGCTGACATGGCAGATCATGGGGCTTCTGTGCTTCCAGAAGGATCTGGTGGTCCAGGCTGTGCCAGGTCATCCTCATTCTATACCAGGAGGGGCGGACGGCCCGGAGGGCTGTCGTGGATCGGAGGTCGAGGGCCATCGTCGCTCATCGGATACGAGGAGGCCAGTTCTGTGGGGGTGAACTGGAGGTTCGGCGCCGATCCTGCAGTGGCTCGAAGCCGAACTCGACTGCTGTTTCTTCCATTTTTGAGTGAGAGTTGTATTGGGCCCTGGTTGGGCCCCAAGCCATTTTTACCCTACCACACAAGCCCCCCACTCCTGCGGGGATGCGGGAGTTAGTCGTGGAGGAGTGTTTTCGGTTGTAGAAATGGGATGGCGAGCCACTGGGCCTTCGTGAGGGGGTTGTCCTGATTGTTTTTTAGAGCGATCCTCGAGCCGCCGGGAGTCTATGGGTCGGCAAGGGTGATGGCGGATTGTCTGAGACTTCCTGAGAAGATTACCTTGGTGCCAGACCTAACCTCGAGCAGGCGAGGGATTATGGGTCGGCAAGGGTGATGGCGAGCCGTTGAGCCTTCCTGAGAAGACTACCCTGGTGCTAGACCTGACCTCGAGCTGTCGAGGGATTACGAGTTAACAAGGGCGATGACGAGCCATGGAGCCTTCCTGAGAAGAATACCCTGGTGCTAGACCCGACCTCGAGCTGGCGAGGGATTTATGGGCCAACAAGGGTGATGGCGAGCCGTTGAGCCTTCCTGAGAAGACTACCCTGGTGCCAGACCTGACCTCGAGCTTGGCGAGGGATTACGGGTCGGCAAGGGCGATGGCGAGCCGTGGAGCCTTCCTGAGAAGACTACCCTGGTGCTAGACCCGACCTCGAGCAGGCGAGGGATTTATGGGCCAATAAAGGGGATGGCGAGCCGTTGAGCCTTCCTGAGAAGACTACCCTGGTGCCAAACCTGACCTCGAGCTTGGCGAGGGATTACGGGTCGGCAAGGGCGATGGCGAGCCGTGGAGCCTTCCTGAGAAGACTACCCTGGTGCTAGACCCGACCTCGAGCTGGTGAGGGATTTATGGGCCAACAAGGGGATGGCGAGCCGTTGAGCCTTCCTGAGAAGACTACCCTGGTGCCAGACCTGACCTCGAGCTTGGCGAGGGATTACGGGTCGGCAAGGGCGATGGCGAGCCGTGGAGCCTTCCTGAGAAGACTACCCTGGTGCTAGACCTGACCTCGAGCTGGCGAGGGATTATGGGTCAACAAGGGTGAGGGCGAGTCGTTGAGCCTTCCTGAGAAGACTACCCTGGTGCCAGACCTGATCTCGAGCCGGCGAGGGATCTACGGGTCGGCAAGAGCGATGGCGAGCCGTTTGAGCCTCTCTGGTATGACTACACTGGTACTAGACTTGGCCTCGAGCTGGCGAGGGGTTACGGGTCGGCAAGGGTGGGGGGCGAACCGTTGTGCTTTAGGAATGTTGAGCAGGGTAGCCCGCTGTCTTTGCGGAGCATTGAAGGCGCCCCGGGATCTGTGCGATGTTCCAATTTCCCAGGGGCCTTAATGGCGCCGCCTAATAAATGCATGGCGCATGGTCTCCCGTCGTTTGGTTTTCCCCATGTCATAAAGGCCGGCCTATGGGGGAGGCTATAAGTACCCCTCTCTCTGCAGTGGGTTGGATCATAGCAAGGGTGGTCTATTGGCCATCAAAGGTGTCTGCTCCGGCGGACGTCTGTTTCTTGCAAAATTTTACCCCCGGTCGTGTCGGAGAGGTGGTTTCTCTGCCGCCCGGATCTTCTCTTGGATCTGGTGGCTCTTGACACGGTAGCCAGATCCAGGGGGAATCAGGGCGAGAGGGGTAACGACCGAAATTCAGACCGGTAGATGAGGAGCCACGGATTGGTGATGCCTCTGCCGTCTGGATCCTCTTTCGGGTCAGACGACCCCGATATGGTTGTTTGGCCCAAGAGAGATCCAGACGGGAGGGGCATCAACCATATCCCGGACTTGGGGCTGAAGAGCCTCGGATAGATGGGTTGTCTCCGATTGGAGGTTGGCCACTCTGTCTTCCAATAGGGCTCCAGATGATGGCGGTTTCTGTCTCACCCTCAAACAGTTCGGGGTTTCGGCTGTCGAGGCTGTAAGCCCTGAGTTGCTCGCGGGTGAAAGGGGAACCGGCCGAGCCCTGGAGCCCGGGGCGCCTGTCCAAGGACGGCGCCTTAAATCTTAAGTAAAATGTTATCTTTGCCGAATACCCCCTCCGAACTGACCCCCGCGTCTGGCTGCCAGCCTGGCGTTGGATGACGTCAGCAGCGCACGTTTCGAGGACGTGGCGCGATTTCCCAGGCGGCAGTTGCACGTCAATAGGTGAACAGTACTTGCGGAAATCGAGGAGTCGCTTTCATCCTCTATAAATATTCCCCCCTCTCCCCCTTTAGCCCACTCCTTTCTTGCCGCTATCTTTTTCAAAAATTTTCCAACACTTTAGCGCTCGTCCCTGCGGTTTGCTGTACTAGACTCGCCCTTCCGAAGTGACCCCAGGTGAGTTGGTAAGTCTGTTTAGTTTAGGCACAGATGGTTAGGGCTCAGTCTGGCTCGTCAGCGTCGACGTCTAAGGGGGAAGTGAAGCCTGTCTCCAAATCGATGTCATGGGAGGAGCCCGTGCTTGAGGAGTCAGTACACGTTGAGGAGCCTTCCGATTCGGTTTCGTGGGAGGAACCAGTAGGTGAGGAGGAGGAGGCACATGGTGCGAGGCTTTTACGCTCCCGACGTCCCTTCGTGGTGGAGAGTAGCGAGTCGGAGGAAGCGAATGATGGCTTGGACGGCGTCCGTGTTCTGGAGTTGACTTCCGAGGAGGAGGGAGGCGAGGGCGGCACCGTAAGAAGATCCACAGTTCAGGGTGCAGGTCCGAGTTCCATGCCGACTGGTCTGGGACCCTTATCTACTCCCTCGACGGAGCGAACCAAGAAGAGGAAGAAGGCTCCGAGGAAGGCAGGACCGAGGACTGGTGGTTCGAGCCAGGCGCCTGTTTACCGCAATTTGTGGACAGGTTCGCCCGTGCAGCCGAAGCCTTTCCGTCAGTATCCTGACGACCTATCGGACAAGGAGCTCTTCGGCGTGCAGGCCTCTTCGTCGAGTCGGAAGAGGGTGATGATGGACGCGATTCCGACCGTCTTGGAGGGTGGGGACTTGGAGGTTTTGCAGCTGGCGTACCACATAGGTCCTGGCTACGAATTGATGCTGCCGAGCTCTACTCTGCGCCCAACCGATCCCCTATCTGCTTGGTATTGCGTCTTCCCAGTGGACGCCTTCATCTCTGGACTGAGGCTGCCAGTCCACCCGTTTGTTCGGGAAGTGCTGAACTGGGCCTCCTTAGCGCCGATGCAGTATGGGCCGAACTCTTGGAAGCAGATAATTTGTTTTGTACTGATGTGCGAGGAACAAAAGGTACCTCTGCGGTTGAACGTGTTCCGAGCGATGTTGATGATCAGCTCGGCAGCCGAGGGTGTTTACTATATCTCCCCCCGGAGTAAGGGGAAGGTCGTTCATAGCCACCCGGACTCCATCAAGGATTGGAAGAAAAAATATCTGGTGATCCGGAGTGAAGAGCCCTGGGACATTCCGACTCGATGGAACCATTCCAAGCCGAGCTATCAGCCGCCGAGGCCGAGGGATCTGACGGCCGAGGAGTGGGGGTTTGTCGAGCGCCTCCGTCTGTCCCCTAGTATCGATTGGACGAAGGTGACGGAGGCCCACCTGGCGAGCGTTGGACTGAGCCCAGCCGTTCTGCGTATGTAGTTGTTTCTTTTCTCTCGATCTTTTCGTACTTTCTTGCTCATTGCTCTTAATGGTTTTTTCTGTAGATATGGATGAAGCATCGATCAACGCAAGGAGGCTCGCCATGAAGAAGGAGAACGCTGAGAAGAAGAAGGGGGAGGCGACGAAGAAGCCGAGGGAGCCGTCCCTGGTTATCTCGGAGGCCCCGCTCGAGCCGAGGGCTAAGAGGACTCGCTCGGAGACGAGCAAGGGGGCGGACCCTTCGAGGGGTAAGGGGCCAGCGAGGGCATCCGATCTCGACAAGGGGAAAGGTCCCTTGGTAGAGGTTGAGGAGGACCCGGTGGTGGAGATGTTGTGGCAACGGTGGGCACCGGACTGGTCGGTTCGGATGGGCGACTGTCTGACTGAGGAAGCCCAGGCCGTTGAGGTGGTGGAGAAGTTGGCGACCCCTCGCGATCGCCAAGTGATGGAGAGCGAGCCCGTAGAGGTGGCCTTTACGCGCCTGGCGCAGGCCACCGTGCTGGTAAGCTTGTCGATCTTATCTCTCTTGTTAATCTTGCTTCGGGAGTTTTCTTCTTATCTATGCTTGTCGGTCGCAGGCTTGTATGCAGGGAGCTAACGTAAAGAACCTCTACGAAGCGTCCCTGTCACAAGAGTGGGCTCGGGCGGATAAGAGCGAGCGGGAGATGAAGGAGATGTGGATCGAGCTCGAGGGTTCGCATAAGAGGGAGCAGCAGATGAAGGTCGAGCTCGAGGCCAAGGACGCCGAGTGGGGGAAGAGGGTGGTCTCCTTGAAGAAGAAGTTCGCCAAGGAGAAGGAGGAGTTGACGGCTGCGTTCGCCAAGGAGAGGGAAGAGCTGACGGATGCGGGTCAGCGGATGGTGATCAAGGCCCAGGATGAGTGCTACGCGAAGGCCCTCAGTCATGTGAGGCACTTCTACCCGACCGTCGACCTGTCCAACTTTGAGTATGACATGGAGATCGAGGGGACACCGAAGACTCCTGCTGAGGAAGGGCCCGTTGGCAACCCGGCCGTCGACCCTCCTGCGATCCCAATCGATGCCGATGTGGGAAATCAAGTTGTATAGTTTTATCTTTCTTTTTCCCCCCTTCGATTGTATTTGCCTTCCGCGGACTGGCCACCGCCTTTTTTGTAAGAAGCAGTACAATTTATAAAAAAGTATTTTTGACTGGCCAAGTGTTTTGACCTCGGATATTTCCGAATCTCCTTGCTTATGTGCGTTGAGTTGGTTCTCTTGTAGGTTGTGGCTTCCCTTCCCAAGGCGGACCCCCGTCGTTCCGACGCGGCGTGGCTCCGGAGCAAGGTTGAGACATTGGAGGCCACTTTGGCTCGGTACCGTGAGAGGGCCCGTAACGCTGATGCGGCCTTTAATTATTACAGGAACATGTCTGAAGCCCTTGGTGAGGAGGCAAGCCGCCTGAGGAGGGCGATGGTGGATCGGGAACTCGTGGGTGTCGGACTCGGATATACTATGTCGAGTTCCTCGGTGCAGAGGCCCTCCTCTGAGAAGCTACTTCGCGATGTGATAGTGGAGAAGGAGGTGGAGATACACCGCTACCGGACGATGCTGGGCGTCTCGAGACCTTCCTCGGGTGGTCAGCGAGCGGAGGGGGTATCCTCTGCATTGCCGCTATTGGAGCGTATGCAGCCCGCCGATGCCCAGAGTTCCGTGGCCGGTGTGTCGACCGTGGCCGAACCGAAGGACCATTATGACAAGGAGAGAGTTCCAAGTTGTTCGATTGGAGTGATCCCGCCGTTCGTCGGACCAGAGGGGCCTTGAGAGGGCGGCTTCCTACTGTTTGAGATGAGAGGAGTGTTTCTGTAACGGTTTTTGTTTGTTTCCTCTTAACCCAATAAAGGAGTATGAATAAGAAATTCATTTTACTCTTTGCTCCGGTTGATAGTGTACGGAATGATGAAGGGAGTGTGGTTCGGCCCTGTCGGTCCGTGAGGGATCGGCGTGGGGCGTGGTGAAGTCTCCCGGCCTGGGTCGGATCGGACCTACCGAGGCGTCGGGGATGATCCCGGGGTGAAGACTTGGGTGTCGATCCCCTTGTCTGGTATTAGGTCGGATCTGCCGAGGCGTTTGGAGTATGATACAAAGAGATTTCCTTAGTATAAGATAGGGGGGGCTGCTAAAATGGCCCTTTACATACGAAAGCTTTACAAAAGGTTTACTTCTAGCTAAGTTAGAACTTATGCTCGTCCCTCAAGGAAATTCACTAGGTGCTCGGCGTCAAATGGGAATCCCTCCGGCTTGACAGTAGGTCCGGGAGTAGGGCCGTCCCTCTCTGGTTTGAATTCGACGGCGTCGAGGGGGAACACACCTCCTCCGACGGTGGTCATGTAGCACGATCGCGCTGCTTCTTGACTGCCTCGGACGATGCCGACTCCTTGCGGGGTGGGAAATTTAAGCTTCAGATGGTAGGCCGAAGGTACTGCTTGGAGGGAGCATAATCCGGGTCGGCCGAGTATGGCGTTGTCAGCCGCCTTGACGTTGACCACCATGAAGTCCATAGACTCGGTCCTCTTGACGGGAGCCGATCCTGCGGTAACGTCGAGGGTAACAATCCCTTCTATCACGACAGGGACGCCGGAGAACCCATGCAAGGTATATCCGGCCGGCTTGAGCTTGCCTCTAGGTAACTTGAGATTCTCAAAGGCTTCGAGGAAAAGAATATTAACCGAGCTGCCGTTGTCGACGAGGATTCGGCGAACTTCACAATTAGCCATGTGGAGGCTAATGACGAGGGCATCGCAGTGGGGCAGGCGAACGCCTTCGAGGTCCTCTCCTGAGAATGAGACTGGCATTGGCTGTAGCTTGGGCGAGGGGTTGTCTTGGACAGCATTCACCTCTCGGATGAAGGCTTTTCGGGAAGTATTCGATTCTCCTCCCATCGGCCCTCCGTGGACACAGTGCAAGATGAATGGCGTATCCGCGGCTCCCTCGGACTCGGGATCCCGACCCTGGATGCGGTTCGGAGTAGGGTTCGAAGGCGAGAGCCTCCGGCTCCTAGTATCTCGTCGATCCCGTGGGACTTCTCGGGTGAATTCTCGGAGGTACCCCCTGGAGATGAGTTCCTCAATCTCGTCTTTCAGGGCCCGGCATTGGTCGGTGTCGTGCCCATGGTCTCTGTGGAAGCGGCAGTAGAAGCGCTGATCTCGGTTCTTGCTGTTGTTAGGTCGGGGAGGTAGTCGAACAATGCCTTTGTCTTCGATTTCTAAGAGGATGGCGGATACGTTATGTGTCAAGGGAGTGTACCTCTCGAAGCGGGGGACCGGCGGAATTTTCTTTATGGCCCCCGCGTCCCTCGGAGCCTTCTTTGATGGTTCGACTTCTTCGGCCTTCCGTTTTCCCTTCGAGGTGGCCTTCCTAGCATCTTCGGGGCTAAGGGCCTCTTCTGCCCTAATGTATTTCTCGACCCTGTTGAGGAGGTCGGGAAAGTCGACGGGGGGTCTCTTTGCCAGAGAAGCTTTCAGCTGTCCATGACGGACGTTGTGCCGAAAGGCCGCAGAAGCGACGCCTGGATCAAGAGAGGAGACCGACCTCGCCTCCGTGGTAAACCTCCGGACGAACACTCTGAGGGACTCTCCCTCTATCTGTTTGAGCCCAAGTAAAGAGGCGCTGGTCCTTTCCGCCTTCCGGCTGGTGACGAAGTGGGCAAGAAAATTGCCCTCCAGTTGGTCGAAGGAGTAAATGGAGCCGGGGGTGAGTTTCGAGTACCATTCACGAGCCGGTCCCCGAAGTGTGGCAGGGAAGGCTCGGCATAGCAGGGGATCCGAGGCGCTGTGAATCATCATGAGGGTTTTGAAACCCTCCATGTGATCAGCGGGATCTCCCTCGCCGTCGTAGGTCTCGAATTGAGGTGGTCTGAAATTCCTGGGTATTTCCGCTTGGAGGATGGGGGCGGAGAAGGGAGGACGGACAGGTCTGTACCTCTGAGCCGCTCGTCGGTCGCCGTCTCCTATATGATCGAGGCGATCCTCCATTTCTTGGAGGCGCCTTAGGAGTACGCCATCGTCTTCTGGCTGGATTGTTGACGGGCGCGACACGCTGGCCTCGGCATCCGATCCGGTTTGGGAGTGGAGGGTTTCCTCCCTGGGGGCCCGTCGGAGGGCCCCGAGAATTTCTCTCCGGAAGTCTTGGAACTCCTTGTGAGTGACGAGGGGCTCCCTCGACCCTATTTGGTCGGTCTGAAGGCTGCCTTCCGATGCGGCTGAGTGCTGACCTCCGTCCCTCGGGCGGCGGTCTCGGATCGTTCGGGGCCGGGTTGGAAGCGGCCCTTCCCCTGCTGCGGCTAATCTGTCGGTTGACAATTACTCCCCGTAGGTCGGGCTGGACCTGACGGGTGACGCTCCTTTGGGACCCCTGATGGTGAGCCCTGTGTTTTGAAGGGTGTGGATCAGCGTTAGCGGTTGGTGGGGGCGAGTCCCGTCGGTTGACGGAGGAAGCAGCCCCCTTGCCCTTGGAGGCCATGAGAGTTCGGCTGTCGAGGTGCCTCGATGGTCGTGCTCGGGTCGGCTTCTGAAGCAGTTCCCACAAACGGCGCCAACCTGATGCGGTTTATTTCTGGGAGACGTGTGGATGCACCAGGTGTGAGTTCGGACTCAATTTATATTGAAGGAGAAAGCTGCTTGTTAGACGACCCTCGGAGTGACCTGGCGGCTCCTGCAACGGGCTCGGAGTGAAGTGGATGCCTCGGCTTGGATCAGAGGGTTCAGATCCGAGGTCTTGTGTACCTGCAGACGGTCCTGAAACACTGGGGTTTATCCCGGTGGCGGACCCTCCGACGATCTAGTCAGTCTCTGTGAGAGAGTAGCAATAATTAGGTGAATTTAAGTGGCAAAAGATTGGTTACCTCAAAAGGTGGGTGAGGGTCTAGTATTTATAGAGAATCCCAACCGGGTTTGGATCCGCTTGGGGGCCGGGTCTGAACCCGAAAGCCCATGGGCCTGACGTGGCAGAAGGCCCAGGGGGTTTAGGGCTGACGTGGCATTACCAGGAGTGGTATAGGGCTGACGCGGCATAGCCCTTGGTGGTATTTGGAGCTGACATGGCAAATCATGGGGCTTCTGTGCTTCCGGAAGGATCTGGTGGTCCAGGCTGTGCCAGGTCATCCTCATTCTATACCAGGAGGGGCGGATGGCTCGGAGGGCTGTCGTGGATCGGAGGTCGAGGGCCATCGTCGCTCATCGGATACGAGGAGGCCAGTTCTGTGGGGGTGAACTGGAGGTTCGGCGCCGATCCTGCAGTGGCTCGAAGCCGAACTAGACTGCTGTTTCTTCCATTTTTGAGTGAGAGTTGTATTGGGCTCTGGTTGGGCCCCAAGCCATTTTTACCCTACCACAGTTATGTTCTCCTTCAACCTCATAAACGTAACAAATTATTCGAATAGTTTGTTGAGTGTGTATTCCTTGGTTATGATACTGAGCGAAAGAGCTATCGTTGCTATGATCCCAGAGCAAGACATCTTTGTGTGTCTCGTAATGTCCACTTTGTAGAAGATCAATTATATTTCCCTAAAATAGATACATTTGATCCTCACTCTTTGGACTTTCTATATCTTCCTTCCACTTTCCTTGATTTCTCTTCTATGATTATAGCACTTTCTCCAATCATTCCCACACCCACACAAGAGTTGTCTTCCTCGGTGTCTGGTGTTCTACTTTCTCTTTCTTTAACTCGTCATTATATTCAGTCACTTCCGCATCATTTCACTTGTCGAGCACGAACCATAACACATGAACCATTAGTGTCCTCATTGGATCTTGTATTGCCTCCACCTGTTGATCCCCTTGAGCCTTGCTATTGTTTGAGGTCTCATCGCCCTCTTCTTCGGCTTACCTTTCCATCCCCGGGTAATCTGGAGTTCTCTTTTATTGCTGTTATCCATTCTCAAATTGAACCTCAAAACTTTAAAAAGCATTGCAGGTTACTGTTTGGCAACATGCTATGGCAGAGAAGTTGGATGCTTTAAGTAGAATAGGTACTTGGAAATTTGTTCCATCTCCTTCAAGAGTACGACTGATTACATACAAGTGAGTATATAAGATCAAAAGCCGGTATGTTGATAATATTGAGCACTACAATGTTCTTATTGTTGCACGAGGTTTTCAACAAGAATATGAGATTGACTATCATGAATTTTTTTCTCCTGTTGCAAACATGACCATGGTGAATACTCTTGTTGTTGTTGGTGAAGTCCGTAACTGGCCTCTGTAGTAGTTGGATGTGAAGAATGCCTTCTTGCATGGTGAACTTCATGAAGAAGGTTATACGCTTCCTCCACTTGGTCTACATCATCCACCAAATACTGTATGTCTTCTTTGACATGCACTCTATGGTCTCAAGTAGGCTCCATGGGCTTGGTTTGAGTGTTTTAGTTCTACAGTTTGCTCTGCTGATTTTCGTCAGAGTTGCCCATGATCCGGCTATATTTGTTCACTCCTTTGACAAAGGTCGTACAATTTGTTGCTATATATGTTGGGTTTCGGGGCACAAACGCAGCGAAAAAAATCCGAAACCCTAACCCTAGGATCCGTGTACAAGACATGGCTGATTATGGAGAAACGAAATTTTACCTTTTAAGAGCTTTATGAAGACTGAAAGATGGAGGTCCAATCACCACGCAACCCTTGTAGCAAGATCCGCGTCTCTAACGCAGTCCACACGAACGTCCGATCGTCCAACGATCAAGGGAGCCGGTACTAGCCGATGATACTTGCCTCTATCTCTCTCTCTCTTGCCTCTCAACAGTTGGAGCGGCTAGGGTTTTCTATGGAAAACGAATTTGCCAAAAGATAAAACCCTAAACCAATACATCTCTATGTATTTATAAGAGAGAATGAGGTGGGCTTAACCATAATCGGTTTGGCCAAACTGATTTGGTTTAATGATAACTGATTTGGTTTAATGATTTAAATTCGAATTATACTTTAATTAATCAAGTCCAACTCAATTAAATAACTAATTTCGAATTTATAATCATTTAATTTAAATTCCGAATTTAAATTAAAACTCCTTTTAAATGTTCTAAGTGTGTGACCCTTTAGGTTATTATTACGTTGGCAATAATTTTATTATCTAATAATAAAATTATAAACAATGAGCGGTATCTAGTAATACATCATTGCTACCCAAGTAATAATAATAATTGGTGATTCAATTAAACCTTTCGTGACTAATGTCTCCGTGTAATATAATCCTTTTAACCTTGATATTATAGATTAAACTAGAGGCATGGTTCGTGTCATCCTCTTAATAATTTAATCTTTATTTTCTTGATCGATGAGTAGACTATTCAAACAAATCAATATTTGAGCATGGCCATGCATTTCATAGTCTCACTCAAACAAGAGACCGATAATATCGCTCCTAAAATTAGGAGGGTTAAATTCCATCTAGATCATTCACATTTCTCACACGATTCATAATGAACCCAATACTATCTTTATCATTACCCGATTAAAGATAACTTTTGATAGAATCAAAGTACATTAATTCTCGTGTAGAAATATAATGATTTCAGGTCAGAGGACCATTACACCATTATCACAGTGAGATTACTTATGACACTTATTTATTTATTCCATGTTGAATCTCACAGTGGGTCTGTCCAGTACAATGTACTCTTACATTTACCTATGTATTGATTTTAGTATCTCTATACTAATGACCCATGAGAGGTGGTCATCAATCAATCAACATACTAGTCTCAATGTATTATTACTGTCCTAATAATAATAATACTCGACTAGGGACATTTAAGATTATTATACTATATATAATCTCATGTTCATATAGTTCGTATTAATAATCTAAGGACATTTATCATGCTAACATTTATAACGCAGTAAATACGAAGCATAATAAATTATTAATATAATCAAATAGAACATAATGTCAATAATACTGATTACATAATATCATTGTATTGCCTCTAGGGCACCTACACTAACAATCTCCCACTTGCACTAGAGCCAATCACTCATGTATCGAATACCAATGAAACTAGTGTGACCCTCGTGCTTCTGCTGCGACAAAGCCTTAGTCAGTGGGTCAGCTACGTTATCATTTGTTTGCACTTTACATATATGTATATCTCCTCGTTCATTAATCTCACGAATAAGGTGATATCTTCTAAGTATATGTTTTGCCCTGGAGTGCGATCTTGGTTCCTTTGCTTGTGCTATGGCTCCGCTGTTATCGCAATAAAGATCGATAGGATCTGCGATCGATGGAACCACACCAAGCCCTGTGATGAAATTTCGGATCCAAACTGCCTCCTTAGCTGCTTCGCAAGCAGCAATATACTCAGCCTCCATTGTAGAATCAGCTACTGTTTCTTGCTTTGAACTTTTCCAACTTACAGCACCTCCGTTGAGACAAAACACGAAACCAGACTGGGATATAGAATCATCCTTGTCTGTTTGGAAACTAGAATCAGTGTAACCTTTTACCACTAGTCTCTCTTCTCCCCCATATACCAAGAATGAATCTTTAGTCCTCTTCAAGTACTTAAGAATATTCTTGACAGCTGTCCAGTGACCTTCACCTGGATTAGACTGGAACCTGCTCGTCATACTCAAAGCATACGACACATCAGGACGAGTACATATCATTGCATACATGATAGATCCAATTGCAGAAGCATATGGAATCTTACTCATGCGGTCCTTTTCATCCAATGTTTTAGGACTATTGTCACTCGAGATCGATATCCCATGAGACATCGAGACAAATCCCCTTTTAGCATCTTGCATCCCAAAACGATGCAGTACTTTGTCAATATATGTACTCTGACTTAGGCCGATCAATCTTCTGGATCTATCTCTATAGATCCTGATCCCTAATATATAGGTCGCCTCGCCTAAATCTTTCATGGAGAAATTTTTTCCCAACCAAGTCTTAACAGCCTGTAGAGAAGGTATGTCATTCCCGATAAGTAATATATCATCAACATATAATACTATGAATGCCACGTGGCTCCCACTAACCCTTTTGTAAACACAAGATTCATCTTCGTTTTGAATAAAGCCAAATTCCTTGACTGTCTGGTCAAAACGAATATTCTACCTCCTTGAGGCCTGCTTCAGTCCATAAATGGATCGACGCAACTTACATATCCTTCTAGCATCCCTTGGACTGACAAAACCTTCAGGTTGTGTCATGTACACATCCTCTTCAAGGCTCCCATTAAGGAAGACTGTTTTGACATCCATCTGCCAGATCTCATAATCATGATAAGCTGCTATTGCAAGCAAAATCCTAATGGATTTGACCATAGCTACAGGTGAAAAAGTTTCATCATAGTCAATACCATGAATTTGTTTGAAACCTTTTGCAACCAACCTAGCTTTATAGGTCTGAACATTTCCTTCCATGTCGATTTTCTTTTTGAAAACCCATTTGCACCCTATAGGTTTTACCCCTTCAGGTGGATCAACCAAAGTCCATACTTGGTTATCATACATGGAATCCATTTCAGATTTCATGGCTTCTAGCCATCTCTCAGAGTCAGGACTGTTCATAGCATCTTGGTAGGTGAGGGGCTCATCTTGATCTATGAGCATCAAATCACCATTTTCTATTAAGAGAAATCCATAATATCTCTCAGGTTTTTGGCGAATCCTACCAGATCTACGAACAATCTGTGTTTCTTGAGCAGTGTCATCTTGAATATTATCTTGAATATCCTGCTCAAGTTCCAATTCAGGTTCAACATTATCTTGTGGGTCTCGAGCTACATCGAGTTCTATTTTCCTCCCACTGTTTCTTTTGGAGACTAGCTCTCGTTCAAGAAATACAGCAGTGCGAGAAACAACTGTTTTGTTCTCGGTCGGATTATAGAAGAAGTAACCCTTAGTTTCCTTCGGGTACCCCACAAAATAACACTTGTCTGATTTCGGTCCAAGCTTGTCAGAGATCATACGTTTCACAAACGCTTCACATCCCCATATTTTCATAAATGACATGCTTTGACGTTTCTCAGTCCATATCTCATATGGAGTCTTTTGAACCGCTTTAGTTGGAACTCGGTTTAGTGTATATGCAGCCGTTTCTAGGGCATAACCCCAGAAACTTATTGGAAGATCAGAATGACTCATCATCGATCGTACCATGTCCAACAAGGTACGATTTCTCCTTTCAGAAACCCCATTCCATTGTGGTGTTCCAGGAGGAGTGAGTTGTGATACTATACCACACTCCTTTAAGTAATTCTTAAAATCATGGCTTAAGTATTCACCTCCTCGATCAGATCGAAGAGTTTTAATACTTCCGCCTATTTGCTTTTCTACTTCAGCTTTAAATTCTTTGAACTTTTCAAAGGATTCAGATTTGTGTTTCAAAAGATACACATATCCGAATCTACTGAAATCATCAGTAAATGTTATGAAGTAATAAAAGCCACCTCTTGCCATAGAACGCATTGGACCACATACATCACTATGTATCAGTTCTAATCGTTCGTTGGCCCTTTCACCTTGTTTAGTAAAAAGAGCTTTTGCCATTTTACCAAGTAAACAAGCATCACATTCATCGTATGATTCAAAATCAAACTTATCCAAAAATCCATCTTTATGTAGTTTGGATATGCGATTCTCATTTATATGGCCTAATCGACAATGCCAAAGGTATGTTTGATTTGAGTCATTTGCTTTAAGACGTTTATTCATATTATAGACGGGAGTATAATCAAGATCAAGAACATATAAACCATTAAATAAACGCGCTACACCATAAGTTAAATCATTTAAACCAAAAGAGCAACAATTGTCTTTTATTATAAACGAAAAACCCTTCTTGTCCAAACAAGAAATAGAAATAATGTTTCTGCAAATCGCAGGCACGTAATAACAGTTCTCAAGTTCTAAAATAAGCCCAGAGGGCAACGATAAATAATAAGTCCCTACGGCCATAGCAGCAACCTTTGCTCCATTGCCAACGCGTAGGTCGATCTCTCCCTTTGCCAAAGATCTACTCCTTTGAAGTCCCTGCACATTAATACAAATGTGAGAACCACATCCAGTATCCAATACCCAAGATGTAGGAGTAGATAAATTGACTTCTATAACATAAATACCTGAATCAGAAATATTCAGAGATTTCACGCTCTTCAGACTTTCCAAATAAGCTGGACAGTTTCTCTTCCAATGACCTGGTTTCTTGCACCAGTGACAATCACCCTTATCAGGTTTAGCAACACCACCTTTAGGCTTGAGAGCCTTCTTGAAAGTGGGCTTGGAAGGAGCAACTGCATTAGATCCAATCTTTTTCTTGCCCTTCCATTTTCCCTTTCCCTTAGCACCTTTATTGCCCACCATCATTATGGGAGCATTCTCAGGTGCCTTTTGCATGTTGGCTTCGGTGGTTCTTAACAGTGCCAACAATTCAGTGGGTGTTTTGTCTTGCTCGGTCATGGTGAAAGTCATAATAAACTGGGCATAGTTGTTGTTCAAAGATTGCAAGATAATATCTATTTGAGCCTCTCGAGGAAGCCCGGAGCCCAAATGGTCTAGGTATTCAAAATACCCAATCATCTTCAGAACATGCGGTCCAACCGGGTTATTTCCTTGCTTGCAGTTAAAAAGTGCTTTGTACGTATTGAACCTTTCTTGACGAGCCTGTACTTGAAACATCGTCTGAAGATGCTCAAGCATAGCATAAGCATCCATATGCTCATGCTGCTTCTGAAGCTCAGCACTCATAGTTGCAAGCATGAGACAAGCAACATCCGTCGCATCATCAATATGCTTCTGGTAAGCATTTAGTTGAGCACGAGTTGCACCGTCACCAGGATGGACCGGTGGAGGAATTTCAACAACATGGAGCTTACGCTCCTGCCTGAGGACAATCCTCAAATTCCTAGACCAGTCAAGGAAGTTTGTTCCTGTCAGCTTGTCCTTCTCAAGGACTGATCGCACGGAGAAAGAGTTGTTTGTGTTTTGCGCCATTTAGTATCTACAATGTTTAAAATGCATAAGATAAGTTAGATTGTCAAATAATTAATAATTATGTTCAAGTGATTATGGTACATTCAACTTAATATACCTCCCACTATTTTGTTCAAACTAATAGCCCTTACTATCAATTCGGAAACTAATTTTCTAGTGAGCCAAGATCCATATTTCATTATGCCTTGAGTCAGCGTTGGCCAATTCTCCCAAAACATAACTATTTAGGTAGACAACATTTGTCAATTATATCACATACAATTCTTGGATAGTTTGGTGAACAACTATTGTTCTAATTTATCTAATTAATTCTTCGCCAAACTCTATGCTTCTAAGTTCACTATCTACAATCCTATTGTGACGACTTAGTTAAGTTGGACCCAATGATTAACATGATGAATATCACATTTATTCTTTCGCACCTAACCACGATTAAAAGGAGTGCTCTACTTTGGCAAACCCACCCCTTATGATCTAGGCTTTGATGAGTGTTAATTCATTGGAAAGCATCTAATAAAAAACTTAATATTTTGTTAAGGGGTTTACTTATAAACGATCATGATCCCATCATAAAGAGATTCCCAATTTGTCTTGGAACTAAATATTTCAATTCAAAAATTCATTGAATGAATGATTTCCAGATCAGAGGTTAACGCACAGACGGCATTATTGGCACCCCTTTTCTTACAGATTCGTAATCGGTTGTTGACAAAATCATTCAATCGTTGAATCAATGAAAATTCATATTTAATTGCCGTGTTTCATAAACACGAGAATCTCATGATCGTTTGTTTAATGTTCATCTTAAATCGTTACAGATTTTATCTTGCTTAAGCAGGCATGGCATGGGTGATGTATCTAGTACATACATTAATACATTATTAATCTAATTGAAGCATGCATCATAATGTATTCTACACATGCATTCATACGTCAATATTATAAGTGCAGTATGTAAACGTGCTTGGTTATGGCCTTTATTCTACATGATCCTTTCAAGCTAATGAAAGGATCGAGGTCAATCTATGGTGGAAATTATAAATACAATTACATGTCTTCATTCTCCTTGGTTGCTCCACTTCTTGGATCGTCCTTCAATCTTCAAGTACATTACATTGAATAATTGAAAACAACCTATACTAATGTACTTACATAATAAAACTCGAGTTACATTCGAGATTAGACAATTACAAGAATGAAGAAAACGACATGCAAGTCGTATTTATAAAACCAAAACCATAAACCATTAATCTAAGGGTCTTAAGGCCATAACCAGCACCATGCTCAAGTAAACAATTAAGAACACAAAAAAATATATAGCAGGGGTCCGGGGGCGGCAGCCCCCGGGCGGGGTCCGGGGGCGGCAGATTGTAAAATGTTAAATTAGATGGATCGACGCAACTTACATATCCTTCTAGCATCCCTTGGAAATATTAAGTTAAATTAGATGCTTTCCAATGAATTAACACTCATCAAAGCCTAGATCATAAGGGGTGGGTTTGCCAAAGTAGAGCACTCCTTTTAATCGTGGTTAGGTGTGAAAGAATAAATGTGATATTCGTCATGTTAATCATTGGGTCCAACTTAACTAAGTCGTCACAATAGGATTGTGGATAGTGAACTTAGAAGCATAGAGTTTGGCGAAGTATTTATTAGATAAATTAGAATAATAGTTGTTCACCAAACTATCCAAGAATTATATGTGATATAATTGATAAATGTTGTCTACCTTAATAGTTATGTTTTGGGAGAATTGGCCAACGCTGACTCAAGGCATAAAGAAATATGGATCTTGGCTCACTAGAAAATTAGTTTCCGAATTGATAGTAAGGGCTATTAGTTTGAACAAAATAGTGGGAAGTATATTAAGTTGAATGTACCATAATCACTTGAACATAATTATTAATTATTTGACAATCTAACTTATCTTATGCATTTTAAACATTGTAGATACTAAATGGCGCAAAACACAAACAACTCTTTCTCCGTGCGATCAGTCCTTGAGAAGGACAAGCTGACAGGAACAAACTTCCTTGACTGGTCTAGGAATTTGAGGATTGTCCTCAGGCAGGAGCGTAAGCTCCATGTTGTTGAAATTCCTCCACCGGTCCATCCTGGTGACGGTGCAACTCGTGCTCAACTAAATGCTTACCAGAAGCATATTGATGATGCGACGGATGTTGCTTGTCTCATGCTTGCAACTATGAGTGCTGAGCTTCAGAAGCAGCATGAGCATATGGATGCTTATGCTATGCTTGAGCATCTTCAGACGATGTTTCAAGTACAGGCTCGTCAAGAAAGGTTCAATACGTACAAAGCACTTTTTAACTGCAAGCAAGGAAATAACCCGGTTGGACCGCATGTTCTGAAGATGATTGGGTATTTTGAATACCTAGACCATTTGGGCTCCGGGCTTCCTCGAGAGGCTCAAATAGATATTATCTTGCAATCTTTGAACAACAACTATGCCCAGTTTATTATGACTTTCACCATGACCGAGCAAGACAAAACACCCACTGAATTGTTGGCACTGTTAAGAACCACCGAAGCCAACATGCAAAAGGCACCTGAGAATGCTCCCATAATGATGGTGGGCAATAAAGGTGCTAAGGGAAAGGGAAAATGGAAGGGCAAGAAAAAGATTGGATCTAATGCAGTTGCTCCTTCCAAGCCCACTTTCAAGAAGGCTCTCAAGCCTAAAGGTGGTGTTGGTAAACCTGATAAGGGTGATTGTCACTGGTGCAAGAAACCAGGTCATTGGAAGAGAAACTGTCCAGCTTATTTGGAAAGTCTGAAGAGCGTGAAATCTCTGAATATTTCTGATTCAGGTATTTATGTTATAGAAGTCAATTTATCTACTCCTACATCTTGGGTATTGGATACTGGATGTGGTTCTCACATTTGTATTAATGTGCAGGGACTTCAAAGAAGTAGATCTTTGGCAAAGGGAGAGATCGACCTACGCGTTGGCAATGGAGCAAAGGTTGCTGCTATGGCCGTAGGGACTTATTATTTATCGTTGCCCTCTAGGCTTATTTTAGAACTTGAGAACTGTTATTACGTGCCTGCGATTTGCAGAAACATTATTTCTATTTCTTGTTTGGACAAGAAGGGTTTTTCGTTTATAATAAAAGACAATTGTTGCTCTTTTGGTTTAAATGATTTAACTTATGGTGTAGCGCGTTTATTTAATGGTTTATATGTTCTTGATCTTGATTATACTCCCGTCTATAATATGAATAAACGTCTTAAAGCAAATGATTCAAATCAAACATACCTTTGGCATTGTCGATTAGGCCATATAAATGAGAATCGCATATCCAAACTACATAAAGATGGATTTTTGGATAAGTTTGATTTTGAATCATACGATGAATGTGATGCTTGTTTACGTGGTAAAATGGCAAAAGCTCCTTTTACTAAACAAGGTGAAAGGGCCAACGAACGATTAGAACTGATACATAGTGATGTATGTGGTCCAATGCGTTCTATGGCAAGAGGTGGCTTTTATTACTTCATAACATTTACTGATGATTTCAGTAGATTCGGATATGTGTATCTTTTGAAACACAAATCTGAATCCTTTGAAAAGTTCAAAGAATTTAAAGCTGAAGTAGAAAAGCAAATAGGCGGAAGTATTAAAACTCTTCGATCTGATCGAGGAGGTGAATACTTAAGCCATGATTTTAAGAATTACTTAAAGGAGTGTGGTATAGTATCACAACTCACTCCTCCTGGAACACCACAATGGAATGGGGTTTCTGAAAGGAGAAATCGTACCTTGTTGGACATGGTACGATCGATGATGAGTCATTCTGATCTTCCAATAAGTTTCTGGGGTTATGCCCTAGAAACGGCTGCATATACACTAAACCGAGTTCCAACTAAAGCGGTTCAAAAGACTCCGTATGAGATATGGACTGAGAAACGTCAAAGCATGTCATTTATGAAAATATGGGGATGTGAAGCGTTTGTGAAACGTATGATCTCTGACAAGCTTGGACCGAAATCAGACAAGTGTTATTTTGTGGGGTGCCCGAAGGAAACTAAGGGTTACTTCTTCTATAATCCGACCGAGAACAAAACAGTTGTTTCTCGCACTGCTGTATTTCTTGAACGAGAGCTAGTCTCCAAAAGAAACAGTGGGAGGAAAATAGAACTCGATGTAGCTCGAGACACACAAGATAATGTTGAACCTGAATTGGAACTTGAGCAGGATATTCAAGATAATATTCAAGATGACACTGCTCAAGAAACACAGATTGTTCGTAGATCTGGTAGGATTCGCCAAAAACCTGAGAGATATTATGGATTTCTCTTAATAGAAAATGGTGATTTGATGCTCATAGATCAAGATGAGCCCCTCACCTACCAAGATGCTATGAATAGTCCTGACTCTGAGAGATGGCTAGAAGCCATGAAATCTGAAATGGATTCCATGTATGATAACCAAGTATGGACTTTGGTTGATCCACCTGAAGGGGTAAAACCTATAGGGTGCAAATGGGTTTTCAAAAAGAAAATCGACATGGAAGGAAATGTTCAGACCTATAAAGCTAGGTTGGTTGCAAAAGGTTTCAAACAAATTCATGGTATTGACTATGATGAAACTTTTTCACCTGTAGCTATGGTCAAATCCATTAGGATTTTTCTTGCAATAGCAGCTTATCATGATTATGAGATCTGGCAGATGGATGTCAAAACAGCCTTCCTTAATGGGAGCCTTGAAGAGGATGTGTACATGACACAACCTGAAGGTTTTGTCAGTCCAAGGGATGCTAGAAGGATATGTAAGTTGCGTCGATCCATTTATGGACTGAAGCAGGCCTCAAGGAGGTGGAATATTCGTTTTGACCAGACAGTCAAGGAATTTGGCTTTATTCAAAACGAAGATGAATCTTGTGTTTACAAAAGGGTTAGTGGGAGCCACGTGGCATTCATAGTATTATATGTTGATGATATATTACTTATCGGGAATGACATACCTTCTCTACAGGCTGTTAAGACTTGGTTGGGAGAAAAATTTCTCCATGAAAGATTTAGGCGAGGCGACCTATATATTAGGGATCACGATCTATAGAGATAGATCCAGAAGATTGATCGGCCTAAGTCAGAGTACATATATTGACAAAGTACTGCATCGTTTTGGGATGCAAGATGCTAAAAGGGGATTTGTCCCGATGTCTCATGGGATATCGATCTCGAGTGACAATAGTCCTAAAACATTGGATGAAAAGGACCGCATGAGTAAGATTCCATATGCTTCTGCAATTGGATCTATCATGTATGCAATGATATGTACTCGTCCTGATGTGTCGTATGCTTTGAGTATGACGAGCAGGTTCCAGTCTAATCCAGGTGAAGGTCACTGGACAGCTGTCAAGAATATTCTTAAGTACTTGAAGAGGACTAAAGATTCATTCTTGGTATATGGGGGAGAAGAGAGACTAGTGGTAAAAGGTTACACTGATTCTAGTTTCCAAACAGACAAGGATGATTCTATATCCCAGTCTGGTTTCGTGTTTTGTCTCAACGGAGGTGCTGTAAGCTGGAAAAGTTCAAAGCAAGAAACAGTAGCTGATTCTACAATGGAGGCTGAGTATATTGCTGCTTGCGAAGCAGCTAAGGAGGCAGTTTGGATCCGAAATTTCATCACAGGGCTTGGTGTGGTTCCATCGATCGCAGATCCTATCGATCTTTATTGCGATAACAGCGGAGCCATAGCACAAGCAAAGGAACCAAGATCGCACTCCAGGGCAAAACATATACTTAGAAGATATCACCTTATTCGTGAGATTAATGAACGAGGAGATATACATATCTGTAAAGTGCAAACAAATGATAACGTAGCTGACCCACTGATTAAGGCTTTGTCGCAGCAGAAGCACGAGGGTCACACTAGTTCTATTGGTATTCGATACATGAGTGATTGGCTCTAGTGCAAGTGGGAGATTGTTAGTGTAGGTGCCCTAGAGGCAATACAATGATATTATGTAATCAGTATTATTGACATTATGTTCTATTTGATTATATTAATAATTTATTATGCTTCGTATTTACTGCGTTATAAATGTTAGCATGATAAATGTCCTTAGATTATTAATACGAACTATATGAACATGAGATTATATATAGTATAATAATCTTAAATGTCCCTAGTCGAGTATTATTATTAGGACAGTAATAATACATTGAGACTAGTATGTTGATTGATTGATGACCACCTCTCATGGGTCATTAGTATAGAGATACTAAAATCAATACATAGGTAAATGTAAGAGTACATTGTACTGGACAGACCCACTGTGGGATTCAACATGGATAAGTGTCATAAGTAATCTCACTGTGATAATGGTGTAATGGTCCTCTAACCTGAAATCATTATATTTCTACACGAGAATTAATGTACTTTGATTCTATCAAAAGTTATCTTTAATCGGGTAATGATAAAGATAGTATTGGGTTCATTATGAATCGTGTGAGAAATGTGAATGATCTAGATGGAATTTAACCCTCCTAATTTTAGGAGCGATATTATCGGCCTCTTGTTTGAGTGAGACTATGAAATGCATGGCCATGCTCAAATATTGATTTGTTTGAATAGTCTACTCATCGATCAAGAAAATAAAGATTAAATTATTAAGAGGATGACACGAACCATGCCTCTAGTTTAATCTATAATATCAAGGTTAAAAGGATTATATTACACGGAGACATTAGTCACGAAAGGTTTAATTGAATCACCAATTATTATTATTACTTGGGTAGCAATGATGTATTACTAGATGCCGCTCATTGTTTATAATTTTATTATTAGATAATAAAATTATTGCCAACGTAATAATAACCTAAATGGTCACACACTTAGAACGTTTAAAAGGAGTTTTAATTTAAATTCGGAATTTAAATTAAATGATTATAAATTCGAAATTAGTTATTTAATTGAGTTGGACTTGATTAATTAAAGTATAATTCAAATTTAAATCATTAAACCAAATCAGTTATCATTAAACCAAATTAGTTTGGCCAAACCGATTAGGGTTAAGCCCACCTCATTTTCTCTTATAAATACATAAAGATGTATTGGTTTAGGGTTTTATCTTTTGGCAAATTCGTTTTCCATAGAAAACCCTAGCCGCTCCAACTGTTGAGAGGCAAGAGAGAGAGAGAGATAGAGGCAAGCATCATCGGCTAGTACCGGCTCCCTTGATCGTTGGACGATCGGACGTTCGTGTGGACTGCTTTAGAGATGCGGATCTTGCTACAAGGGTTGCGTGGTGATTGGACCTCCATCTTTCAGTCTTCGTAAAGCTCTTAAAAGGTAAAATTTCGTTTCTCCATAATCAGCCATGTCTTGTACACGGATCCTAGGGTTAGGGTTTTGGATTTTTTTTTTGCTGCGTTTGTGCCCCGAAACCCGACAATGGTATCAGAGCATTCAAGGAGCATTATGTGGTGCGGCTAGTAACAGTCCATGCCAATATGACGATGACCTTACTCGTATTCAGATCGTGAGAACCTATATGCAAAATCAGTTTATATGACTGATCTTGGCTTGCTTCGGTAGTTTTTGGGATTGAAGGTTATCTTATTTCTCAACGAAAATATACCTTAGATCTTTGACCCATGCCAATATCTCCAATACTCGTACTGAAGTAACTCCTATGGAACTCAACTTGAAGCTTTGGACAACATATGAAATTCCT
This sequence comes from Hemerocallis citrina, assembly GCA_017893485.1. NCBI lineage: Eukaryota > Viridiplantae > Streptophyta > Magnoliopsida > Asparagales > Asphodelaceae > Hemerocallis > Hemerocallis citrina. Next base: position 178,302,845 of record CM030366.1, on the reverse strand, counting down.
TTTTCTGAGAAGTTTTTTCAAAACTAACCCACTTTTTCCAAACTATTTCCCAGTTCCCAAACTAATTACATAAGTGAACCACTTTAAGACACATCAACATAGGCCGCAGTTGGGGACTGCGAGCTCTTCGATTTCAAGGCCTCAGTGCTTGACTGCTCTTCACAAACTTTTTTCGAGGCTGCTATTTTCAACTGCTATTGCAGTTCATTTCATATTTGGGTTATAAAGACTTCGAGACTTATACAAAAATTGTCAAGTTAAAATGTATTAAACTTAGGCCGTAGTAGTAATCTATGGCCTAGATATAAAGATGCTACAATCCCCAACTACCGCCTCTCTTATACTGAGGCCGCAATACCCAACTGTGGCCTACGTATAGATGATGCCGCAGTTGGGTGTTGTGGTCTTAAAAAAGTATCTTTTAATTTTTTGTTAAAATTTTAATTTTTTTTGAAATTCTCATTTGGATTCTCATATTGAAATTAAATGTAATCCTCCTGTTTTAAAAATACATAAGATGATAGATATTCGTTTTTTGATTAGTCAATTTACCTGCCACATTTTTATGTCCCCCAATATTATTATACTACCAATATGAGACTTGACATTTTTCAAATGGATTAAGGTAGAGGGATGAGCTCCAAGGAAATCCCTAGGAATATATATGGGAATTTCTTTTTGAGTAGGCATACAAAAAAAATATGATTTTTTTTAGGCCACAGTTGGATATTGCGGCCTCAGTTTAAGAGGGGGACTGCTGCCTATATTTAACACATTTTAACTTAATAACTTTTGTCTAAGTCTCAAAGTCTCTCTAACCCAAATATGAAATAAACTGAGCCCGTAGTTGAGAATAGCGGCCTAAAAAATAAATTTGTGAAGATGCTGCAGATGAGCACTGCGGCCTCGAAACGAAGAGGCCGCAATCCCCAATACGGCCTATGCTGACGTGTCTAAAAGTGTCTCGCTCATGGAATTAGTTTCGGAAGTGGGTTAATTGGGGAAATATTTTAGGAAAAGTGGGTTAGTTTGGGGGAAAAATTCTCTTCATTATCCTACTCAATACTGACATCTTGTGGGTTAGCTAGTCTATCTCACAATTATCCGACTAGATATTTTCCATGTGGTCCATGTTCTGCGCCAGTTTGTGTCTGCTTCTACGTTTGTGTACTATGACCATCTGCTTGCATGCTTCGCTATCTTCGTGGATCGATCACTCGATCTATTCTTCTGCAGGTCATGTCCGCTAGCACTGCAAGTCTATACTATTGTCACATGGGCTAATAATCTTGATGATAGGTGATCCATCGCAGACTATTGTGTCTTTTTTGGAACTTCTCATTTCTTGGAAGTCCAAGAAGCAGATTATGGTCTCTCGTTCTAGGTCGGAGGCTGAACTTCGTGCTCTAACTGTCACCACATCAGAAGTGAAATGGTTACGATAGATACTAGAGGATTTTGGTATTGTTTCGAAGCCCACTCTCGTTGATGAGGACATCATATCTATTTAATTTAGTATTTTATTTTAGTACCATATTTGTTTTTTGGCAGTTATAGCCATATGTAATCTTTCTTTTTGCATTAGAATATTTTTGAGATTTTTTAGAATCTTTTGAGATTTGTATCAAGATTTGTTTTGAGCCTATTTATAGGCCCTGAGATTAATGAGAAAGATATGCTATTCTTGATTAAAATTATTGTGTTGAGTTTTGCTCTTTTTCTCTCCTTTGTGTGATACATTTGAGATCCAACTTGTTAGGGTTTGTGATAAATCCTAATTCAATTTTAGGGTTAGTGATTAACTCTAAAATCTGCCCCAAGTTAAAAAAATCCCCCAGATAAAACTACCCAAAATCCCCAAATCCACTTCAATTCTGAAACCCTAATCCCCAAATTAAAATCCTAAACCCTAATCCCCAAATCAAATTAACCCAAACCCCAAACCCCAATCCCCTTCTTTTCCTTCTTCTTCCTCTTGAGTGAATCCCAAACCCAACCATCCAAGCTCCCCTCGACGTCCACTTGACCTCACCGACCCCTCGTCTCCTCCAATCGACCCTTCGAAGCACCGACACCCACCACCGGCCACCGTCGTTGCGCCTCATCCACTTCCCGACCATCCCGCCTCCTTCTCCACTACCTGAAACCCTAACCATCTTCCCTTCTTCCTTTTGCGATGCCGCAGCCCTCCAGATCCGCACCGCTGTCTCGCCACCCTGTGTGCAGCCGAACACCCAGTCGCGTCTCCTGCACCGCCCAGGCGTCCTCCCTGTCACGACCCCACCGCGACCAGCCGCCGGTGCTTCCCCTCCTCCCGAGCGCCGATGCCAGCCTTTGCTCTTGCTGCCATTGCTGTGCTCTTCCGAGATCTACACTGAGTTCTTCGAATCCTCGGTATACTCTTTCCAACTTTCAAATATTTGTGTTATACTGCTTTATCAATTATCATCTCTATTATATTATCTGATTTGCCTGTCGTCCACAAAAACAATTGAGATTGAGTGTTCCACATGCTTGAGTAGAGTACGAATCAATATTGAATCTTTTACTTGCTAAGAATACTTAGGAATTTAATTATTGATTGTTAGAACTGAATTATTAATTGGGTTTGTGAAACTTAATTCAATTCTTGAAAATCCATCAAACCGATTAATTGTTTAAAATTCCAACTTTGATCCGCATTACATGTTGGTAAAATTAATCCTTTAAGATTCTTGGAAATTTTCTATTTAGGGTTAGTTTTACATCACTTGTATTTTATGAGAATACTAGTACCATCAAAATTGCTTTTGATATGATCATGCCTTACTAAGCATATTGATATTGATGCTTTCTTCACCCGAAAACATGCTCCTCAGGTCGTATCTCGTCATTATGTGCCTTCTGAAGCTCAATGTGCAGATTTCTTCATGAAATCTCAGATGAGGGCTGAACATCAGGTGTTGCTTTCCAAACTCATTCATGTTGATCCACCATGAGTTTGAGAGAGGCTGTTAATTTATGTATAATTATGGCTCAACATTATATATGAGTGTACATATATCATGTGAATGGCACGTGTTTTTCTTATATTGTTTACACTCATATATAATGTTGAGCCATAATACATTGATTTACACTTTCTCTTCAATCTCCCTCTCAATCACCTCATATAATACCTTTGGCAATTGGCACAAGTGGTAGAAGTCATACTTAACAATATGTCGTACACAATGCAACATGATGCTAGAAACCAAAGGTACTACTCCTAATTCCATTAGGCGAAAGCAAGGAAAGCAAGGCTCCTTAGCAAGATCAAACGCGTAAATAAGAAATGTATATAATATCTAATTATGGGGCTTTACCAGCTAATCAGGGTTGTCAATCAAAATCCTAATAATCAAGATTAGTATCCTTTTAACACATTTACTCTTGGCCTATGAATACCTACACTCCATCACTCAAAGGTAATCATATTTTCTCGACCTAAACTCTAACTAGACATTGGTGGTTGCCTTGAGCCTCAGAAGACTTTATGCCAGAGCAAACTGCGCAGCTTGGCTTTTTGCAGGTGTTTGCTTATCACAATATAACCGAATCAAATATGTCTGCACTACCCCAAGCTCCCCCAAGAATTCACCTAAAACAGATCTTTGGCAGTATCTATCATAGCTCTATACTCAACCTCTGTAATCTGACCGTGAAAACACTGTTTGTTTCTTGCTCTTCCAAGATAACAAGATTTCCTCCTACGAAGATGCAATAGCCAGCAATAGATCTCCTCGTGATAGGACAACCTCTGCTTATGAAATTCAGTAATCCTATTGTCACGCCCCGCTTCCCATAATACAGAAACACAGGCACGTAACCGAGGCCCAGCAAATGATATAAGTATACAACTCATATTATCCATAAACTGTATAATACCAGTAAGCTCAACAATACAATAATAATCACAGGAACAAGAATATAATGCACCAATATCTGAGATACAAGAACTTACAATAAGTCCGAGAATAAACAATCCAATAAGTAGTTCGCCAAGTTTCTTCAGTATCCCATCGCTTAACATTAACTCAAAAGAAAGATAGATGGTAGCCGTTAGAGCAAGTAACGGGTCGCAAGTAGTACAAGCAAAATAAAACAAGAACATGAATATAGGAAGGAACAGAGAACCATATATATACAGGAAATAAGTCATGTAACGAGGGAATATAAACATGTAAGTGGGAATCATGTAACTAGTAGGCTGAAGCATGTAATATGTAAACGGGAATCACGAAACTGGTAAACATGAATCATATAACTTGTAAACAGAACATAACATGTAACCTATAAACTGGAATATACATGTGCTCGGTGTTAATCTTAAGTCTATTCATTTAATCAGTCCTATCTAATGTACGCAATTCTACGTTCCATACCACAGGTTTGGATGCATATCAATCAAGTGAACGTTTTCACTCTAGTCGTGAATTCTATAGATCATGTACTCGGGAAAACATATAAACATGAAACATGATTCAATTATTCAGTTATTCAGTTATTCAGTATCAATGTTCAATGAACAATATACAATGTTCAGTTATTCAGTCATTCAGTTATTCAGTAATGGTAGGGAAACCACGAGCTCCCTTCCGAGTACAGTCCCCTATATTTTCCACTACTAGGTCGTACCCTTTATTATTCCGGCTTGTTATTCTTTTACAATACTCAACACGAACAATGCTACTAGTGAGTAGTGAAACGGGTATCATGACAGGATCAAGGAGTATCAAGGGCTATGCAAGGCATGTAATGTTCATAGTTCAATTCATTAAATATATGAAATAACGAATTTATATGCAAAACGTAACAATGCAAGTTCTGGACAGCAATACGTTGCTGAACAAAAGCTCACTTTCCCGTTGCTACAGGAAAGCGAAACAGGTTCCGTCAGGGGTTCTTGAAAATAGATTCCCTTCCGGTTCCGACGCATATTCACTCGATACATTATAGTTACAATAGTTAGGCAAGTATATTCATTCTTTACGGGTTTCATGCGCAATCTCGGTTCTGGAAATTATAACATAACAGTACTAAAACAGCAATAACTTGCAGCCTACAACTCGGAATCCGGATCCGTAAGAAATTCTAGAAACTAGATTTGTAGGGCTACAATTCTCGTGTACAAATCTCTAATTAATTTGAAAAGTAGCTAGGTCAAAATCTAGCTACAAGTTATAACAACAGCATGACAGCAACTTGCCAATTCAAATTGTAACGGTTCTTACTTGCAAACATATAGTTTCAAATTCGTGTTTATGCAATGAATGTGGGGACAATGAAAAACTACGATCTTTTGATGACATCGAATCATGGAGGCAAGAGGATTGATTCGATTCAATATAACGACTAATCTAGATATGGAAATATCACGAAACATGAATACTACAAGAATAACAGATTTCAAATGCAATGGTCTAATTACTATTGGCGGAAGATCAAACAATATGCTTGTACGGAACAATAAAATGTACAAGGTACTTGCCTTTGTGACGATGAACGGAAGCGAGACGAGCGACGGCGGCAACACGTGCAAAAGCAACGACGACGAGGCACAGGCAACCAGCGAGACAGCGGCGACAACCGCAAAGCGGGAGGCGGCAACACACTGCAAGAGCCTCGAGCAGCAACCACAGCAAGAGACGGCAACAACTCGACAAAGACACCAAAGGGGGTGCTGGGCTGCGGTGGACTGCGGGCTGCTGTGGTGGTTGCTGACGGAGAAGGTGCTGGTTGGTCGGGAGCTACAACCAGGGACGTTGGAGGTGGGGTACTGCGGTTGGCGAGGAGGTGGGGGGGCGAGGAGGTTGGTGCTGGCTGGGTGGTGACTGTGGTGGCGACGAGGATGGGTGCCGGGATGCAGGGGCGAGGGTGACAGGCAGGGGTCGAGTGACGATGTCGAGGTTGAAGAAGGAGATCGGGTGGCAGTTTGGAGGGCAGCCACGGGAGAGCTCGAGGGCGGAGGAGTGCAGGCTGGCAGTGGTGACGACTGCGCCACGGCGGAGGAGAGGGGCTTGGATATGGCAGAGCCGCGACGGTGGTCAAGGTGCAGGAGGTCGGGAGCAACCAGGGGATGGTGACGGTGGTGCCGCGGTCGAGGCAGACAGGGAAGATGAGGGAGGCGATGGAGGGAATGCTGCGGCGACGAGGAGCAGCAAGGTGGAGGACGAGGTGCAAGTGGCAATGTCAGGGACCGGCGGTCATAGGTGGAAGGAGACGAAGAGCTTGGCTGGCGTTGGAGCTTAAATGCAGTCGAGGTTGAGGTGGTTCGGAGGTGGGGCTTCGATGATGGTGAGCGGTGGTCGAGCGTCTTCGATGGACGAGGCAGGAGATGAGGCAGCGATGGTTGCGAGAGGTTGACGAGGAGCCTGTGGAGATGGAGCTGTGAGGTGCAGTGGAGGATGGGTGCAGGGGAGGCGATGATGGAGAGGGTGGCGAGGGGCTGTAGGGGTCGACAGTGGAGGAGAGAGAGAGGGGGTGCACTGCTTCGGTGGGTGCATAAATAGATAGACACGATTATAGATTGGATTAGGAGTTTGGGCTAGATGAAATAATTGAATATTCAAAAGAAGGAAATTGGAAAGAGAATAGTAGGATTTGTTTGGAAAAATTAAAATTCAAGAATACGAAGAAAAATAAATACGAATTCGTATAAACGGGAACAGAGGTTACATCTATAATGTCCACCATCTTTATATAATGGTTCTCGGCCATGAGCACTCTTCAAGCACTGAAGGATTTTACATACTACATCATGATGACTAGCTCAAGGAGCAGGCATGAACTCACTGAGTACACTCGCAGAATATGCAATGCCAGGGCGATTGACTTTAACATGATTTAGCTTTACCAACAAACCATGCATATCTGTCAGGATCCTCTAGTAACTAGTAACAACGCACATTTATGATCCATTAAAAACTTTAGTGGCCGACACTCCAACTTCCTACGCTTTGATAAAATATCTAGTACATACGGTTGGGTTTGTGTCTTGCATACTATATTCGATGTGAAGACAAGACGATGTTACAAGAAGAGGTTCGAAGCAATGTTGGACGAAGAAGGGAAGAGCACTAGCAACGAAGAACAACAGTAGCAACAATGACAGTCGACTATCCTATGCGTGAAGTCTCTGTTAGAGGTCGAAGAAATGCAGTCGACTGCCCGTAATCTGCATACATCTTTTTTTGGGTTGGGTCTTGGGGATTCGATTGAAGCCCAACTTCTTCTCCAAGGTAGATCGTACTACTCTCATTATATGGTTCTCTGTAGGATACATCAGATGTTTATTGTATTAAGATATCAAAATAGAGTTTCTCTAGATCTCTATATATTCAATGTAACGGCTCAGTGAAGTATCAACGTCAAATTGAAAAGGAGAGTATTTCATCTCAGAGGTGAGAGATTTCTCCATTGTAAACAACGAGTATTTACAGTGGGACTTGAAAGAGGGTCGTGGTGAGAGTTGTAACTCTTGTATCTTTATCTAGTTGAATATTATCTCGGTTTGTCTCCCCCGGATTAGGGTTCGCCCAAACCGGGACCAAATTGTGTGATTTTATGTGTTTGATTTGATCTACTATTTGCTTGGTGGGTGTACGTGGTGATTGCATCATAAACATAGCGGATCTGACAAAGGGGAATTCCCAACACGTACTTTTTCGGAGTCAACAAATGCCTTGGCTACAAAGGGGAATTCTCAACACATACTTTCTCTGAGTCAACAAATGCCTTGCGTAGATCTAGCTACTTCAATCACATGAAAGTACTTCAACTTGTTTAGATCTTTGGTGTGAAAATGCTGCTGAACATATGATCTCAGTCGCTGAATGCCAACCTCATCATCTCCCGTGATCACAGTATCATCAACACACACAACAAGGAATATATGTTTGCCATCCTTGTGACGATAAAAGACTGATCATTGATGCTTCTTTGCTTGCCAAAACCACTAACTACCTATGTATATCTCCTAAACCATGCCCTGGGAAACTACTTCAGACATTACAAAGATATCGTCAGACGACAGACCTTCGAAGCCTCCTTCAAAGCCTCCTCCTTACTAACAAAAAAAGTGGGTGGTTGCGCCATACAAACCTCCCAGTTAGTCCTAAGCCCACCACTTTTAGGGGTATTCTTGTCATCTTGACAATAAGTGAGAAAGTCTCATCAGAATCCACCCCAAAATTTTGAGAATAGCTGCTAGCCACCAATCGAGCCTTAAGACTGGCCAAAGAAACACCAACATTTACTTCCATTTCCCAGACACTTACAACTGGCACAACATTTTCCCCTAGAGAGTGAAGCAATCCTAAGTACCACTCCGGGACAGTTTCAGACTTTTCTTTTTTCATAGCTTGGCTCCAGCCAGGGTGTGATAAGATTTGTGAAACCGATATGGGAATCTGATACATGACCAGAAGAAAGATGAGTATAGGTAAATAGTATTAAGCACAGGAATGACAATTGAGCGGAAAAAATTAAATTAGCAGCAGAAATATTAATATGAGAATGCTCACCTGCCATAGAGTTAGAATCAGAAAAGGATCAGAGGCTGCCAAATCTGTGTCGGACAATTTAGAATTAGAATGAGACTACTCTGGAATCAGGACAAAGTCTGTCGGGAGGATGACAGGCTTGGTCACAGGTGTTTCAGGATTCTGGACTGAGGGAACATAATCTAAATAGGAAGGAGGTAAAGTAATAGTGAATCTGTGCTTCATTTGTTGAATGTGTAAGTGACTGGAAGCTTGACTTTGCTATTGGAGAATGATTTTGCAGATGCTGGAGAAAACGACTGACCTGAACCTGAAGGAACCGAATTGTCATGTGTGCAAAAACTAGACTCTTCTTAAGTTGCCTAAAAATATATATAATATCAGTGGATGAAAGAGGTAAATGTTTAGAAGGTGACCCACTAGAAAAATAAGGCACAGACTCCATGAAAATCACATCAACGAAAATAAGCCGATAGAATATAAATATAGCCACTGAACTGATGAATATAAAAATTAAAATTTACATTGTTATGATCTGAACTTCAAAATTGATTTGGAAGTTTTTTTAATGTTTCAACAGAAGTTCCAGGATTAACTGCAATCTGCGGATAGTAGCTTATATGGGCTCTTAAATGCTTTTAAAGCCTGGGAGATTTGTTGTTTGCTCAAATTCATCTCATAAACAAAATACAATTAATTATTATTAGTCATGTCTAGATATTATATTTGCTAAGGAAAAAAGTAATTTTCACTTGCATCTTATTGCAACAGTACATGTGCCAATTTACTCAATCCATGCATGCGGTTATCCAAATTATAAGCTATTTTTGCTGTCTGCAGGTATATTCAAGGAGCTCGCTTGATCAACAACCCTTCTTCAACTGTAATTGCTCCAGTTGATGAAAACCAGGGAACTGCCGAATTAGTGGCAAATAGTACCGAAAATAAGTCTGTATCTGTCTCTCCCACTCTTCGTGCCCGTTTTGTTGGCCAAGGCTATAAACAGGTACATAATCTATATGTATTAATATACCGTATAAAATACAGATTTGACTTTCCCTAGAATGCTGTAAGCATAGTCACGTTGTGATTGGACTCGCATCCAAATAAGTTTTCAGTTTATTCAGTTGCAACAAACTACAACTTAAGTTGTCTTGATTAACCAGTTTTCATCTCTTTTCAAATATAAATTTATTATCTATCTTATCATTTGTCGAGGGGTTTGAATAAAACATGACAACTTGTAGTTATACGCAGCCTATAATTCGACCTGCAGTTGTATACATGTTTATCAATAGTTAAAATGGATGAAACCCATGTGATGGTGCATAAGTGCTTAAATGTGGTTGCAGCTGTTGGCAACCTGACATCAACGGATTGTATTCCTTTGTCATCAGCAATCAGCAAATCTCCATACCATATTAATTTAGCAATATGATACACTAGCACAAAACCTGCACCAAATCTTTGCATCTCTCTGCGAGGATATGAAGCCTGACTCACATTGCAGATACTTTGATCATTAAACCAATAAGAAAATTAGTCTGGTGGAATACAACCAAATATAACCAAAACTAGTTATGCAACATCACTTAAGTATCAAACCATTAAGGCCACCTATTGGAGACACTGAAAATCTTTATATAATAATCAGGTAAATGTATTACCATAAAAAAAAATCAGGTAAATATATTCCTGTTCTAATTAACTGGTTTGTAATAACTTGTCATGACATCCAGAAACAATGATGCTGCAGGTCTGTGGGAAAGCAGATGTATGGGGAGACGGTGTCGTCCCTGAAGAGTCAGCACATTTAGAGGGTGCTCTGAATATAAGTTTGGAAGGGGTTTACCATTCGCCAGTGGGGTCTGATGACAATGAGAGGCCTTGGTATGGGTCTCCAAACGTAGTAGAGAAATGGGTCCATCATCTTCTCAGCTGAATGAAGGCAAGAATACCAAAGCCGGCATCTTCACATATAGTATGTATTACAGTTTTTTTATAAATATTATAGTATGTATTACATATATGCATTATTATTCTTGTTCAATGTAACTGCAGGTTCAATAAAAACTTTGTTCACTGTATAATTAACCATGACTGTTGTAGTTACTAGATCGATTATATTGATTTGAGAAGACACAATGTACAAAATGGAATTCCAGAAAAATCACTGCACCAGAACTCTTTCTTCTCATTGTTTTACTAATACAGTTAATTTCTGTTCAGATTATTAGTGCTCACTTCAATTGGGGTACCGCATTCAAAAAATTGCATGCCAAATGTATTCTACAACAAGTAATGAAGTAATACACCTTGCCTACCGTATGATTCATCTAAAAAAGATAGCCTAGGGATGGCAGACTGGCCGGTTATTTAAAATTTATTTAGAGTTGATTTGGTAAAGATTTAAACAAATATGGTATTTTTGCAAATATGAAATTTAAGTTGGACCTTGTGCAAATATTTTTCATGGAAACTAAAATTCAGAAATTTTGTTTGGAAAATCTAATATTTATTAGTAGGTATTATTTATGAATTTTCTGGATTTTTCTGATATTTATTTGACATATTTGTAAATATTATAAAGAGAGGGACTTTTGTATAAAACTAACACTTTGAGTACAAATCCGATTTTTTTAAATTTCTAGGCTATGCTTGATGGCTGGATAGCTCAGTAGTAAAGAGATTTGGTTTTATTTTAATTTATTTAACTTGTTTAACTACTTTATTAAAGAAAGGTCTATATATGTAAAATTGGACCGGACCGGACCATTTTGTAGCTTGGGCAGCAGTCCAGTCCTTGCTTTTTTGGGACTACGACCTTGTTTGAACCGGACCGCTAAGGCCCGGGACCGGACGGGTAGTGAACCGGACCGGCCCAGACCGTAATCGGGTGGCCTGGCCTGGCGAGGCAGTAATGGTCCCGGCGGGCCGACCGTTATAGATTTTTTAAATAAATATTTAGGGTTAATAAATGACTAAAAAGCCCTTCCCAACAGCTATAAACATCTAGTTTCTTGGGGTAAATTAGGAAACATCAAAAATATAAAATTCTATAAATAAAAAAGTCTTCCAAACAATTTTCTTTACACAAAAACTTCCATACAATTCTCTCAATTCTCTCAATTTATTCCTAACAATTCTCGCAACTCTCTAAATTTATTTTTTGCAATTTGTGGAATCTGAAAGTTTGAAGAAGTAAAGTAGTGCAATACTGAAGTTCTTTTAGAACCAATCAACATTTAAGAAGCATTCACAACACAACTTTGCAAATTCTTCTCGTGCGGTATCTTTTTTATAATTCAATATTTGTTACTAGTTAATTTGTTAATTTTTTAATATTAATTTTATATTTTTCATACAATCACGACATCATCACGTAATTAAAGTGCACAAGAGTCTACCAATGCATCTCACCATGTTTATGTTACACATTTAGATATCGAGGATGTTAGAGAGTTGAATATTACAAACATTCCATATTTTGATTTTTCCGGCCTTCCCCACAAATGATGAAGAAATTCATTTAGAGGATACCGAAATAAAATACTGAGACCCCGTCTTCTTGCTGAAAATTTAGAGAAAAAACTTCCGATGTACACCAAATTTTTACATTTTTTTTCATCTGTATCCAATCCGAAATAGGAAAATATGGTACGTAGCAAGTGTCAAATAGCTTACAGATGGAAAGTGGGTAACGGGACGGGTAAACTTAAGCCCCACTTGATTAATAAACACAAAAAGATCTTACCCAACAAAAAATAAACCCCAAGACCAGTCAAATAAATAATTTTAGTTTTGATCATAAAATTGTACGTAGGAAAATGACTAAACTCATTATTAAGGATGAGTTACCATTTACTTATTTTGAAATTAAGAACCTAGAAATGTTTAACCAACTCACTCTAAACCCCCATTTCAAAAGAATTCCTCGAAACACCGTTAAATCCGATTGTTTCAAAATATATAATGAGCTTAAAGATACTTTAGTTACTACTGTGTCTTCTTTACCTTTTAAAGTTGCATTAACTAGTTATTGTTGGAAATATTGTGATGATATTCTTGCGATGTGCACTACTTGTCATTGGATCCTTCAAAAAAATAATCATACAATTTGGTTATTTGATGTATTCCTATAATGGTGAGGCTATCGCATCACAAATTAAAGAAGCATGTAACATTTATGGTACTGAGGATACAATTATATCTATTAGTCTTGATAATGCTGCCAATTAAAAAAAAAACGGTTCCTTCATTAATTGATGCGTTTATGTCCCTATTGCCTGACATATTTCATATTAAATGTGCATGTCATATCATCAACTTGTGTGTACAAGATGCCTTGAAGATAGCCAAACCATATGTTAATGCAATACAAGATTGTGTGCATTTTATTGATCTGAGTGGTCATAATCTTCAAGAATTCAAACAATGGTGTGGTCATAGAAGAATAAAATTTAGAAAATTCCCTAAATATATTTAAACTATATGGAATTCTACTTACAAACTGATTACAATTGTTAGTAAATCCAAAGATGTTATACATGATTTTTGTATTGCAAATTACATGAAAACTTTTGCATGAATCAAGAATAGTGGAATTATGCCGAAGGATTGTTAAAATTTTAAAACTTTTTCAAGATGCAACTCTTCAATTTTCAAGTTCTAATGAGTCCACTTCTTGTTATGCTTTATTTACTCTAGTTAATACTGTTAGGTTTTGTGAGAAATTAACAATTGGGAATTAGGGTTTATCTCTAGATCTAAGTTGCTTGAGATATTGACCCTAGGTATCAAGATTGGAATACCTAGACTGCTATCACAAGTCAGTATTTATCTCTAAATACTGGTTTGGATATCGGGTTATAAGCCCACAAACCCGCGTTCCAATATCCATTCAATTGTACGTTCAATACACGTGTCACTCATATGCACATGCAATATTTATATAGAGAGAATATACCAATATATCCAACAATCTCCTCCTGTATTCTCAATATATAAAGTACAAGATTATCTCATCAGTTTAGTATAAAACTGATTGGCTGATAGCAGTCCATAAAAGAAAAGCATCATAAAGGTATAGTTTCATAAGAACCAATAGAATTATAAAACTGAATAGTTCAATCAAGACTAAACCAATATAATTAAATAGTTCCAAACCATATCCATTTCAAAATAGTTCACATAGACTAAACTAACTAGAATAATCTGTCATAGTTTCAAAATCAAACAAAGAATAAACTTCAAGAACAAAATATGAGTTTTAAGCTCATGAACACAAGAGTCTTAAACTCAACAGAAGTTTTACCAAACAAGTGACTAATTTATTCTCGAAAGAAATAAATTGAAATTCTATCTGTGCACACTGCTTTATGTTTACTCCTTTATTTTGAGCAAATCATTATTTTTGAAATCTATGTTGACAGATTCAACTCCTCTATCTTTGCTAGCTTATAGAAAACAAGAATATCAAGAGACACATCTTTAAGAATTCCAACGAATTTCACAAAGTATTTTGTTCCACAAAAGAACTTAGTACAATTCATAATTAGCTTAGCAAAAATATAACGCAAGCATCACAATCAAGTATCTTTAATAAATAAAGTACATGAACTTTATAGTTTCTATACAAGTACCATACTATGTTTCATATTGGAATGAAAAGACTGTCGTTTCAATCATGGTTTAACAATGAATCATCAAAATTGGAATGAAACATGTATCCATAAAAGACATATCATCAAAATTGGAATGATATTTAGGATAATTTAATCATCGGAAACACATCGACAAGTTTTCATGTTTTGTATTGGAATAATATGATTATTCTAAGTAAATTTTCTAGATATATAATACCATCAAAATTGGAATGACATTATATATTTGTGGAATTTATGTGGAATCATAAAAATTATCTAAAACATGTCCACTGCCTAAAATTGATGCTTAAGTTTGAACTTCTCTATGACTCCAATTGGATTCTAAATTTCAAAACAATTAGGATGTTAAAGCTTTGACTCAATAGCTTTCAACTCTATTTCCCCACAATTTTGATAATTAGATCACTTTCAAGTCTCTTAACAAGAACATCAGCCATACTTGTCACAATTGCACTTTATCTATGAGAAAGTTCAACTAGGCTTCTTTCAGCCTTAATATACTTCTCTTACTATTATAGAGTGAGTTATGAGCTACAGTGCATTGTAGTTTGATAGTCGCATAACAGAATTAGAGAGTTACTTAAACTTTTTTATGGATAACTAGCAACAATTTCTTCAGTCCACTCAGCCTTTTTCCCTGCAAAGGATTATACATAGAGGTCTGATTTCATGGATGATAGCACAGTGCCTATTTGCTTTTTATTTCCATAACATTTCTGTTTCTCCTAGTGTAAATACATATCCACTAGTTATCGACTTTCACTAAATTCTGAGCATCATAATGCATCAGATCAGCCATTCATTCGAAGAATGACTAGAGTAGCACAAAGCAAGCTCTTGAATACCACTCAGGTATCTCAATAGCCTCTTAAGGGCACTCAAATGTGTATGGGATTATTAGTGAATCTGCAGATCATACCTACCTCAAAGGCTATGTCTATTCTAGTGCAGATCTTTGTATACATGAGACTGTCAATTCCTTTAGAATGATCTACCTGTCTCATAGTTGTACCATCATTAGGTGTCAACCTTTTATCATAATCATAAGGTGTTTCAAAACACACTTTCAATCACCATATTCCCACTTTTGAAACACATTTTGATTTGATAAGTTTAACTAAGAGTTATCCCTTGCCAACAGAAAACTCACCCTTATACCTATGGTGTCCACAGTACTTAGGTTTTCATGTTGAATTCTTTGGATAACACAATTTTAACTTCATTTGTAATAGAGAGGTCACTTCTAAGAATATGCATGTCAACAGAACAAGTAAATAATAGCCACTATATTTGACACACCACAAAGTTGAAGGCACTGATCTGAATTACTTGATTTATATACTAGGCTCTTACAAAAAGTTTATCAAATTATTTATTCGTTGGCTATACATGTTTTAAGAACATACAATAATTTTACTAAATTGTAAATCTTGTTCACTAAATATATTAGTTCAAAATTTCCAGTACAAAACTGTTCAGTACAAAACATCAAGTACAAAGCCTTTTAATTATCCTTTATGAATGACAAAATTTTTAATAGATGTAAGGGTAAGAAGAATACTTATTGTAGCAATATGACCAACATGTGAGTAGACATCAAATAAATCTACTCCATTTTTCTCAGTCAATCTGTTAGCTACTAAAAAGCATTAAAATTGCTATTGAACAATCAAAATTAAGTTTTTTCTACAAAACCCCACTTACTTACTATAGTTTTAGCCCCTGTCGGCAGATCAACTAAATTAAAGTATTATTGTATGACACAAAATCATCTCATTGTCTACTAAAGACTCTTCTTAGCTCATTTGTCATTCAGATTTTTAAGTGTTAGTAAGGCCGGTTCTTGATTCCAACTGTGAATCATTAAACGTGTTTGTAGGACTAGATTATTTCATACATTTATTTTTGATGAAGACATCCTCAAAGAACTCTGCAAGTCTAGATTCTACACAAATTAGATAGATCCAACATCTGTCCACAAAAACTACATTCTGCACTTTCTAAACACACAAATATTTGTTGTAGGTCCTACTTTAGGCATTCTAGGGTCATGTACTCTAACAGATGTATCACAACACAAATTTTCACTTTAACAAAATTATTGTGTTTTCATATCATGATTTACAAGGTGTATTCAATTTAGAGTGTAGTAACACATTAGAGATATGATTAACAATACAACATCACTCATAATTACACAAGACAAACAACAGTCAATAATATAGAATTCAACATTTCACTAAGTGTTTGATTCTAATTTTTATCAATGTCATTTGACTGTTGTAAGTAGAGTGCAATAGAGGTTATGCCCAATGCAAACTCCATTAATCATCACTGATATGGCTAAAAATGGGGTTAAATCGAAACCGTCCAGATTGGGCACGAATCTTGATGCTTGGGGGCAAAGTGGTAATTTCACATACACGTGGATCCAAGGCGGGTATTGGATCTCCTTCTCACAGATCCAATAACCCGCGAACGGATCCACACCTATCGGGTACAGGTCCCGACCCGAGACGAACCCAAACCAACAAGAGACAAATTAGGATCCATGATTTGGCCAAGTCAATGGCCTTGATTTGCTCTCACCGGGAATCAAGGAAAGATTTCCTAAAACAGACTGAGGATTTTGCTCCCGGCTGTTACACAGGAGATCAGACCCTTAAACGGCTCCCCGGGCGACTATAAATATCACCCCTCTACCACCATGACCAGGTTAATCACTTCTTCATCACTTTTAAGCTCTTTTTAATCTCTTCTGATTACTGACAAGAGCGTCGGAGGGTGCGTCGCCGGAATCAACCCCGGTGTCTCGCACTTCCTTGCAGGTTGCGCCAGGAGCAAGAAGGCTCGAGTCAACTGTTCGGGTTTTTCTCGGACTCACAAATTCTATCTGTTTACCCCCACACCGAAATCAGCGGTAACAGATTGGCGCCGTCGGTGGGAAACACCGCACGAACAGCCTCAGCTTCTTCTCCGTCGTCCTCTGCAGCCCTGCCTCCGAAGAAGGTCAGATCTAGAGGGTCGAACCGTGTGGCCAATCCCGCCGACCCTACGGAGGAAGCCCCTGTCAACCCTATTCCTCAGTCCGACCTCCCTCCGCCGGCCCAACAGGGCCAACCTTCTCTTCCCAGGCAACAACCCAACAATGGCCCTTCCGGCCATAACGGTCGGAAGCAGAAGCAGCCCCTCAACCCGGACCATGTCTCGGTCCATAATGGGTCCTCGGACTCGATGGCTTCTCATCATCCCGACCTCCGCAACACGCTCCTCAACCGCCAGAAAGAGGACGACCTCCGCACCCACCTTGACGAGAGGCGGGCCCGAGAGGGAGCCTCCCGCCAGCGTCAGGGTGAGCGATCCCTCGTCACCGAGACGGAAGGAGGTCTCCGGACCGCAGAGGTCGAGCGGAATCTCCCGAGCGTCGAAGGAGGAGGCCACAGTCCCCCGCGGATCGGCATCATCGCAGGAACAATGACGCACCCATCACCCGTGCCGAGTTCCTACAATTCCAAGACACTGTTCTGCAGGCTCTCAACCTTCGGCAGAACGTCCAAAATGCTCAGAGGGCTCCAACGCCCCCGAGGGACCCCAGTCCTCGCCGCCGAACCCGAAGTCCTTCCCCAGCTCCCAGCCGCCAGCGGCAGCAATACATTCCTCGCCGATCACAGGACTACCGGCGCCGCAGTCCGCGCTCCCCCTCCTATGAAGAGGAGTCCGAGGGGTCATACGATTACCAGTGGAGGGACGACGCCCTCATCTGCCGTCTCCATGAGGTGGAAAGGCGTATCGGCCGCATGGACAGGGAGGAGGAGTCCCGAGCAGGAACCGTCCGTCCCAGCCGACCCCCTTTCTCGCGGTCGATCATGGAGGCCCACATACCGAGGGGTTTCAAACCTCCGCAGTTTGAAACGTACTCAGGGGAATCCGACCTGGTCGATCACGTCGAAAGCTTCAAGACCCTGATGCTGATCCATCAAGCTTCCGACGACGTGCTCTGCAGGACCTTCCCTGCCACCCTCAGGGGGTCGGCTCGGGAATGGTATTCCAGACTCGCCCCCTCCTCCATCTACTCGTTCGAGCAGTTTGAAACACTGTTCATTACTCACTTCGTGAGTAGCAGGCGAGCCGAGAAGACAAGTCTCTCCCTACTGAACCTGGGGCAGGAAAGGGAAGAGAAGCTGCGGGACTATGTGAAGAGATTCACCGCAGAGGTTAGATCTATCGCCTCCTTAGACCAGTCGGTGGCGACCGTGGCGTTCCAGTCGAACGTTCTCAACACCAACCTCCGATCGTCCCTAGCCAAGAAGTCCCTGCATGACTTCGCCGACCTCCTCCTGAGGTGCGAGAAGTACATCCGAGCAGAGGAGGCTGAAGCCCTTCCGAGCTTCGGAGGGCCCTCCACAGGGTCGAAGAGGAAGGCGACGGGGGAAGAGGGGTCCAAGAAAGCTCAGAAGGACAATGGCAGTCAGCGTCGCCCTCCCCCCAGGTTCGAAAAGTTCACTCCCCTCACCACTAACATCTCTACTATCCTAATGGAAGTGGAGAAGGAGGGGGTCATCCCTCCGGCTCCGAGGATGCACACCCCAGCGAAGAGGAGGAACAAAGATAAGTGGTGTCGTTACCACCGAGACCACGGCCACGACACGAACGACTGCCGGGCTTTGAGAGATGAGATTGAAGCCCTCATCTGGAGGGGGCAGTTGGCCAAATTCGTGAAGCCTAACGATCGGACGGATCGCAACTCTCCTCTGCCTCGGGGGGCTAACAAGCGCTCCGAGCGGCGCGAGGAGACACCCGAGTTCGAGGAGGAACGGATTCTGCACCTGATCCACGGAGGCCCCATGGGGGGCTCCTCTAACTCCTCCCGGAAGGCCTTCGTCCGAGAGGTCAACTCGGTTCACAGTGCCCCTCCCCCCAAAGGTCTCGGCGTCCCTGTGTCTTTCTCCGATGCCGACCTCGAAGGGGTCCGAACCCCACACTGTGATGCCCTCGTCATCGACCTCCGCATGGCCAACTTCAAGGTCCAGAGGATTTTAGTGGACAATGGGAGTTCGGTCAACATTCTTTTCCTCTCGGCCTTCCGAGGCCTGCAGCTGTCCTGGGACCGTCTCAAGCCGGCCGGTTACACACTCCACGGGTTCACGGGGGTCCCGGTAACCGTCGAGGGGGTGATAACCCTAGACATTACCGCGGGAAGCACCCCTACTACCCGGACCGAGCCGATGGACTTCATGGTCGTCGACGTCCCGGCAGCGTATAATGTCATTCTAGGCCGACCCGGCCTAGCCGCCTTGGAAGCTGTCCCCTCGGCGTACCATTTGAAAATGAAGTTCCCCACTCGATCAGGAGTAGGGGAAGTCAGGGGAAGCTAAGAAACAGCCCGGAAGTGCTACATGACTTCCACCGGGGGACCAGTGCTCTCGCTCGAGACACTAGAAATCCCCGAGCTGAAAGCTCGGCCAACGTCCGAGCCAGCGGACGAGTTAGAAGAAGTGCTCTTCTCGGACGAGGATCCGAGCCGGAAGTTCCTCATCAGCAAATCCTTGCCGACCGCACTGTGCTCGGACCTGATTAAATGCATCCGGGATAACCGTGACCTGTTTGCATGGTCGGTCGCGGACATGCTCGGCATTTCCGAGGAGCTGCTCTTCCATCGCCTAAGTGTCAAACCGGGGTGCAAACCGGTTCAGCAGAAGAGGCGAAAGTTCGCTCCCGAGCGACAACAGGCCATCAAAGAGGAGGTGGATAAACTGCTGAAGGCCAAGTTCATACAGGAGGTAAATTACCCCGAGTGGCTGTCGAATGTTGTAATGGTCAAGAAGTCCAATGGCTCGTGGAGGATATGCATTGACTTCACCGACCTGAACAAGGCGTGTCCGAAGGATCCATTCCCTCTCCCGAACATCGACACCCTTATCGACGCCACCTCGGGCCATGAGCTCCTCAGCTTCATGGACGCCTTCTCGGGGTAGAATCAGATCCGAATGTTCCCTCCGGACATTCCGAAGACATCCTTCATCACCGACCAGGGCCTCTACTGCTATCGGGTCATGCCGTTCGGCTTGAAGAACGCGGGCGCCACCTATCAGCGCCTCGTCAATAAGGTTTTCCAGAACCAGATAGGCCGGAATATGGAGGTGTACGTTGACGACATGCTCATCAAGAGCGTCCGAGGCATAGATCACGTGGCCGACCTCCAGGAGGCCTTCGGCGTGTTGATAAGGCACAGCATGCGGCTGAACCCGAACAAGTGTGCGTTCGGGGTCTCCTCGGGAAAATTCCTCGGCTTCATGGTAAGCCAACGAGGGATTGAAGCTAATCCCGAGAAGATTAAGGCCATATTAGACATGGCCCCGCCTCGGAACATCAAGGAGGTGCAGAAGCTTACCGGTCGGCTCGCCGCTATCGGTCGGTTCCTCTCGAAGTCAGGGGAAAAGTGCCTCCCCTTCTTCAAAGCACTCAGGGGGCTAAGGGTTTTGAATGGGGCCAGCCATAACAGGAGTCGTTCGACCAGCTGAAGGCCTACTTAGTGAACCCCCCTCTGCTCAGTAAACCGGTCCCGGGCGAGACTCTCTTCGTCTACTTGGCTGCTTCCGAGCAGACCTTGAGCGCTGTCTTGGTGAGAGAAGAGGACCGAACCCAAAGGCCGATCTACTACGTGAGCAAGGTGCTTCGGGACGCCGAGCTCCGCTATCCGAAGATAGAGAAGATGGCCTACGCCCTAGTCACGGCGGCGAGGAAGCTTCGGCCATACTTTCATTCCCACTCGATCGTCGTCCTCACCGACCAACCCCTAAAGCAGATCCTCTACAAGCCTGAGACCTCGGGCCGGCTGATGAAGTGGTCCATAGAGCTGAGCCAGCATGACATCTCTTACCAGCCTCGGACGGCAATTAAGGCGCAGGCACTCGCCGACTTCATCGTAGAGTCCACTATTCCTGAGGTCGGCCACGTCCCGAATGGACCCCCCATTTGGACAGTCTTCGTGGACGGATCCTCATGTAATGAAGGAAGCGGCGCCGGCATCATTCTGAATGGCCCTGACGACTTCGTCCTCCAGTACGCGATCCGCATGAACTTCAAGGCCTCGAACAACGAGGCGGAGTACGAAGCATTCATTGCTGGCCTCGGACTTGCACGAAGTGCTGGGGCGCAGCGCCTCCGAATCCACAGCGATTCCCAACTCGTCGTAAATCAGGTCTTGGGCGAATACGAGGCCCGAGACGAGCGGATGGCGAAGTACCTCACCAAGGTTCGGGCCCTCATGAACCGTTTCGAGGAGGCGCTCATCCAGCGGGTCCCTCGCGAAAAGAACTCACAGGCCGATGCCCTCTCCAAATTGGCCTCGTCCTCACTGCAAGGTCTCGAACAGACCGTACTGATCGAAGTCCTCTCTAAGTCAAGCATCGAAGACGAGACACCTGGCTCGGTGGAGTCGTTGCCGGTCATGCTACAAGATAATTGGATGAAGCCTTTAGTGGAGTTCTTAAGGGACGGGCTCCTGCCCGAAGACCCCAAAGAGGCTCGCCGAGTCAGAACCCGGGCCGAGCGGTATGTCTTGATTGAGGGCATCCTATACAAACGCTCTTTCTCTTAAATAGACAGCCGACCGTACCTAAGGTGCCTCTCTCCGAATCAGGCCGAATATGCCCTACAAGAGTTCCACGAAGGCATCGGAGGGGCACACTCAGGATTTAGGTCCTTGGCCCGAAAAGCTTTAAATTATGGATACTTCTGGCCGACCCTCCTTCAAGACGCCGAGCGACACGTTCGGCAATGCAGCTCTTGTCAGAGACACTCCAGCATCCGACGCCTCCCTCAGGCCAACCTCGCCTCCCTATCAAGTCCCATCCCCTTCGCAATGTGGGGCATGGACTTACTAGGGCCCTTCCCTCCGGCTCCGGGTCAGTTCAGGTTCCTGGTCGTGGCCATCGACTACTTCTCGAAGTGGGTCGAGGCCGAGCCCCTCACCACTATAACCGAGAACAAAGTGGTATAGTTCTTCTGGAAGAGCATCATATGCAGGTTCGGTGTCCCCCGTGTCCTCGTAACGGACAACGGGACTCAGTTCACTGGCGCAGCATTCCGAGCTCTATGCGACGACCTGGCCATCCAGCAGCGCTTCTCGTCCGTCTCCCACCCTCAGTCGAACGGACAGGCAGAAAATGCTAACCGGCAGATCCTCGCAGGCATCAAGAAAAGGCTAGACAAAAGTTCCAAGGGCTTATGGGTCGACCAACTCCCCAACGTCCTATGGAACTACCGCACGAGCAAGCGGACCCCCACAGGCGAGTCCCCTTTCAACCTCACCTATGGGTCCGAGGCCGTGATACCTCTCGAGGTCGGAATACCTTCCCCTCGGCTCACAGCCTATGACGAAGCACAGAATGCCAGAGACCTCAGAGTAGACTTAGACCTGATAGATGAACTGAGGGAGAGAGCGGCGATTCGGCAGCAGAGCTACCGAAGAAGGGTTGAACTGGCGTACAACAAAAAGGTCCGACCCGCCAACCTTAAGCAAGGAGATTTGGTCTTGAGAAAGCTAGCCATATCCTTCCCCAGTCAGAAGAGCAAGCTGGCTCCGAACTGGGAAGGGCCGTACAGGATCACAAAAGTAGTTCGGCCTGGAATATATCGCCTTGAAGACCTAGAAGGCAGAGAGCTTCCGAGGACCTGGAATGCCGACCACCTCCTAAAATACCAAGAAAGCGCTCCGGCGCCGCTCTAAGTATCATAGGATATCGAGCCATTCCAGTCCTCCGACTTGTAACCTATTTTCATAAATTGTACAATGTAAAACGGTTCGCCGTCGATTATCAATAAAGAAAGCTCTTTCATGTTTGTGAATTCGCATGTTTCTCTCCCCTCTTATCGCCTGCTTTTAAAATTGTGATTTCAACCAATGGTTCGGAGTCAACGTTCGGCACGACCTCACCTCCTCGGCTCGTCCCCGGATGAACCAGGGGTAGACCGTCGTTCGGAACTGCTCCCACAACCGTTGAACTGCACCGATGGTTCGGAGTCCAACACTCGGCTCGACTTTACCTCCTCGGCTCGCTTCCGAGCAAGCCAGGGGTAGATCGCCGTTCGAAATTGCTCCCACAACCGTTGAACTACACCAATGGTTCGGAGTCCAACACTCGGCTCGACTTTACCTCCTCGGCTCGCTTCCAAGCAAGTCAGGCGTAGATCGCCGTTCGGAATTGCTCCCACAACCGTTGAACTACACCGATGGTTCGGAGTCCAACACTCGGCTCGACTTTACCTCCTCGGCTCGCTTCCGAGCGAGCCAGGGGTAGATCGCTGTTCGGAATTGCTCCTACAACCGTCGAGCCGCAACGATGGACCCGGAGTCCAGCACTTAGCTCCCAGTTCCCCCAAGCTTGCTTTGCGGCAAACGGGGAGAGGTCCACCCCTCTACTCCGTCAGTAGAGGGACACCGAAGCTGCGTTCGGCCACATAATCCGAGCGCTCTTGCCCAATAGCCGAAGACCGAAGCCCTACGCCTTCGGTCGGCTACCGAGCAAGTGCCTTCCCGAGCTCGCAAACGGAGAAAAGTCACTTTCTCCTCAACTTTCGCGCCTGATCTCGATCAGACGGATCAAATCTTGCCACCTGCGCTAAACGACAAGATAACATTTTCTTGGGAACTGAGCTGCCTCGAGATTCGTGCCCACGTTCGACGGCTCAGATCTCGCCACCTGCGCTAAACGACAAGATAGCGCTTTATTGGGGACAGAGCCGCCTAGGATTTCGCGCCGTACCTTGTCAGAGTCACTAAACGACGAAATACCGTACATATAGCAACCCGTTCGGTTCAACGCTCTCGCCGACGGAACTAACACGCTCGGTTCAAAGACCTCGGCGCGACCAACACAGTTATAAGCAAGACAAAAGTGCAGAGCAATGAAAGAGAATTTTATTAATGATCGGCACATAATACAAAACACATCTCTCCCATGGTTACAATGTTGGCAAACAAAATACACGACGCCGACCCACTATACTTGGTCCTCATATGAAAATATCCTCACTATACTGGTCGTCCGACTTTTCGTCCTCCTCGGCTGGTAGCTCCCCTGCATCGTTCCGAAGCTTCGCTACCACAGTCTGCAAGTGTCGAATCTCCGAGAGCAAATCATCCCGCTCGGCTATAATCTTCGACTGGTTGTGCCGGATACACTTGACCCGAAGAGCGTTGCTGAACGCGGTTTGCGAATCCTCGTCCCCTTCTGCAGGGCTCAACTCGGCGATCCTATTCTCCAGACGTTGGATCTCGGCTTCCCGTCGGTCGAGGACGGACAAAAGGTGAGCCCACTCACCCTCAGCTCGGCATAACTCCAGCTCGACGCTCCTAGGACTCAGAGCCGCCGTCCCAGAAGTGGCCTCGGATTCAGACTCATCATCCGAGCCGGGGAGATCAGCATACGAATCAGCCGCCTCGAGCTGAAAAAAGGGGAAAACAAACAGCGAAATTTCAATGCACTACCGAAGTCCAACACTTGGAAATTTGTCACAAGAAACTTTCATATTTGCATTCACATATATATAGTGGCTTCACATACATCAAGACCGACTCTACTACAACGTTTTACAACAAGTCAGAGGGAATGAAAAACAACATGATCAGGGCCTCTTCGGAAGGGGAATGCTTCGGTTTAGGGAAATGCGAGGACGAAGAGGCCTGCCCTCCGAGCTCGATCCTAAACCAACGAAGCGCGACCCCCCTTCGCTGCTAGCTCTAACTGTGGCGTCGGTCGAGGCCCCGCTCGACGAGACGGCCGCACTACTCTGAGCGTCGGCTGGACTCCGCCTGGTCATAGGCGAGCGTGTCGCAAGTTCGTAAAACGTAATCCCCCTCTCGCTCTCTTCGCGAGTACACAACGTACTGCGAACGTTAACCCTCTCCGGCACAGGCTTGAGCGACGCGATCTCTTCCTCCAGTTCAATGATTCTGTCTCTCCGAGCATCGTCCTTCGCCGACTTCTTCGAACGAGAAGGCCTTGACGAGCCAGAGGCGTTGGCACCATCGGCCGCGAGCCGTCAGAAGTGGGTGACCTCGATTTCCCTATCTATCGTGATCCTTCTGAGCCTGTCGACTTCGGCCAATAACCTCTTGCGCTCGGCCGACGCCTTCTCCAGCTCGGAGGTCAGCTTCTCTCCCTCCGCCGAGCGTTCTTTCTCTGCTAATTCTAAGTACTGGACCTCAGCCAAAAGGTCGTCATTCTTCTGCTCGGCGGCAGTGAGCTCTCTACGGAGCCTCTCGACTTCGCCTTCGGGACAAGGAGCTTGGGGGTACTTCCGCAATTGCCACAGCTCGCGACAATACCTCCGCACAGCTGCCTTCGTCTCCTCCAGCCTTCCTAGCAGGAGAAACCGACTCTGTCGGCTGTTCGAGAGCTCACCCTTCGTTCTCGCTAGCTCCTTCCGAAGGTATACAACCTCCGTGATCGGACCGAACTTCACCTGAAAAGCGGAGATAAATCCGATGGGACAATACACGGAAACATCTACAACTAGTCATACGCAAATCCGAGGCTCAACACTTGGAGAAATTTTTGCCAAACAAAATATTTTCATTCAAAATCGAGGTGAAAGTTTCACACAAGCGGGGGTCAGTCCGCAGTTAGGCTTACAAAAGAAAAAAGACTAAAAAAGACAACCAAGTCAGGGGTCGACCTTTTTGTCGTTAGGGTCCGTCGACCCCCCAGCCTTGTCCTCGCCACCGCCCTCGCCTCCGTCCTCGCTCCCGCTCTCCTCCTCGGAGTCATCCTCCTCCTCTTCCTCGGCCTCGCCCTCCCCCGGGCCTTCGACGACTTTCGTCTCTCCCTCGGGGTTAAGCATCCCCTCGGGAACCTCCTCCTCCCCTTCCACGGGGTCGTAGAAGCGGTAGGAAGACGTATCAAAGCCCGGGTTCTTGGCGACCACGTGGAGCAGGGCTCGACCGTAGGCATCCTCCATGTTCTGGAGCATGTGCTGCGCAGCCTCCTCCTGTACGGCCTTCCTCACCTTCTTCAGCTTCTTCTGGTGCTTGGCCATGATTTTCTCGGCCCTCTTCCGAGCCTTCTCCGCTTCCGACCGAGCATTGGCCAGCGCCTCCTTCAGCTCGGCAACCTCCTTCTCCTTTGCCTCAAGCTTGGTTGTCGCAACCTTCGATAGCTGAATGGACTCGGCCAGCTGCTTCTCCAGGCCCCCCACTTCAGCAGCCCTCTTCGTCGAGAGAAGCTGCTCGGCATCAAGCTGCTGCGCAACCTTGACGCGCTCCGCCCTCTCCCGCTCCTTCTCCTGTTCCTTGTTCGCCAACTCCTCGACCAGGAAATTGAAGTGGCAGAGAGTCTGAAAAAGAACAGCACATTAAAATCCGAATCCAAGGACTTGGAAAAATTCTAAGAAAGAAATCTTGGTGAGGGAGAACTCGGCCTACTTACCGACATAGTATTCCGAGCGATCTGCATCACGGCGTCCCCTGCTTGCCCGGCCTTCAGGGTCGCTCGGTCCTTTGGGGTCGGTAGGTGCTTCACCGCCTCCATGCAGATGTTGCCGTCGCCCAAGAAACTGTCGACGTTCATCACCTGCCAGTCAGGAACGAAGATCTGCTTATGACGCTCGGTCAAGATCCTCTCTGCCTCGGTAGTGAGGGGCGGAACCTGGAGGGATAGCACCTCCTTCGCGCCGAACACACCGCTCGACGAACCGGGAGCATCCCTCTTCGGGGGCGGTGTCAGCGCACCCGAGGCAGGAGAGTCGAGGACCCTGATCTCCCCTTTCTCAAGGACCGCGACCTTCGGTTGGTCGGCAGGCTTCTCGACCGAAGGCTTCTTCGAAGCTCGGCTGTCCTGGGGCACCGCCGAAGGCCTCTTCTTCTTCGCCTCCTGCTCCGATCGGCCCTTCGCCACCAGAGCCTTGTAGTCCAGCTTCATCGTCTCTGCACAAACCGAATGAAAAAACATAGAAAAATTTTCATGAACTCTAAGCAAAAAGCAAAAATACCAGAAGCATACTAGGGTCGATCGGACTGAGACCCCCACGGAACAGATCCTCCTCGGTAATATCTTTCCAGCTTAGCGCTGGCAGGGCGAGGAGCTTCCTCTGGACCTCCGCCTCCTCATCACTCAGCGCCGCCTCCCTCTTGGTCCGCTTGGGCAGACCCTCCTTTGCCCAAACCGTCGGTATCACCCACGGCGCCGGAGCTCGGATGAGAAAGTACTTCTCCTTCCAATGTTTGATCGAGTCCGGATTCTCGATCAGCTTCACGCCCGTCCGGGGCGAAAGGTAGAACCTCTGTTCGTCTCTCCTTGGCTGACAGGGTCGATAGAGACTCCGAAAGAGGAACATACTCGGCTTACTGCCGACCTCTTGGCATCGGAGGACGAAAGCCATGACGTGCCTCCATGTGTTCGGCATCAGCTGGGCGGGGCTCAAACCGTACCAGTTCAGAACATCAACCACGAACGGGTGGAGGGGAAAGCGGAGTCCGGCAATAAGGGAGTCGACCGGAAAGACGCAAACGTCCGACGAGGACTTTGTGTTGGCTCGGAAACCCGGCCCGGGGAGGAGCAGTCCATAGTCGGCAGGGATCCGGAAGCCTTCTCGGATCAGGTCAAGGTCCCCCTCGGTGAGAGACGAGATGGTATGATCCACCTCGGACAGCTCCTTCGGCTCGTTCTCCTCCACCAGCTTAGCCGTGCCTTGGGTGACTCTCTCCAAGGTATCCTCGGCATAGTCCCGAACACCTCCCACGCTCGACAGGGCTATAGGCTGCCGACCGAATGTCCCCGCTCTCTTCGGCGTTTCCACGATCGTGACCACGGCCTTGCCCTCCCGGGACACCGCCACAACCTCCTTAGGCAACTCGGCCACTTCGCCCTCTCTGTCCGGACGAACGACATTCTGATCGCTCGGCTCCACTACCTCCTTCCCTTCATCCCCTCGGCCAACGGCTTGTTCCGAGGCGGGGGTCTCATCCGTGATCTTAACCATTTTTTTCTAAAAGAGAAGGGAAAGAGACTGACCTTGAAGTGATAGGTACGGTCGGAAAGTTCGCCGGAGACAAGGAACGCTACCACGACAGCTAGCAACGCCACCAGAGAGCTGAAAACTTAGAAGGCAAAGTAAAAACTGAAGAGAGAGTAAAAGTAAAAAATGATACTTGGTCTAAGAGGGGGGTGAAGATTTATAGTAAAAATGGAACGTCCCTTGGACTTCCAAACGAATAAGTGCGACTTTTGGGCTGCTCTCGAAACGTCGCAAAGGCCCAACACAACTGCCTTCCTCACCAAGTCAACCAACTTGGCGCGGTGGGATCTGAATCCGAGTCGCACGCAATCCGAGCCAGATTGCACAGACTCCGGTCGGTCTCCGAGCAAGTGCCTTTCCGAGCCTGCAAACGGAGAAAACCCACTTTCTCCTCAACTTTCGCGCATGATCTGAATCAGACAACCCAGATCTCACCGAAGACACTAAACGACAAGACAGTGTTTTCTTGAGAATGTGCCCGTCTCGAGATGCGCGCCGTCATCCAACGACTCAGATTGCGCCATGTCGCTCGGATGATCGAACCTTCGGACGCCCCACCAATGTCTAGAGAAGCCAGAAAAAGTTTTGATTTGAAGTTTTAAGGCACCGCCCTCGGCGGGCCCCCCGGGCCCCACGTCTCGGTCGGCATTTTGCCGACCCGCGAGGCCCAGTTGAAAGCAGATCAACACTCAGAGATCGGGAGAAGCGCACCATTCCGAGCTAGTTGATTGTAACTGGAAGGCTCGGCCCGGCAGAGGACTCTGGCAACAGAGCCTTCACAGTTGCAAACAACAAGATCGGAACGCCCCTTATTCCTCCCCCCTTAATCTCGCCGATGGGCCGGAAGCGAAAGAGCGATCACCCATCCTTCCGAACAAGCTCACCCCTCGGATTCGGACATGGATCATCACCTCTCCCACCCTGATCTCTGCCGACCCTGACACCCGCTGCGGAGCAAATAGAGTAGGCAGAATATCTTGGTGGAAGAACGACCACCCGTCCCTCCGAAGTAGCTCACACCCCGGGTCCGGACTACGGTCGTCGCCGCTACTGTCTCATTCTCTCCCGCTCCTGACGTCCCCTTCGGAACCGTGAGGAACGGGAGAAGAACAAGGCAACAGGGCGACCACCCGTCCTTCCGAAGTAACTCATCCCTCGGGTCCGGACTGTAGTCGTCACCACTACTGCCTCGTTCCCCCCCCGCTCCTGACATCCACTTTGGGGCTGTCAGGAACAGGAGAAGAACCAGGCAGAAAAGCAACCACCCCTCCGGACCTCGAAAGAGAAGTTACCCAAGGCAGATACCTCCGAGGTCTGAAACTCTATGTTGTTGCGATTGAAATGACAAGGGAAGTGAAGTACTTATAGCCTAACCACCAAGAACCCGCCATTATGACCCTCGGAAGTTGAAACGCCACGAATTAATTAAAGGAGTTATCCTTAATGACCTGGAGAAGGTGGAACGCTGCACAAACCCCGGAGCACCATTATTGTCCTTGGGAACGGAATCGTCTCGAGACGGATTGCGCCACGTTGCTCGTCCTGCCGAAACCCCCTTTCTCCGGATTCCGAGCAAGTGCCTTTCCGAGCTCGCAAACGGAGAAAACACACTTTCTCCTCAACTTTCGCGCATGATCTCAATCAGACGGCCCAGAGCAAGTGCCTTTCCGAGCTCGCAAACGGAGAAAATGCACTTTCTCCTCAACTTTCGCACATGATCTCAATCGGACGGCCCAGATCTCGCCGAAGACACTAAACGACAAGATAGTGTTTTCTTGAGAAATGTGCCCGTCTTGAGATGCGCGTCGTCATCCAATGGCTCAGACTGCGCCACGTCACTCGTCCTGCCGAAACCCCCTGTCTCCGGTCGGATTCCGAGCAAGTGCCTTTCCGAGCTCGCAAACGGAGAAAACGCACTTTCTCCTCAACTTTCGCGCATGATCTCAATCAGACGGCCCAGATCTCGCCGAGGACACTAAACGACAAGATAGTGTTTTCTTGAGAAATGTGCCCGTCTCGAGATGCGCATCGTCATCCAACGGTTCATATTGCGCCACGTCGCTCGGAACACCGAACTCCTAGTCTCCGGTCGGCAGTCGAGCAAGTGCCATCCGAACTCGTAAACGGAGAAAAAAGACGCCGAGCGATGGAGACCGTCAGATCTCTCAGAAAATCACGCTCGACGACGATCAGAAGTCCAGATCGCGCCACGCCATAAATCAGTATTAAAAATCGTTTTTATTTATTTAAATCGCTTTATTTATTTAAAAATTGCGAAAAATTGCTAAAAATTCGGGAAACTTAACTAAAAATTCTAAAAAATAATTGAAAATTCGGGGGTGTATTTTTGGGCCCCTGAACGAACAATCATTGCCCAGAATGCACTGTTAAGGCCCCCCGGACGATTAGTAAACACGTCGCAAAATTAAATAAATAATCCGAAAAAATAGACGAAAGACGCCAAATACTCGATATGGCTAGGAAACAGCACATGGCATCCAAAAGTTACCTCACTACCCCCTTAAAGATCCTAAGTCCTCCATATGGACTCCGATACAACTCCGCTAGCCACCAAAACAGTCAAACTACTCCTCAAAGGCTGATCACGCTCAGTCTTTAGGAGTGGGGGGCTCGTGATATGGCTAAAAATGGGGTTAAATCGGAACCGTCCAGATTGGGCACGAATCTTGATGCTCGGGGGTAAAGTGGTAATTTCACATACACGTGGATCCAAGGCAGGTATTGGATCTCCTTCTCACAGATCCAATAACCCGCGAACGGATCCACACCTATCGGGTACGGGTCCCGACCCGAGACGAACCCAAACCAACAAGAGACAAATTAGGATCCATGATTTGGCCAAGTCAATGGCCTTGATTTGCTCTCACCGGGAATCAAGGAAAGATTTCCTAAAACAGACTGAGGATTTTGCTCCCGGCTGTTACACAGAAGATCAGACCCTTAAACGGCTCCCCGGGCGACTATAAATATCACCCCTCTACCACCATGACCAGGTTAATCACTTCTTCACCACTTTTAAGCTCTTTTTTAATCTCTTCTGATTACTGACAAGAGCGTCGGAGGGTGCGTCGCCGGAATCAACCCCGGTGTCTCGCACTTCCTTGCAGGTTGCGCCAGGAGCAAGAAGGCTCGAGTCAACTGTTCAGGTTTTTCTCGGACTCACAAATTCTATCTGTTTACCCCCACACCGAAATCAGCGGTAACAATCACCTCTATCAAATCTGAACCCTTGATTTTTAGCATTTAACTATAATTTTTAATTCATTAAGAATAACAAGTGCTTCATTCTTCATATATATGACAGACTTATATTAATCATCTACATAAGCGATTAAATACTTCTGACCAACAATCGTCTCATCTAGTCACAAAGCTACTGAGATCACAAATATCAGAATATATTGACTCAAGAAGTTGTGTGCTCCTAGAGACCATACTAAATGATTTTCTAGTGATCATAATCTGAGCACAACTTTCATATTTGTCATATTTAATGGAGTGTCATTTAGCAGAATTATGAGTTTGAACAAGAACAAACAATTTAATATATAGTTCATAGTGATTCTAAATTTCAAAACAACTAGGATGTTAAAGCTTTGACTCAATAGCTTTTAACTCTATTTCCCCACAGTTTTGATAATTAGATCACATTTCCTCACAAACAATTGAATATATAGTTCTCAAGACCTAGCCAATTATGCTATGTTCAAGAACACAATTAGAGCTATTATTATTAATTGTCTCATTTGTTAAACTCAACTTATACATGTGATTGACGATATATGCACTTTATAAGAGTTAATACAAAATTACTCTATCACATTTTACAAAAATTATTTGCTTTCTCTAATGGTTCTAACAATGTCCACTAGCTCAAACACATTGAGCGAAGAGTTCTTTCCTTTATTCGTTCATCATCATCTTCATAACGCTAAATGAGATAATGACTAACATATTATAATTCAACTTTGTACACACAGTACAATGAACGAGAGAGAACAAAACGTAACTAGTAGAGTCATATTCTACATTAAGAGATGCTCTCTCCTAAGTTACAGACATTTGTTATACATCTTATACACTTTTTATTTTATTTTAAATTTTTAGAGAAGCAAAAATGTAATCTCACACAAACTGCAAACAATGAATTTGTCAAAATATCTATACACATAGTATGATAAAACACTTAACAATCCTAAACATGCTAGTTTTCCAAAGCGAGAATAACCATAATCTAAAACTCTCAATCATATGATCAAAAGCACAAAACGTTAACACATTCATCACGTTAAAGTACTAAGCAAGATTAGAATAGATCATACCGACACTTCAAGTTAGAAGTGTTTTCCAAATTCGATGGAGAAGCCTGCGTGGTGCAGACTTATTCAACCGTGATGCATATCCATCGTCTCCAACATACACAATTTGTAAGTAACATTAAAGTTCCTACATTCATCAAATTGTTAAAGATTAGCCAATTAAACAAATTATTAGCACAATCTAATTCTAGCAACAATTTAATTGGAGATCCGAATTTTATAGTCAACATACAGTTTAACTTGTCAAAATAGATATTGTGTTTAGCACATAGCCAAAACAACTGTTCAACTTGTATTTAACTAAACAAATGATTAATACAGTCTTGAACTTAACCACCTAGCCTCATAGTAATTCTATAATTCAAAACATAATCTTAGAACGAGTGTTTTGAACTTCCAGCACATAGCAAAATATTTAACTGAAATTTAATACGAGGAAAGTAAAGAACTTATCTTTCACCATCTCTTTCCCTTCAATTGATTAGACTCATGTCTGTTGGGGAACAAATCCAAACAACAAACCATTCTGCGCCAAAGAGACCCAGCATCGAACACCTTGTGTGCGTCTAAACTGCAAGCTCCTCAGCTGCAGTAGAAGGCGTAGTCGCAAACAAATTTCTTAACAAATTCTACCAATTCGGCGATCTCTCCAAACAAACCATGGATGAAGCTCGAAGTTGGGGACCACACAAAAGTACTCCTCTCCCATCTCCTTCATGGATTGTGTTCGGATCCGATAATACAAAATAACAAATCTTTCCAGATCAAAATCAAAATGTATTTGGATTCTTGAGTTCGGATCTACACAGCAAATAGGGATAGGAGGAGGAAGATGATGGATCCAGGCGTCTGAAAGAGGGCGTCACCGCCGACGAATGACCACGACGTTGGAGGGAGGGCGGCATGGCTGCCGCAGTCGACGTTGTAGGTGGTCGGGGGTTCGGATCGGGACGATGCCACGACAGGAGGTCGACGGCCTCGCACAAGGTGGGCTTTGACTGACGGAGAATGACAGAGGAAGAGACGACGGGCGGCGAGCGACTCCGACCACGATATTGATGGTCGACAACGTGGCTCCGAGGGCTTCAATAGGATCCGACGAGATCCAACAAAGGTCCGTTTTCCCTCTTGATAGATCTCACGAACTGATTAATAATATCTCAAGATTGTTAGGTTTTGTGAGAAATTAACAATTGGGAATTAGGGTTTATCTCTAGATCTAAGTTGTTTGAGATATTCACCCTAGGTATCAAGATTGGAATACCTAGACTGCTATCACAAGCCAGTATTTATCTCTGAATACTGGTTTGGGTATCGGGTTATAAGCCCACAAACCCGCGTTCCAATATCTATTCAAGTGTACGTTCAATACACGTGTTACTCATATGCACATGCAATATTTATATAGAGAGAATATACCAATATATCCAACAAATACAAACTTTTCTAGAAATAAAATTTGACCGTTTGATTAGCACAATTTTTATTCACGCTTACACAAAATTTATGAAATATTTTCTTCATCTTCCTATGTTATATTATGTTGTAAGTGTAATGGATCTTCGTATCAAGTTAGATGGTGTGTAGGGTTGATTGTTTTGTTTGATAGTGAACACCTTGCAAAATTGAGTTATGATAATTTTGCTCCCTTATGTATTATGCACGGGTATTTTGTACAATTGCGTATAATATCTTATGTAATACCTTAAATATTTTTATATGTTAGTTTGTAGAATATAAATATTTGGGAATAACCCATATGCATATTTAATATTCTATTTTTGAATAATGACTTAATATCAATTGTGTTAGGGACTTCTAGAAAATGGTTATCATGAAAAAGGGCCTAAATGAAATCATCCAATTTTTTTTATTATGCATGATTCTTGCTGGATAGTGACATATGGGAGGTTTAGGGAAGGTGGAATTAATTAGAATCTAGAGTTAGGGGAGCTAGATTAATGAGTTGGATTAGGCTTATAAATACCCATATAAGCCTTGCTTTCAGGAGATGAGAAACATAATCTTAGGAGTTGAAATTTTCATATGGTAAACTTAGAAACTCTATTTAATTTCATGAGTTATAGATTATTAACATAGGATATGATAGTAATGGTATATGTTTTGTTGTGGTCAAAATGTTAAGTTTATCGAATTTGGTGTTGGAACACTTCGTGGAACTTAGAAGCAATCGAATTCAGAAATTATAGTTGGGTAACAACTTCACTACTCTAATTTCAATTACATTGTATAATGTATGCATGTTAGGGAAATTATATTGGATGAATATTCATGCTTATATTATGTGTGAGCTGTTGTTAATTAATTGTGAAATTATGGTAAGATTAGCTTGGAAACGTTTTATAGTTTTTGTCCTGAATTTTGGACTTACTTCTGAAAATTATTTCTCTTTAACTAGATGGAATCTAAATCTGAAACTTTTGTATGTGATCCCGTATATGTCTATAACATCTCCTCAAAATTTCATAATTTTTGGATGTCATTTGGTATTTTAAATAAATCCGAACTCATTCGTGGTTAAGAACGGAAACATGACATTCTATAATTTTGGCTTGAATATCATGCTTACTTCCAAAAATCATCTCTCCAGATATATAGAATTTGAAGCTGAAATTTTTATATGTGAATCTAATATATGTCTATATATGTTCTCATAAATTTATGAACTTAGGATATCGTTTAGTATTTTAAATAAATTCGAACTTAGGACTGTTTGCAATTTTGCCTTAGTTCTCAAAATTTGTACATTTCTGTCTTGAATTTAGGACTAACTTTCGAAAACCATTTATCTTTAACTAAATGGAATCTAAAACTAAAATTTTTACATGTGTATCCCTTATATGTCTATAACATCTCCTCAAAATTTTATTATTTTTGGATGTCATTTGGTATTTTAAATAAATCCAGACTCAATCTTGGTTAAGAACTAAAATATGACCTATTCTAAAATTCTGTCATGAATATCATGCTTACTTCCAAAAACCATTTCTCTCCAAATATATGGAACTTGAAGCTAAACTTTTTATATGTGAATATAGTATATGTCTATAATATGTTCACAAAATTTCATGAGGTTTGGATATCATTTAGCATTTTAAACAAATTCTAACTTAGGATTGGTTGACCGTTTGCCTTGTTCTGAAAATTTGTATACCTTTTGATTTTTGACCATTTAAACCTCTTATATACAGTATTTTGAGGAAACTCAAAACTAAGAATTTGAAGTAAATTCTTTAATCTTTCTTTTGAGTCTAAGAAATCAAATTTCTATGATGTGTGGGATTTTCGATGATTTTTATAAGTAGTGAGAGTTGCATCTTTTCTATAATCTGAACCTACTATTTTGCATATGAATTTTAGACAAAGTAATTGTGGTTAAATTTATATGTTCTTAATTACAATGTTTTAGTATATTTGTTTAGGTTTTATATGAAATTAAGAAATCCATTTTTCTGATAAGTATTTGAATTTATATGATTTTCGCAAGACTACTATGTTACTATCAAAAGACAAAGTTGAATAATTAAACGGTGAATTCTATATAAATGGGACCGAGGGTGCGCCTGATAAATTCACATATGTGGGCTAAGGGTAGGCCAGTAAGGTCCATGAATCAGAGAGAATGACTTGGTCAAATCCAAGGGAATGATTGTTACTTAGGCGATGCTCGAGGCCGGCAAGAGTTAGAGAACTCCGAGGGATGAGTGGAATAAGGTCGCTATGATTAAGATTCCAGTTTGTGTGAATGTAATACGGGAATAGGGATCGTTAGTCCAGATTATATTTTGCATTAGTTAAATTAATATTTTGCATTAGGAGAAGATATGACAGAATCAATGACGAACATGTTCGGTAGAGAGATGTGGTTCCTAGGAATGTTCGGGACTGAGGATACGCTGGAAAAATCCACGGTGTGTGGGCTCCGGGTAGGCATGTCAGACCCGTAGTTACTGAAGAATGACTTGCTGGGGTTCGTGACTGAGAATATGCCCGGAAAATCCACGGTGTGTTGGCTTGGGGTAGGCATGTCAGGTCCAATATCCTAGGGTGCAACTTGCACGTGATTACGCGTTGGAGTACAAATCACTTAGTTTAGGCATTGCATAGCAAGTGACTGAACCTTGTAATGAGAAGAAACGTTAGTAGCTTGCATTTGGAAACTTTGTATGAGCGGCATATCGTTCCAAACAAACGTGCATTAAAACAGCATATTTGAATTGTGCATGTTAGCATAGTAAGTATATGTTTGACACTTTAGTAAATTAGTTCCACACTCACTCATACGACATTGTATAATTGACTATTTTGCTATTTATATTTAACATATACATTGATTCAAGTTTTTCATCTATTATGCTGTGTTTTGGGGGTTAGTTGAAGTTGTTGGGATTCTTATCATCGGCCTCACAAGATGATGAACATACAGATTGAGGTTTTGCAGTTAAGGGTGCCTGAGGTCTTAGCATAGAAGTGTGACATGCTGAGCCTGTCATCTTATTAATTCAATTAGTTTGGACTAGTAGTAAGATTTCTGCATTTTCATATGTTATATTATGTTTATGTACTCAATTGATGTAAAAGATTCTTGGTGTGTCACGAATTATGAAATTCGGGGCATTACAGATAGTCTGGTTGAAGAATTAAATTATGATTATGATGAATATATATATTAAAATATGAGTCAATATTAGATACTTTATATGATACACATGATAGGAAATTTGCATCTAGTGCTCAAAATACAACAACAACATCATCTTCATCCAAAGGTAAAGCATTGTATCATCATCCTTTGTATGGAGTCATATTAAATCTAAAAAAATCAAATAAATTAAAATGGTATAATGCACTACCTAGTAAACACAATATTGATTTTTTAACATGATGGAAAAATAATGAAGGTTCATATCATATTCTTTCTCACATGGCACGTGATCTCCCCCCCCCCCCCCCCCCCCCCCCCCCCCGGGCAATGCATCGGAAAGCGCTTATTCTTTTGGTGGCAAGATATTAAACGAGAAAATGAATCGTTTGTTACTAGAGACTTCGCAAATACTAGTGTGCACAGAAGATTGGATGAAAGCTGAAATGATGACTCAAGGAATACAAGAAGGCTCTAGTGGTAGCAACACTCCCGAAAAATGAAGACCACATCTTAAGAATTCTCCGAGTATGAAGACCAAATCTCACTAACTCCGGAAGATTCAATGTAACTCCCTGTTCCAGTTGTACGTATTTTATTACGTGAATTTTTGTACTTCAATTTTCAGATCAGTTTTATTTTTCTCTTTGGACTCTTTATCTAAAGCCAGAATATTTTTATGATCAATTCTATAATTTTGAGATTTTTCGACCAGAGTTTAAATACAAACTTTAACCCTGATTAATACTAATCCTAATCCTAACCCTAACCCGCTCCCGCTAATCACTCACTCACAGTCAAACCACCCTGCCTAATTCTATGCCTAACTCCACGACTTCTCCTCCTTGTTCTCATTTTTCTACACCTTTGCTCTCATTTTTTTACACCTCCTTCTAACCTATACTATATATTATATTATATATATAATATACACCTTGCATGCACCATGTTGTCCATCTCCCTTTCTTTCTATATATAAGCACACATATATGC
This sequence comes from Hemerocallis citrina, assembly GCA_017893485.1. NCBI lineage: Eukaryota > Viridiplantae > Streptophyta > Magnoliopsida > Asparagales > Asphodelaceae > Hemerocallis > Hemerocallis citrina. The sequence goes on along the minus strand of CM030366.1, from coordinate 178,264,642 downwards.
ACCATTCTCACTACCTATTCTTCTTTTCTTCTTCACTTCTCCTTCTTTTCCTCTGCCTTCTACACACCCGAGAACTAAAGCCAACACCCGAGCTTCACTTTACCCTCCACCTTCGAGCCGATGACTACATTTCTACGGTCCCGTGAACCCCGAAAAACAACCCGAACTCACTCCGTCTCTGCATGCCGGGCCACCTTGTTGTTGTTGTCGCTCACCGTTGCTACCGTTGCTCGCTTGTTGCCATCTTGATACCATTCTTGCCGCCTTCCGTTGCCGACGTCGCTTCTTCTTTCCGTTGTTAACACCACCACCGCAAACGGTACGTTATAAGGCAAGTATCATGTACACACTTTTTGTTCTCATACAAGCCTTTTCCTTGGACTCGTGGCAAGTAGTCTAGTTATTATCATGTTTTATTGTAAAATTCCATTCTAGTCACTGGTTCCATGCTATATCAACTCAAGAGTGAACCGTTAACACATTTCGAATCGTGTTATCGAATATCGAATATTCAACCTTACTATCTCTAAATTTCTTGATCTTGTACTAAGAATTCGACCATGTTCCCGATACTGGATTGAAGATTTTCTACATGAAAATCGTAGCCCATCGAGTCCCGAATCCAGAACATCTTACGGTTTCTTAATCGGATGTATAGATTGTGAGATATCGTGATTTTAGTACTATCATATCGTGAATTTCTGAACTTGCACGGGATTACTAACCGGTCTCTTATACTGAGAATTCGACCATGTTCCCGACACTGGATCAAAACACTTTCTACATGAAAATCGTAGCCCTTTGAGTCTAGATATCCAGAACATCCTAAAGTTTTTCAATCCGATGTATAGATTGTGAGATATTGCAATTCTAGTATTGTGACTCTGAATTTTCAGAATGCGCGTGAAACATCGAAACCAGCGAAGAATGAATTTGTACGCATAGCTACTGTCTCTAGAATGTATCGTGTGAATATGCGTTGGAACCGAAAGAGAGTCTACTTTCTAGAATCTCTAACGGAATCGGATTTGCTTTTCTGTAACAACGGAAAAGTGAATTTGAATGTAGATATGTCAAGTTGTCTAAAAATTCATCTCTATATTTTTGCATATAAACCCGTTATTTTTCTTATTTAATGAACTGAGTGTATTATTGTTCTTGTAATAATAACTTGCATAGATATAATAGGTTGATAGCATGCATTTTATACCACTTGATAATTTTATAATAACTATTCTCGATACATGTACCTGTTATATCTCATACTATGATTACTGCCCTTGATATTTTTCTAGATTAACTGTCTTGACTACACCGTTTCACTAGTCGTACCAACTGCATGTTCATAATTAATTATAAAAGAGTAACAAGCTGGGGTTATAAGGGTACGACTAAATAGTGGACAATATAGGGGAGTATACTCGGAAGGGGGCCCGTGTTTTCCGAAATAGTGATTCTTGATTCTTGATTCTTGATTATACAATTCTTGATTACATAATTCTCGATTACATGATTCATGATTACATGTCTTGATACTATCACTGGAAGATCCGAGTACATAATCCTATAGAATTCACTACTTAAGTCTAAACGTCACATGATTGATATGCACCGAACTTGTAGTATGGGACACAGGATTGCGTGCATTAGATAAGTTAATAAAACAGATAAACTTGAGATTTTCACTAAGCATGATTCTTGATTACATGACTCTTCATTACATGACTCTTGATTCTTGATTATATGATTCTTGATAACATGATTCTTGATTACATGACCCTCGATCCTTGATTACATGATTATCGATTAATTGAGCCTAGGTTATCAATTGCTTATACCTTGAAGTTTTGAATACACTAGTTACAGTTATTACTTACATGATCATATTGTCCCAGTTCTTTGCTTCCTTCTATATTGTATTTGCACTGCTACTTCTTGTTTCTTCCATGTTATATCTTGTTATATTACTCCTTTTACTGCTTGTTGCTACTTGCTGCCCGAAACTTGCTCTAACGGGTACTTTTTCATTTTTCTTTGAGTTAATAATTATACGGGTACTGATGGACCTGCGGAACAGAGTTTCTAGATGATCGTTGCTGCTTTGTTACCACTTCATGTTGTTTTTCTTTCAGTTGCTATTTTATCTAGTTGTTATAGCGAACTGCTTATCGTACTGTTTTAATTATGACACCTTGTACTCCCGGGCAACTTGACCTGATGTTGATGTATTATCTGGATGGTGGTTATTTTATTTTCAGCTCATGTGATCATTATATTTGCCTGCGTAAATGTGTTATAAATATCTTGTTGAGCTTATAATTGTACAGCTTATGGATGATGTATATCATTCGCTGGGCCTCAGTTGCGTGCCTGTATTTCCGTATAGTGGGAAGCGGGGCGTGACAGGTTTTTAGTGGTATCAGAGCCTTGGCTCGAACCATGCTAAGCTCAACAATATACACACGATGTGGATCACATGAATGTTAATAACCAACTTGCCATCTGGAGATTTACCCCATTCGAATATGCATTTCAGACTATGGTTCACGGAGGCTCTTCGACTTCTACACCCAGGGATGAATTATCAGAGATCGTCGCCATTCTCCAGGAGATGCAACGAATGATGGAGCTACAGCAAGAGCAAAATGAATTGGTGAGAGCTAATCTGGATATGGTACAAGATGTCGCAAACTCCACTCATTGGGAGTTGTTTGTGCACCAGCATAAGAGTTACACCGCCATGCTCGATACTAAGGAGCCGATCCGTAGAGGGTGGAATGTCGTTTAGGGGGCATTACATCTCCTTACTGTCGCATAGTCTACAGGTGGACCAATACGGAGGCTAGTTCAGACCCCGGCTACAAGAGCATCACCTTACTCATCGGCGACTCCGAAGAAGGACTAGAAGTGCTATTATTGCCGCCGAGTTGGACACATACGCAAGAACTGCTGGAAAGCCAACAACCTGTGTCTTGCATGCGGAGCGAATGATCACAAGGTTCGGGATTGCCTGAAGAGAAAGAGTGTCACACCAATAGGAAGATCAAAATGGAGGACAGACTGGAGAGTGTAATCAGGCTCATAACCTTATTATAGAGGAGGCAGAGACCACCAAAGAAACAATTTCTGTTATATTTCAATCTAGTCATACTCCAGTTCTTGCATCGTTTGTTACTTTCCGTACATTTCATTCATTCTCATCGATCAATCCATTATTGAGTATCATACTAGTTATTTCTTTCTATCCTTATTTTCTTAAATCTTCTTTTGGAAGAGAGTAGGAATTTTGTTGGGCTAAATGGAAAATAAATTAGAAATTGGAATAACAACAAGAAGACTCTTTACTATTTTCTAAAACTAGTATTACTACACCTTACAAATATACACTCTATTCTTTTTCATCTTTTCTGCTTGTTTCTTGTTCTTGTCTTGCTCATTTTTTTTGTTCTTCCTAAATCTTTTATTTATAGGAATGAGATATGAGTAACTGACAAATTCTTCATTCCCGTTTCTCCTGTTTTTCTTTGCGATACAAATCTTGCCACAATTTTTCAACATTTTTTGGTGGGTGGGGCCTACTTTACCAAATAAGTTTGACAACCAACATCTTCGTATTACTAATCTCTTAATTCTGCTCAATTTGTCGATCGCTATCACTTGATATCAGCAGCGAGAAGCATCACCATCAGAGTGGCACAGCGAAAGCATAGCAGAGTCCCTTATTGATTCGTGGAATGAATTTCAAAGCAAACTTCATCGTCATCAACAACTCAGGGTTCGATGTTATATTTAGAATGGATAGGGAATAAAGTGCAAATATTGGCCATAGGCTGGTTATAGGGGCGGTGCATTAATGAAAAAAAGACAACAAGAAGAAGAAATAAAAAGAAGAGAAAAAGAGAGAGAGAGAGAGAGAGAGAGAGAAGTCAAAGAAAGAAGAAAGAAAAAGAGAAAGAAAGGAAAAGAAGAAAGATAAAGAGAAAGAAAGATAAAGAGAAAGAAACAAGAAGAAGAAAGAGAGAGAAGTCGGAGAAGAAAGAAAGAGAGAGACAAGTCGGAGAAGAAAGAAAGAGAGAAAGAAGCCGGGGAAGAAAGGGGAGAAAAGAAAGAAGCAGGCAACTCGGGAGCAAGTTTCAAAGAAGAGAGAAAGTGAGAAGCCGGTAGCAGAGGGGGGAGCAAGAAAGAAAGAAAGAGAATAGGAGCTCAGATTTTCTTGACAAATGAAAAGAAAAGACCAAGAATCGGTGGTAGGGATGAGGAGAAAATTGGTGCAAGAAGAAGGAGAAGTGGGTATGAAGAAGTTTTCTTCATCTTCATCATCTTCATCGAGATTCAGTAGGATCTGTGTATTTTATGGCAGTAGCCCTGGAAAAAGAGCTAGCTACCAAGAAGCCACGATCGAGCTCGGCAAGGAACTTGTAGAAAGGAATATCGATCTCGTCTACAGTGGTGGGAGCATAGGATTGATGGGCCTAGTTTCCGACGCCGTTCGTGCTGGTGGCCGACACGTTTTGGGAGTGATTCCCAAGTTGCTGATGCCGAAAGAGATTACTGGGGGAATTGTGGGAGATGTTAGAGTTTTCTCTAACATGTACGAGAGGAAGGCTGAAATGGCTTGTGCTGCTGATGCTTTCATAGCCTTTCCCGGAGGTTATGGAACACTTGAGGAGTTGTTTGAGGTGATCACATGGGCTCAACTGGGGATCCACAGCAAACCAGTGGGTATTTTAAATGTTGATGGATATTATGACTCACTTCTGTCCATCATAGATTCAGCTATGGCTGAGGAGTTTATATCCAGGCAGGCCAGACGTATCTTGATTTCAGCTCCATCGCCTAAGGAGTTACTCAGAAAATTGGAGGAGTATGTGCCAGAGCGAGATGAGCTTGTGACTCAACTGAACTGAGATGGTAGCGAAGTCGGTGGTTCAGATTCTGATCCTAGACATTAAATTGTTCAGTCCTCCAGTTGAGGATGCACAATTTGTCTTTTGTTGTTTTTGTGCCTTTGCACTTTTTGCTTCTTTTATCTTCTGTTGTACTCTTCATTGAAGAGTATTGCATTTGCTTCTTAAGCTATCCTATATCTCGCCTAATTAAATTTCGAGGACGAAATTTTTTATAAGGTGGGTAGGATTGTAACTCCCTGTTCCAGTTGTACGTATTTTATTACGTAAATTTTTTTACTTCAATTTTCAGATCAGTTTTATTTTTCTCTTTGGACTCTTTATCTAAAGCTAGCATATTTTTCTGATCAATTCTATAATTTTGTGATTTTTCGACCGGAGTTTAAATACAAACTTTAACCCTGATTAATACTAATTCTAATCCTAATCCTAATCCTAACCCGCTCCCGCTAATCACCCATTCACAACCAAACCACCATGCCTAATTCTACGCCTAACTCCACGACTTCTCCTCCTTGTTCTCATTTTTCCACACCTCTGCTCTCATTTTTCTACACCTCCTCCTAACCTATACTATATATTATATTATATATATAATATACACCTTACATGCACCATGCTGTCCATCTCCCTTTCTTTCTATACATAAGCACACATACATGCACCATTCTCACTATCTATTCTTCTTTTCTTCTTCACTTCTCCTTCTTTTCCTCTGCCTTATTCATACCCGAGAACTCAAGCCAACACCCAAGCTTCACTTTACCCTCCACCTTCAAGCCGATGATTCCATTTCTACGGTCCCGTGAACCCCGAAAAACAACCCGAACTCACTCCGTCTCCGCACGTCGGGCCACCTCGTTGTTGTGGTCGCTCACCGTTGCTACCGTTGCTCGCTTGTTGCCGTCTTGATTCCATTCTTGCCGCCGTTCATTGCCGATGTCGCTTCTTCTTTCCGTGGTTAACACCACCACCGTAATCGTCACGTTATAAGACAAGTATCTTGTACACTCTTTTTGTTCTCGTACAAGCATTTTCCTTGGACTCGTGGCAAGTAGTCTAGTTATTATCATGTTTTATTGTAAAATTCCGTTCTATTCACTGGTTCTATGCTATATCAACTCAAGAGTGAACCATTAACACATTTCGAATCGTGTTATCGAATATCGAATATTCAACCTTACTATCTTTAAATTTCTTGATCTTGCACTCAGAATTCGACCATGTTCCCGATACTGGATTGAAGATTTTCTATGTGGAAATCGTAGCCCATTGAGTCCCGAATCCAAAACATCTTACGGTTTCTCAATCGGATGTATAGATTGTGAGATATCGTGATTTTAGTACTATCATATCGTGAATTTCTGAACCTGCACGGGATTACTAACCGGTCTCTTGTACTGAGAATTCGACCATGTTTCCGACACTGGATCGAAACACTTTCTACATGAAAATTGTAGCCCTTCGAGTCTAGATATCCAGAACATCCTACAGTTTCTCAATCTGATGTATAGATTGTGAGATATTGCAATTCTAGTATTGTGACTCTGAATTTCCAGAATGCGCGTGAAATATCAAAACCAGCAAAGAATGAATTTGTACGCATAGCTACTGACTCTAGAATGTATCGTGTGAATATGCGTTGGAACCAGAAGAGAGTCTAATTTCTAGAATCTCTGACGGAATCGGATTTACTTTTCTGTAACAACGGGAAAGTGAATTTGAATGCAGATATGTCAAGTTGTTTAAAAATTCATCTCTACATTTTTGCATATAAACCGTTATTTTTCTTATTTAATGAACTGAGTGTATTATTGTTCTTGTAATAATAACTTGCATAGATATAATAGGTTGATAGCATGCATTTTAAACCACTTGATAATTTTATAATAACTACTCTCGATACATGTACCCGCTATATCTCATACCATGATTACTGCGCTTGATATTTTTCTAGATTAACTGTCTTGATTACACCGTTTCACTAGTCGTACCAATTGCATGTTCATAATTAATTATAAAAGAATAACAAGCCGAGGTTATAAGGGTACGACTTAATAGTGGACAATATAGGGGAGTATACTCGGAAGGGAGCCCGTGTTTCCCGAAATAATGATTCTTGATTCTTGATTCTTGATTCTTGATTTCACAATTCTTGATTACATAATTCTCGATTACATGATTCATGATTATATATCTTGATACTATCACTGAAAGACCCGAGTACATAATCCTATAGAATTCACTACTTAAGTCTAAACGTCACATGATTGATATGCACCAAACTTGTGGTATGGGACACTGGATTGCGTGCATTAGATAAGTTAATAAAACAGATAAACTTGAGATTTTCACTAAGTATGATTCTTGATTACATGACTCTTCATTACATGACTCTTGATTCTTGATTACATGATTCTTGATAACATGATTCTTGATTACATGACTCTTGATTACATGACTCTCGATCCTTGATTACATGATTATCGATTAACTGAGCCTAGGTTATCAATTTCTTATACCTTGAAGTCTTGAATACACTAGTTACAGTTATTACTTACATGATCATATTGTCCCAGTTCTTTGCTTCCTTCTATATTGTATTTGCACTGGTACTTCTTGTTTCTTCCATGTTATATCTTGTTATATTACCCCTTTTACTGCTTGTTGCTACTTGCTGCCCGAAACTTGCTCTAACGGGTACTTTTTTATTTTTCTTTGAGTTAATAATTATACGGGTACTGATGGACCTGCGAAACAGACTTTCTAGATGATCATTGCTGCTTTGTTACCACTTCATGTTGTTTTTCTTTCAGTCGCTATTTTATCTAGTTGTTATAGCGAACTGCTTATCGTACTGTTTTAATTATGGCACCTTGTACTCCCGAGCAACTTGACCCGATGTTGATGTATTATCTGGATAATGGTTATTTTATTTTCAGCTCATGTGATCATTATATTTGCCTGCGTAAATGTGTTATAAATATCTTGTTGAGCTTATAATTGTACAGCTTATAGATGATGTATATTATTCGCTGGGCCTCAGTTGCGTGTCTGTATTTTCATATAGTGGGAAGCGGGGCGTGACATTTAAGATTATTTGCAAACTTTAAATTTCTTGTCAACTAACTCACACATTAAATAATTGGGAGGGATTCAATTTTGTGGTAGTGGAAGCTCATAAGGGAGTTTAGAACGATGAGATCCTAGGTTTAGGTTAGTTGAAGTGCACGACAGTAGTCCAATACCTTTTCTTGAATCGAACCCTAGACTATCTCAAACTCTACTTCACCCCCCATGATTACTTTGTTTTTAGATTCTTTACTTTCATAGTTTGTATTATTACAAACTTCTTTTATATAATATATGCTCATATGAGATTGGGCTTTCCCACCTTTTTCTAGTAAAAAAAACTCGAACTTTAAATTTCTAATAACAACAATTGTAACTTTTTACAATAATAATAATTATTGAGGTATGTTTTCAATATTACATGTTTTTTTAAATTTTATATGTTAAGATAAAATTTAAAATTTTTAGAATTTTTTAAAATTTTAATTTTTTTTTAATTTTTAAAAATTTAAAAAATTTAAAAAATTTAAAAAAATTAAAAAATTAAAAAAATTAAAAAATTAAAAAATTTAAATAAAAAATTAATTTTAAAAAAAATTAAAAATAAAAACACCCACCCACCCCGCCCTGCCTCAGTCCAAAACCATGGGGACCAAGCTGGCGGGCCGGTCTGGACTCGCCTCCTTCCCCCTTGGAACCGAACCGGCTTTAACATGAACCGGAACCGGGACCGGCCCCATAGCCTTCTGCTTTATTTAATGCGTTTATATAACAATAAAATTAGCAACAAAAAAACATCACACAACAGCAAAAAGTTTATATAGCAGTAAATGTTTTCACCACTTAGGTGCATAGCCTATAATTTTCAGTAAAAGATATGAAAAGAATAGAAAACAAGGTAATATATCCTTTTCAATGGTAGAAAGAAAGAATTTACAGAATGATGAATCTTTTTCTTTGCAGAGACAAGAAAGTTCAGATTGTAGGTATAGAGCATTTATATTTTTCAGATGCATCATTTTTCCATGTATATAATATGAAAGGCCCAGATATGATATGAGGCTCAAGAAGAGTCTGTCTCAAGCCCAAAATTTTTGAGGCACCAACTTTTTTTCTTCTTCTTTTAAAGTACGTAAGCCCAATTATAAACAAAGTCCAAGATACTCATTAATATCCTTTTAGTCCGTGTAAAGAGATTTTATTTTTCTAGGATACTAACCGTCCAATGCAATCAAGTATTTTCGTAGAATATCTAAATATCCGGTCGCTGTCAAAACTCAACATCTATCCCTTCCGGCCTTCTGTTGCTGAGGTCGCTCTCCATACCTTTCCCAGCTATCCGTCCCTGTCAATCCTGCTTTTCTGCCATTGTCGATCTCTCTCTCTGTATCTCACAGGTAATTGAACAACTTATAATTTTGTTGTTGAATTTAGTTATCTAGATATCTGGGGCAGAGTAGTAGAGGGCATATATATATATATATATATATATATATATATATATATATATATATATATATATATATATATATTTCTTATCGATTACCATATCTAATATCTCATATCTTAATTAGTAATTACTCATGTATATATATTCAATAGTTTCATTGTTTGATCGATTTTTTCTGTTTCTTTGTATGTAGTGTATTCAATAGTCATATATCTATTAGAGTATTAGGTTGCTTTGTTTGATTGATTTGTTAAGAGTATATGCAATACTCATGTATATATATTCAATAATTTCATTGTTTTCATTGTTTTATTGTTTACAATATATAAGGGCAAGTCTAATAGACACTGGCAAGGGACGTCACGAGAGGGAAGAGTGCAAAAATCTTAAAAATTTGCTGGTGTCAAAAGAGGCAAGAGGCAAGAAAAAAGAGTGCCATGTGCGCTGATGTGCGCTGATGTCAGCGCACAGTTAATTTTTTTTAAAAAAGGTCCAAAACCATCTTTTTATTTAAATCCAACGGCTACATGGTATCCGATTTTATTTTTTTTAATATCCCCAACGGCTATATTTCTCATTTCCCCTATAAATACAAGCCCACATCACCCTCATCCTTCTTCACATCCATTTCTTCATCATTTTTTAAATAAAAAAAATCTTAATAATAATTTTTTTAAAACACGTACAAAATACTTGTACGGTAGAAAATATTTCGGTGGAAATTGAAATAATTATAAAATAAAAATAAAAGTCAAAATAAAAAATGGCTTGTGACGTACAAGAAATGTTTACTTTCTAATAGGAGAATGACTTATGACGTGTCTTGCCCCCTCCCATTAGGGAAAAAAATCCTTGGTACGGCGGGAAACCTTCGTATGTGTGGCAAGTGACGTCACAAGCGGTCAAACCCATAGACTTGCCCTAAGCACACCCCCCCCCCCCCCCCACCCCCACCCCCACCCCCATTTTTTTTTTCCTTTTTTTTTCACAGGACTAGTGAAGCAAACATGTCTCCTTCAAGAAAATAACTGTCTGGAGATGAAAGAGGAAGAAAAAAAGCAAAACGAAGAAGAACTAATTTAAAGTCAATTACGGAGTCTTAATAAGTATTTTACTAGCAACCAAAGGGCAAAGAGGACAGAAGTCACAAAACAAGTTGAAAACTTGGTGAATAAGGAACAAGAGAATCAGAATGACGATGACAATGAACTGCATGATCACCTTAAGAATGAGAATAGTGATGAAGAGGTGGATCAACATGCCAATGTGATTCAGGGACATAATGAACTGAATGAGACTCAACATGAAGACCTGAAGCAGTCTGAGAATGAGGAAGGTGCCAATATGCCTGCAAATGTTGATGTGGATATAAATCAAGAGAACTTGTTTCCTTTGATGATCCAGGGAATTGGGACAAAACTGGACAAAATATTAAGGACTTTCTACTTGAAAGAGGTCCTAGAAAAGACGATGGTGTCTTATTTCCCCATGATAGTGCTGGATGACATTTCAGTTCATCACATTATAAGCTACAGTTGCCAAATGGTAAGAAGAATGACAGAAGATGACTAGTATATTTTGCTTCAATGGAAATGATCTTTTGTTTTTTGTTGCAAGTTGTTCAGGACTTAGAGGACCATGGCTAAACTTGGTCAATTGGCTAACGAATGATACAAAGATTGGAAAAAACTCTGTCGATGTCTCAACCTTTATGAAACTAGTAAAGGTCATATTGGTCGCATGCCTAGTTGGAATGAATTAGAAAGAAGACTTTAAAGAATAAGACAATTTATGAAAGTGTGCAAGTAGCGTCAAGGAAGAGAGAGAACATTGGAATAATTGTTGTTGTGCAAAGAATTGCAAAACATAACAACTTTGACGGGATTGTGATAAACTTTATGTTGAGAACAATGAAATCTTTTTGTAACTAATTTCAAATGGTTGCTGAATTTGATCCAGTAATGGAAGAGCACATTTGGCATATTGAAGCACAGAAGATTCATTACACATATCTTGGCCCCAAAATTCAAAATGAATTGATATTGATGTTGGCAGTTGATGTAAGAAGTTCAATTGTTGCAAAGATTAAACAGGGAAAGTATTCCACAGTCATACTTGATTGTATTCTAGATGCAAATCACGAGGAGCAAATGTCCCTTGTAAATTGATGTGTCAATGATTCAACAAACAATATAATAGTGGAAGAATTTTGGGTTGAATTTTTGAAGGTTGATGATAAATCGGGGCTTGACTTTTTACTGTGCTTGAAAATGTCTTAAGCAATCTTGAACTTGACATTTATAACATAAGAGACTAAGGATATGAAAATAGATCCAATATGAAAGGGAAGCACAGAGGTCTACAGAGTAGATTACTTGAAATCAATCACTGAGCTTTCTACACTCCATGTGGATGTCACTATAACCCCCATTCTCGAGTATACAAATTCTCTTTCCTTTTTCCGTATTCTTGTATTTCAATTTCTTCTATAAATTATTCTATTCTTTTGAAACCAACAAAGCCATTGTATCATATTATTACTATTAATTATTTTGTTTTATATGAAACCCAATCTTTTATTTTTTGTTTATTAATATTGGAAGCCCAAACCCAACCCAACAATATTATTGTCCTTGTTTATTAAAGTGAGCCCAACTATTAAACTCAAAATCCGCATTGGTGTACCCAAACCCGTTAACCCAACTTAAACCCACTAACTCAATTTTCCCCCAGATCTCTCCAACTTCCTCTTACGTTTCCCCCACCCTCTTTGTAACACAAAGTCACCCCATTAACCCCCACAACTCTCTCCTTGTTCCCACTATCTTATAACTACCCCACTAAATCACTATTATTATATTATGATTAATATTATCCTGTTAATAATATTAATCATAATATAATAATAGTGATTTATATTATCGACCACCTCCTCGCAACCCACCGTTGCCTGCCTGCTCACTCTCGCCCTCACCTCCAACCGAGCACCCCCCCCCCTTCCGCTATCCTCGTTGCCTCCACCTTCGACCTCTCTCTCCATCGTCGGCACCACCTCAACAACGACCTCCGCCCACTTCCTTCATCGTCGTCCTCGCGCAGCACCCTCATCACCTCGCCTCCCGCTCATTCGTCCCAACTGAGCACCCCCGCCCATCCTCCGCCATCACCACCATTGCCGAGCACTATCATCCTCCCCATCAGCTCCAACCGCAGCCTCCACTGCCTTCATCTTCGACCTCCAGTCACGCCCCAATCTGCCACCTCCGACCCTCCCCATCGACAGAGCATCCTCCGTCGTCACCCTCGAACTCCTCCTCTGCTGCTTCCTTGCCTCCAGAACCCATCTCCTCGAGCTTCCTTCCCTCTCGTGCTGCCTTCAACCACCGTCATCGACAACCCTCGCCTCTCGCCATTGTTGTGTGTTGTGGTGTGCTCCGCCTCTCTTTGCGGTTGTGGTTGTTGCTGTCTCTTGCTACACCCGAAGTCGTAGCCCCGCTGTCGGCTACCGTTGTTGTCACTATTGCTATTCTCGTTCTTGTTGTTGCTGTCTTGTTCTTGTTGTTGTACTTGAATCACACATGTTGCGGTGCACGTATTTCGCAAGTGTTTTCGTCTGGATGCTCGTCCCGTTATTCTCAATATTATCGGAATCATCCTCTATCAGACAAGTATCCTTGCACGAATCTTTTTGTTTCCCCGTACAAGCATTCTTTGAAATACCGCAAGTAGGTTTATCATTGTGAACCATTTCTCATGCCTTATACGTTGATGATCTTGGCCCCTATCCTTTTTTATTTGTTTCTATTAATTCCGTATTCGTAAAAGATCACGAATACTTTGTTATTACATGAATTAGATCATAGATATCAAATTGTATATTTTTGCCC